>CM039726.1:28354097-28806021 GCA_022539455.1 Dendrobium nobile | reverse complement strand
ACTAAACAAAACAACACTTTTCATCATAACATAAAAAACTAACTAATATACATAATCACAACACTCATAGACAAAAGAACAACATAACATCAAACTTAAAAGATCTATAGAAAGAATAACAATGAAGTACATCAAGAATTTGGAGGGGCCCATATCTGAAGGAGGCTGATTGAACATTAAAAAATAGCTATTCATCATAGTTACATTTATATTAACCATGTTAAATTGACCACATATCCAACCCATGTTCTCCTGATATCTTGCATCCTGTTGATTTAGGTGAGTCTCAATTTGATCAAAGCATTGATTAAAATGAGTCTCCAAATGATCGAACTGTTGAACCATTTTCTAAAGTAATTTTGATCGGTTCCAAGTGCAAGTGCTCCCCCTTCTCCCTTAGTATCATCACTAGAACTCTAATCTCTCCCAAATAATGATAGAAAAGAAGGATTGGTTAAGTAAATTGGTAGTTTAGTGGGAGGATTAGGATGAATCAGTTTATACTTCTTATGAAGAATGTAGGCAACAAGATGTCCTAAAGCCACATTTTTCTTCCTTTTATGGTGTGGAACTCTAATTTCAAAAAGATTGTATAGGTAATCCATAATGAGTTGGGCTTCATCAAATGGCTTTTTAGTCATAATAAGATATGTGATAGTGGACAAGACCAGCCTTCGGAATAATTGACATTCTTAAAACATGCTGGATTTTTCGAGTATTTTGGTTTAAGGTGTAAACTCAAGCTAAATGATTATTGGGATACACCTCTAAGAACTTTATTAATTTCAGACTAGTCGAAATCAGCTCTAGAGATCATAGTGTGGGCTCAAATCCCCTAGGTCCTTAAACAAAGAAAGTTGCCTAAATTTTCCTTGGTTATTTTTACATGTTATTTTTGGACATAGGAACTTATCCTAGAGTGGTCCTCACTAACTCTCATGTTTGCCAAAAAATATTGAAAAGGTTATGTGTGGTAGGCATAAATGAGTATGAGAAAGGATAGTTGAGTAGAGGCAAACAGAGGCATTACAGAGAAGTGAAGATCATCCTGGATTAGAAGTCTAAAAGAGGTGATCTTGGCTGCAACAAAGCTAAACTAGGCATCCTCATACTTTTTAGATAGGAAGTTAGAATCTACAACACTTTTAAAAGATGAACCATTAGAACCATGTTAACGTTTGCTAGAATTAACCATTTCCTAGTTGAGGGCTCTAGAGAGTTTTAAAAGAAATATGAATGTGAATGAAACGATTTCAAAACCCTCTATTTAAAGAAAAATGAACAATCATGCAATACAAAATTTGCTTCATATGTATAATTATAAAATTATACAGGATGAACTTATTTTTATATGTGCGAACAGAAATGGCCAAAAAAGAACTATCTTTTTTATAAAATGCCATTTCCAAGGTGTTCTTTTTTACATGCTTTTTAACCACCCAATCATACAGATGAACAGGTGTTCATCTAGGATAACCATAATATTAAAGATTATTTTAAAGGAGGTTAGGTTCGTTCCCCATAGAAACTGACATATGGATCGTACAGAAGAAAATGATTTTGTACATATGATCTACAATAAATAACTTAACCTAACTGGTAAAATCATCCTCATGTGTATTGATGAATGAGTGAAAATCATATCGTAAGATGATGTCATCATACATTATAAAACTTATAAAAAATTTAAGTTTCACGTGCTCTACTCTTAAAACTATCATGTATATGCTACACAATTTGTACAAGACAAAAAATATTAATATAGTATGAATAACACACTTAGAGAATAATACATGAAAATTAAAAAAAAAAGTCTAAAAATCAATTATTTCAATTAAGTGACATGCTTCCAGTTTAAAAAAACTCAAAACAAACAACAAAACAAAAAAAAACGCATACAAACAAATAAGAACACACAAATAGAAACAAAACTAAACAGTCACAAATAAAGAATATATTAATTTTATAAAATTTTTTAATCTAAGCATTATGATAAATCACACCTAACCTCATTTCTAAGGTGCTAAATGTGTCAAAGGCTACTGATTTTATAAAAATATATGCAAGTTGATTTTTTGTAGAAATATGACTTCATTCAATTTCTCCCTTAGCTACATGATGTCTAATAAGTGATGCTTTATGTTTATATGTTTGATTCTAGAATATTGAATAGGATTATTTAAAATATGAATGGCAGTAGTATTATCACAGAAAATTAGAATTGTGCTAATAGAGAATTCTGCATCAATCAATTATTATTTCAACTTAAGAACTTGTGCCACACAACTATTTAAAGTAATGTATTCTACTTCAACAGTAGATATGGCTACTAAATTATATTTCCTACTGGACTAAGAAACTAAATAGTTTTATATAAATTGAAAAATTCCATATCTACTTTTTCTATCAACCCTACAACCTTCAAAATTTAAATCAGAATATCCAATTATTTCAAAAGAAGAGTTGTGCTTAGGATATCAAATCCCTAAGCTTTGAGTTCCCAAAAGATATCTCAAACTTCTTTTTATTGCTGTTAAATATGATTCTTTTGGATCAGGTTGAAATTTAGCATACAAATAAACACTGAACATTATATTTGGTTTGCTAGTAGTCAAGTAATGTAATAATCTAATAATCCCTCTAATTTTTTTTAATCAATAGATTTTTCCTTAGGGTCTTTATCCAACTACATTGAGGAACTCAGTGGTGTAGTTACTAGTTTAACATTATCCATTTTACATTTCTTAAGGATGTCCTTAATATCCTTTGATTGACTAAGAAAAGTTTCCTCTTCATTTTACTTAATACTAAAGCCAACAAAATAACTCAAATCTTCCATTAAACTCATCTCAAATTCACTACTCATTATTTTTGAAAAATTATCAAAATAATTTTTATTTGTAGATCCAAAAATGATGTCATCAACATATATTTAAACAATGAATATATCATCTCCTAATTTCTTCAAAATAGAATGGAGTCCACACTTCCTTTCACAAAAGATCTCTCTAATAGGAAAGTGCTTAATCTCTAATACTAAGCCCTAGGTGTCTATTTCAGTCCATACAATGCCTTTTTAAATTTGGATACGTAATTAGGGAATTTAAAATTTTTAAAACATGGAGGTTACTCAACATAAACATCCTTTTGTATCACCCCATTTATAATGGTACTTTTGATATCCACTTGAAACAATTTTATTCTTTTAAAATAAGCAGAAGTTAGTAAAACACTAATTGATTCAAGTCTCACTACAAGGGTAAAATTCTCTTCAAAATCAATCTCTTCTATTTAATTATATCCTTTAGCTACCAATCTAACCTTATTTCTAATCACAACTTTTGAATCATTTATTTTATTTTTCAACACCCAATTAGTTCTAACGACACTTTGATCCATAGGCCTTTCAGTTAATTTTCAAACATCATTTCTTTCAAATTGATTCAATTCTTCTTACATGACTAAAATCTAAAATACATTTGAAAGTGGTTAATTTATATTTGTGGGTTCAACCATTGAAATAAAAGTAGAATGCTTGATCTCATTGCTAAGTCTATGCCTATTCCTAACACCCTCACTAGGTTCACCTAAAATAAATTCCATAGGATAATTCTTAGAAAATTTCAATTCTCTAGGTAAAGGGTTTTCTATTTTCACATTCTCTCCCAAATTAATCCTTTTTATTCTTTGAGAGTTATTTTCAATATGATCCTCTTCAAAATTTGGCTCTTCTAAAATGTCAGACTCATCAAATATAACATATGTGGTCTTCTCAACTACCAAAGTCCTCTTGTTAAAAAGTCTATATGATTTTCCAACACTTGAGTATCCAAAAAAAATTCCTTCATCTGATTTTGGATCCAATTTTTCTACAAAACATTTTCCATTATTATGAATGAACACCTTACATCTAAAAAACAAGCAAATGTGACAAATTTGGTGTTCTATCCTTAAAAAAGCTCATAGGATATCTTATTTAATTTGGATCTAATGTTCACCCTATTCAAAACATAACAAACTGTACTAACCGCTTTAGTCTAATAATATTTTGAAAGTGAGTATTCTACCAACATGGCTCTAGTTGCTTCATTTAAAATTTTGTTCTTTCTCTCTACTACTCCATTCTACTAAAGAGTCCTAAGTGCTGAAAAATTATGATCAATTCCTTTCACCTCTAAAAATTTTTCAATTTCAAATTCACCTCCTTGATCACTTTGAATTAATAAAATCTTGCATCCTAGTTTTCTCTAAATATAAGTGCAAAAATTTCTAAATTTCTCAAATGATTCACTTTAATAAAATTAAAAATTTAACCCAAGTGAAACTAGAAACATCATCAACAATCATAAATCCATGTACTTTACCTCCTAAAATTTCAATGCTAACCGATCCAAAAAGATCCATGTGATTAATTTCTAACGGTTTACTATTTTTAAGATACTTAATGAAATAAAAGGAGGACTTCACCTATTTTTCTAGTTGACATGCATCATACAGGTGATCCTTAATAAAGTCTAGTTTTGGTATTTCTCTAACCAATTCTTTTTAGGTAATTTTTCTAAGATTTTTTATACTAGCATGAAAAGCCTCCTATGACATAACCATGGTTCATCAGAAATTATTTTTAGGCAAAAAGCATTATGAGATTTAATACAATTCAAATAAAACATGTACACATTATTTGCCCTAGTTCCATACAATACATCATTTCTATTTTGGCTTAATATACTGTTAGTGGGAAAAAACTTAACACTATATCCCTTATCATAAAACTAACTAATACTTAAAAAATAATGCTTTAAGCCTTCTACAAGTAAAATATTCTTAATAAAAAAATTGTTCAAGTTTCCAATCATACCTGTGCCAACCACTTTCCTAGTGGTATTATCTCCCAGTGTAACCTTGCCTCCATTCCTGACTTCCAGCGATATGACTTCTATTATATATCCAATCATACACTTTGAACAACCACTATTCAGGTATCAAATGCTCTCACGAGGTTTTATATAAGTGCATTTCTATAAGATAACTAAATGTTAGTCTTGGGAATCCAAATTAGCTTGCATTCTCCTCTTGGCAAAATTAAACTAGATGCATTTATGATATAACTTATTTTATGCATTTTAAGTCTTCACACTACATATGATTTATTATGAATAGTGCCAGTGTGAGATATGTGCCCAATCATACCAAAAGAAAAACATTTAACTCTAGAAAAATGATTTTTCATTTTATATGAGTAAACTTATCTTTTCCTAGATTTTAATTTTTTTTTATAAGGATTATAAAATTATTCAGGTGTAGGTGGAATCCTATTTTTCTCATATGCTTTCAATTGTACTTTAAAAATGAGTTTGCACTTCTAACACAACATTATCAACTTTTAAATAGTATTCTCTATTATCAGATTCATTCATAAATGTTTTAATATCTTTTTCAAGTTTAGTGTGGGATGATTTCAATAGTTTATGTTATTTGTTCAATTCATCAAACTCATCTAAAAGTTTCATATAGTTTTTATCAATTAATACATAATCTTTCTTAAGGATTTCATGCTCTTTTTGTAGTTCAAGAAAATCTAAATTCAACCTAGCATGTATTTTCTTAAGTTTTTTATATGTTGTATGATTCTTTTCAAAAACATGAAATAACTTTTTATAAGTTAAGTCGCATACCTCTTCTTTATATGATTGATCAAGCTTGTCAGCCATCAAATATAGGTTGTTGACTTCTTCCTCTACTTCTATTTCTTACGAATCTGAAGCTGAGTCCTCCCAAAAAGCTCTCTATAACCTCTTCTTGCCCTTCCTCACATTTATTTTCTCCTCCATCTTTTCCTTGCTAGGATTGGATTTAAGATTAGGGTAATCAGATTTGATGTGTCCAGGCTTCCTGCATTCATAACAAATCACATCGTTAGAAGCCTTAATATTTTTGTGGAACTTACCTATATTCCAATACTAGCGTTTCTTTTGCTTCCTTTTTAGAAAACTCCTGAATTGCCTAGTCATCAAGGCAATATCATTTTCATCCTCAGGCTGAGATTGATCACTCTCTAAGTCATCCACTTTCAATGCTTTATTCTTTTCCTTTTGCTTCTCACATGCATCAATCTTTCTTTGAGTCACTCCTTGCTCGCAGGCAGTTAATGTCCAAGAAGACTGTTAATAGAATAAACAGTTAAATCTTTAGACTTTATAATAGCAATTATTTTTATATCATAAGAAGTAGGCAAATAATGAAGTATTTTATTCACTTTTTTTGCATTCGTTAATTCTATACCTAAAGCATGCAAGGAGGTGACCATTTGAGTGAAATATGTGTACATGTTAGTGATCGATTCTTTTAGTTTCATGTGAAATAGTTCATAATCATGGAATAAAATATGTAATAAGTTGTTTCACTTTGTTAGTACCTTCATATGTGATAGAAAGTCTATCCCAAATCTCTTTTCTACTTTTACAGGTAGAAACACACATGTAAACTTCAAATTTAAGTGCACAGAAAAAATTATTCAAACATTTTATATTTAATTGATCTAAGTCTCATTCTTCTACAGTCTAGTTAGAAAATGGTGTTTCAGTTCTAATACCATATACAAGTCTAGTTGGCCTAGTGTATCCTTCTTGTACTAAAATCTATATATGACAGTCAAGCGATTGAAGAAAAGTAGATATTAGTATTGTTGTGAATTTGATTTCATGAAATATAATTTTGATGATAACAAACATTTCTGTTACTTCTATTTCTCTACGACTGTCTTATTTACTAATATTTCAAGTCTACAAGATCAAACTACAAATCGAATAAGCTCAAGACTAAGTAGATTAAGACTGAGTCAGTTTGCGTACAACAAGTGTCTTTTACCTTCTCTTGAGTCCTTTGTAACATTGTGGGTCCTGATGTTAAGTAACCTTGCACACACACACTTGGGGGAAAATTATTGACTGTTTTAGAGTTTTTTATTTTCAATAACATCGTCCATGATGATCCATAAATTGGCTTGAAAAATCATTTAAAAATAAAATCCCTAATTAGGGCATCCTAGTTAAGGCAATCGCAATTAAGCGCATCATCCCGGATGATATTAGCATCAGCTGGGATGATGGGCTCAAATTAGAAAAAATCAGCCGTCAGATCTATTATGCATATTTTATTTTTGGACATCATCCAGGATATTATCCTGAATGATGCATTACAATTATGCCTAAATTAATTTGATAATTAAAGAAAGAAATTAAGGTTAGATTGCTTGATCATATCATCCTAGATGATCAGTTCACAAACTTTTATTCTTTCTGGTCGATCAAAAATTGGCCTGGCTCCATCTAGGGTGATGCTCTGCACAATATGAACTGAATTGAACTAATTGTCCAGGATGTTCCTCAGATCAATTTGGACGATCAAGTTATTTTCTTCATCATCCAAGCATCTATTCAGGGTGATGCTCTGGAAGATATTTTTCATTTTGTACTAATTAGTCTGGATGATCATGAGATCGTCCTGGATGATCTAGTTAGTTTTCCATCATCCAGACATCCATCAAAAGTGATGGTCTAGATGGTATTCGTCGAGTTGAACTAATCATATAGGATGATATACTATTATCCTGGATGATATTTGACTATTAGTTGCTAATTAGGGCAAATTTGGAGCCCTTTTTTAAAGATCTATTATTTTCTCAAGGGAACATCTTTTACTGTTGTTTTGACCTGAGAGAGCCAAGAGGAGAGGGAGAGCAAGGGAGAGAGAGAGAGAGAGAGAGGATCTTGTGAGGGGGAGTTTGTGAGGGAGTTCACAAAGGTTGCTCCAAGCAAGGATCCGAGTCATCTTCTTCGGTCATCATCCCTAGGTCATTGGAGGTTCGAGAGAGGTCTTCTTCAGTAACTAATCGAGGTTCTCTGCCTTCTTTTGGAGGAAGTGACAGGAGTTGGATTCTCTGCCTGCTTTTGGATGAAGCAAAAGGAGTTGGGTTCTCTGCCTTCTTCTAGAGGAAACAAAAGGAGTTGGGTTCTCTTCCTCATCAGGGTTAGTGGAAAGGAGTTTTGTATGGGCTTCTCTGCCTTTCTATGGGGGCAAAATGAGAGACATTGAGTTTAGTGCAATACCCAAAGGAGAGTCTCCGGGGAGTGGACGTAGGTCAAGTTTACCAAACCATTATAAAATCTGGTGTGTTCGTTCTTATTGTACTTCTGCATTTAATTTCCACATTTTAATTTTTGTGGTGATTGTTTTGGTTGTGTTTGTGATTTTATTTAGAGAATTTTTTTAAAAAAAACTAATTCACCTCCTCTCTTGGTTAGCATTGGGACTAGTTCATAAGGGCTTAGCATCCTTGTTTAAATTTCAAGTGGTATTAGAGTGGTATTCATAAAATTGAGTTTTTGAAAACTTTTGAATTTTAGTCAATGTTTAACTTTGATAATCATAATACTGCAGAAGGTTATTCTATTACCCGATAACCTTTGTTTGACAATATTCCTTTTGATTTTTAGAAAACTCACATGTCAATATTTTTAGAATCGATTGACTATCGCATGTGGATGCTTGTTAAAGAAGGTTATTCACCTCCATCTCATAAAACTAATGGCATTAACATTGTACTTCCTTTCCCTAAATGGACTTTTGAGGATAGGGATTTAGATCAACTGAATGCAAAATGCTTGAATAATTTTTTTTGTGCTTTGAAATTGGAAGATTATATGTGTGTTTCAACTTGTGCTACTGGTCAAGAAAATTGGGAGAGATTGTATATTACTTACGAAGGAACCAATGAAGTTAAACAATCTAGATTGAATATTTTATTGCATGACTAAAAACTTTTTTATATGAAACCTACTAAATCGATTTCTGACATATATACTAGGTTTACTCAAATTGTCACCTTATTACATACCTTAGGAAGAGAACTAACTAATTATGAAAGAGTAAATAAAATTTTGAGATGCTTTCCATCTTCCTTTGATGCTAAAATCATTGTAATTATTGAATCCAAGGATTTGAATACTTATTCTATTGATAACTTACTTTGATCACTCATTGCTTATGAGCAAGGAGTGAACCAAAGATAATTTGATGTAGGAGAGCGAAAGAAGGAGAAAACTATGGCGCTGAAGGCCAACAACACAGACACTAATTCCTTCAGGTCTAAAAGTGATGAAATTTCCTTAATCACTAGGCAATTCAAAAGATTTCTAAGGAAGAATCACAAGCACCATCGATTATGGAATAAAGATAAGGATAATAAAAATTATAAAAGTTCTTTTGATGTTTTTTATTTTGAATGCAGGAAGCTTGGACATGTCAAAGCTGATTGTCCTACACTTAAGGATCACCCAAGCAAGGAGAAGGGTGAGGAGAAACTCAAGTACATGAAGGATAAGAAGCAGTTTTAAAAGGCATTTGGGTGAATTCTATATCTGACTCCTTTGAGACTAAAGCTGAGGAGGAGACACTAAACTTATGCTTGATGGGTGATCATCTTAATTAGTCTGACCAAAAATAGGTATGCAAACTAACCTATGATCAATTACTTAAATTTTGTGAGAACAGTCATATATCATATAGGAAACTTAAGAAATCGCATGCTAGTCTGAAATTGGAATTTTTAAATTTGCAATAAAGAACATAAAATTTTATTGAAAAATCACTCTCAAATTGATAGCACTCACATGTCATTACTTGATGAGTTTGATGAGTTGAATAAAAAGCATTTTGAGTTAGTTGTTGAGCATGACTCATTGAAAGCATCCTACACCTCACTTGAAACTAATTTTAAAACATATATTGAAGAATTTGAGCATAGGGAGCACTATTTGAATGTTGATAATACTATTTTAGAAAGTGCTAACTTGAGATTTAAAGCTGAATTGAATGCACTTAAGAAAAATAGGAATACACCCACACCAGAACTATTTTTCAATCATGATCCAAAACCAAAATTTTTGAAACCTAGGAAGAGGTACTATAACCCGAATAGATTAGTAAATCCTTTTCCTAGAGGTAGATATTTTTCATGTGGAATGCTAGGGCACATTTCACACACTTGCACTATTCACCATAGTACACATTGGGTGTGGAAACCCAAATTATATGATTCATAACATAACACACATGCATTGCATTCTTCTTTTTATAACACACATGTTTGAGTTCCTAAATCTGATGTTTGATGATTTTGTAGGCTTGCTCTCACAAAAGACATCATGAGAGCATGTGGTAATTGGATAGCAAAGGCTCGCGACTCTTAATTGCATAATCTTACTGCTTAATAAATTTTTATTTGCATGTTTTCTGCTCTATTACTTGTTGTTATTTTCTGTTCTTTCATTTTAGTTTTTGAGTGTTAATTTTTTTTTTGTTATTCTATAGTGTTTTCATCTCTGATGTCCTCACTTTGGTTTTCTTTTTGGTCATAGCTGAAATGATATTTTATGCCTTATTTTTATTTTTAAAAATTTGTAGTCAGTATCTGACATCCCTTAATCAGTTAAAGGGAGAAACACCTTTGATTTTTTCCCTCCCTTTAACCTTTTTTAGCGATGTAATTTTCTTCTCTAAACAAAAGTCTATCTCAAATTAACAACTAAACTTTGTGATTGAGATCTTTTTTATCTTGCTACAATAATCTATCTTATATATATATAATGTTTAAAGTCTTTATATTACTTTAAAATTCTTTGAAATCTTATCGTTGCATTTATCGTATGAATTTGATTTTATTTTATGATTTATTTTTCTTATATTAGAGAGTGAGTTTTTCTTCTCTAATATCTAGAAGATATACTCACAACAAAGAGTTTTTAAGAGTCTTAAAAGGGATCTAGCTTGTAAAAAATATCAAGTGTATAAAATGAGCCAAAAAAAAATTGAAAAGATGCGCAATGACCGTCAAAAATAGAAAGATACCCAAAGTGTATCAAGAATCAAAATATGCATAAAGTGCATCAATCAATTGTCAAGATGCATAAAATGAGCCCATAAAAGGAAAGCTTCCTTCTCTTTCAAACTATTAAATTTTAGAAGAATTCATGTGTCACTTGATATTTTTATAGGCTTAATTTCAAATTTCATGTTTGTTATAAATTACTTCGGTATATCATTCTATAAGATATTTTTCTGAAACCAAGTTTTGAATGAATCTCTTTTTCTTATCCAATTGGTTTTTTTGAGTTAGGTCTTTTGTTTTGAAAAAGACAATTTTTCCTTAGAGAAGTCCGAGCTAGGGCTAATAGGATCGATTATTCTATAATTTTTCAAATTTTGATGATGTTAACTAATTGTTCTTACAATTTTTTAAATTCAATTCCATGGAGAATTTATCATTTTCATTCTTTGATTAAAAAAAAACTTTGCTTTTGTTCTCTTTTTTATCTTCTGTTATGCTTCTAGTTTTTCCCTCCTCCTTTTTGTGATGTCAAAAGGGGGAGTAGTTATACTATTTTATGTTGCTTAGTTGTATTGTGTTCATTCTTATATATTGAGTAGTTGTACTGTGTTTGTCCCTAAGTAAATTTAAACTTCTTGATTCACAATGTTTTTATTGAACTGCTTTAATTGTTTTAATTATTTACCATCATCAAAAAGGAGGAGATTGTTGCAAATCTAATTTCATAAAATCTAATTTTGATGATAACAAACATTTTTATTACCTATGTTTCTCTACGACTATCTTGCATACTAATATTTTAGGTCCACAAGATCAAACTGTAAATCGAGCAAGCTCAAGATTTGGTAGATTATGGTTGAGTCAGTTTGTAATATAAGATAAGTGTCTTTTACCTTCTCTTGAGTCCTTTGTAACAATGTAGGTCCTGATGCTAAGTAACCTTGCACACACACTTGGGGGAAAATTTCTGACTATTTCAGAGTTTTTTATTATTGATCACATCATTCGGGACTATCCACAAATCATCCTGGATGATTAGTTAAAAAAGGAAATCATAATTAGGGTGTCCTGGTTAAGGTTTCTGCAATTAAGCTCATCATCCTAGATGATATTAGCATCGATCGGGATGATAGGCTCAAATCAGAAAGAACCAACCACCAGATCTATTTAGGTATCTTTTATTTTTGGACATTATGTGTTCTTTCTTATTGTACTTCTATATTTAATTTCCACACTTTAATTTTTGTGATGATTATTTTGGTTGTGTTTGTGATTTTGTTTGGAGAAAATTTTTTTAAAAACCAATTCACCCTCCCTCTTGGTTAGCCTTGGGACTAGTTCATAAGGGCTTAACATCCCTGTCAAACTTTCATGTGTTTTCAAAAAGTCAAAAGAGATATCATCAAACAATGAGGCTTTAGTGATCAAATACTCTTAAGGTGTGTTATTATTTCCAAAATTAGTCATAATCAATTTTTAAAAAGTATTATAAACTTTAAATTTTGAAATAGGCTCTAATACCACTTGAAAAGTTCATATAGGTTGCTAGATCTATAATAGTTGTCCTAATACTATAAAAAAGTGTGTGTGTGTGTGGGGGGGGGGGGGGGGGGGGCTGAATTGGTTACTTTAAAATTCTCTTGGAAATTTATGAAAAATGTTTTATCAAATTTTTATACAAAAAAATTTTCAACGACAAAAAAATAAAATTGCAGGAAATAAAATACGGAAATGTAAAAGAACGCAATAATTTATACTTTCACACCCTCCAAGTGTTGGTAGAGTATCATCATCCTTTCACACTCTCCAAATTTTGGCATATAATTGGTATCCTTTCACACCTTCTTGGGGTTGGCAGAGAATCAGCATATTTTACACCCTCTGGGTGTCGACAGAGAACTGGCTTCCTTTCACACCCTTCTGGTGTCAGTAAAGAACCGGCATCCTTTCACACTCTCCTAGTGTCGACAAAGTATTGTCATCTTTTCATACACTCCTGGTGTCAACAGAGAACTGGATCTTCTTTCAAGATCTTTCCTTGAGCATCTTCAAAGAATTAAGGAAGAGATTTGCTACAAACATAAAGAGATTCTCACCTTTGAGTAACCTTGTTAATCCTTCACACTCTCAATTTGCAAGAACTCTCTCTCAAATACAATCCCAAATCACTCTCACACTTTTGCTCTCTAGAAAAAAAGAAGAAGGATTCATCCTTAGTTGGATTTTAGAGCCTTATATATGAAAGACATAAAAATTCATCAAGAAAACTAAAAATTTCAATTTTGACTATCCATGATCTTATAGCACGATCGACGTATGTTTATACGAAAAGTTTAAAGTTTGCTCGTACGATCCTATATGAAACATTTTCATACATACACATTATATAGTACAAATCTATATCATCCCGGATGAACATTTCAAAAAATTTACCTATTCGTAAGGATGAAAATGTTTGTAATAATTCTTTACTCTAGGAATCGTCTGTACGAAGATAAGATCGTCCCGGATGAACAGTTAAAAAAATTAACATGTTTGTATGGATGAAAATGTTCACAAAAATTTTGTACTCTAGATGTCATTTGTACGAAGGCAAGATCATCCTAGACGAATAGTTTAAAAATTTTACATGTTCGTATGGACAAAAATGTTTGCAACAATTTCGTACTCTGGATTTCATCTATATGAAGGCAAGATTATATAACACAAACAGTACTTAAAAATTTTTTCTATCCATAATTTGATTAACTGCTTGTTGAAGAATTTACCTAGACTAATCATCTCATACGATCAAAAATCATACAGTATGATTAGTTTAAAAACTACAACTTTTAACACTCCCCCAGTATGTGTGTGTACGATTATCCAATTACAATCACACTCTCCCAGACTCAAGAAAAATGTAAAAAGTATAGACTCCAAATACATTTAACCCTACTCTAATCTGTCTTGAAGTATTCAACAGTCTGGAGTATGATTTTCCTGAAATATTAGTACACACAAACAACAAAAGCGATATATCCAATTTATATTAGGAGAAACAGCAATCAAATAATAATATTTAGAATCATAAAAAATACACATAATATTAAAACATAGTTATGAAAAACTAAGTTGCAACAAAGCTTGGCTAAGGTATAAGAGACTATATGAGGAAAGTATGGAAACCCTTAGGAAATCACTTAGTTAGATTTGGTTAGAGGCATCTATAAGTAGAATTCTCCAAAGAGCACCTTTGTGATGCATATCAACTAGGAAAATAAATAAGCCATCATTCCATTCAATTAAGGATGCAGTAATCATGATACCTTTAGAAAGTTTTATATGTATTTCTTTGGACTTTTTAGTACGGTAAGTCCAGGAGGTAAAACATTTGGATTTCTAATTGTTGATGATTATTCTATATTCAATTGGGTAAAATTCTTGGCAAATGAAAGTCAATGATTTGAAGAATTTAGAATATTCTCAATTTAGATTCAAATAAAAATAGGATATTTAATTTCAATAGTTTATAGTAATCATGAAGGAGAATTTAATAATGATAAATTTTAATTATTTTGTCAAGAGTCTAGGATAGAACATAATTTTTTAGCCACTATAATTCCAAAATAAAATATCATAGATGAATTAAGAATAGGAAATTGGTATAGGTTATTAGGGAAATGCTTTGTGAGTATATTTACCCAGGTATTTCTAAACAGAAATAGTAAACACGGCTTGCTATGTATTTAATTGAGTGAGTAAAAGATCTAAGCTGAATAAAATACCTTATGAATTTCTTAAGGATAGAATACCAAAATTTTCTCATATGCATGTGTTTGAATGTATTTGCTTTATTTCAAATAATAAAAAATCTCATTTAAAAAAAATAATGCTAAAGTAGACAAAGCAGTATTTTTAGGATATTCCTTTTTTTGTTTTAATTGAAATTGCATTAAGGAGAAACTAAAAAAGCTATTACAAACTAATCAAACAATGCAATTGTCATATTCCCTCTTCAAAATGCTATACAAAGAAGAAGGAATATTAGAAGAACTAAAAGAGTCAAAACAAAAGTTATTATCCAATGCTAAAGAAGCACACAAATCAACAGCTTTGTTGTAATTCCTAGAGGTATGATGGAAGATTACCTTATTGAAGTCATGGAGGAATGACAGCTTCTCGAAAATCAGATTATTGGCTGTCTGTGTTGATTTTATCATCGATTAGGATATTCCTTAGTAGGCAAGGTTTATAGGATATTCAATAAAAGAACCTTGGTTTTTAAGGAGTAACTCATATTACCTTTGATGAATCAAATAGGGTTTTTGAAACTAAAGAAATTGATGAAGAAGAAAAAAGTTATAATTAGATGAAAGAGAAGTAGCTCGGGATCCATTGCCTAGGTGATGGAGGTATTCATTTAGTCACCCTAGAGAAATTATCTTGGGAGACCCATCCACAGAGGTTAGTACTAGGTATCATCTTAGAAAGGAGGTTAGCCACACAGCTTTTATCTCTATGATAGAACCCACCAGTTTAGTTCAGGCATTACTTGATGAATTTTAAATTATTGCTATGTGAGAATAGCTCAATTAATTTATAAAAATGATGTGTACAAATTAGTACTAGAACCTCTTATCAAAGTGTTGTTAGAACCAAATGGGTAATTAAAATAAATTAAATAACTCTGGATTAATAGTTATAAATAATGCTAAGTTTGTAGCAAATGGGTACAACAAAATTAAGAGAATAGATTTTGAGGAGACCTTTGCACCCGTAGCTAGACTAGAAGCCATTAGGGTGTTATTAACATTCACATTTTTTAAGGGCATCAAATTATATTAGATGGATGTAAAATATGTCTTTCTAAATGGAGTAATTAAGATGATTTTCTATGTTGAAAACCATTAGTTTTATAAAATTCAACTTTTATTAGTAATGTTTATAAGCATAAGAAAGCACTTTATGAGCTTAAACAAGCACTTAGGGAATAATATGATAGGTCTAGCAACTTTTTATTAGAAAACTTCGTTGTTAAGGGCATTATAGACACCACCTTGTTCATTAAGAGAGCTAGAAAAGGTACATTCATATTTTAGATTTATATCGATGATATTCTTTTTGGATACCTCTATAATGATTTATGTAATAAGTTTTCACCACTCTGAGTAGTGAATTTGAGATGAATACGATGGGCAAGTTAACTTATTTCTTGGATTTATTGTAAAGAAAAGAGAGAATGGAACATTCCTAAGCCAATCTAAAAATATTAAATAAATTTTGAAGAAATTTGATATGGAAGATTATAAAATCATGAATACATGGACCCTAACTAACTAATTACATAAATATCATGGTGAAAAATCAGAAGATCAAATGAAGTTTAGAGGGATTATAGGATCCTTAATTCACCTAACACCCAGTAGGTTATATATTATTTTTAGTGTTTATTTATGTGCAAGATTTCAAGCTAACCCTAAGGAATCCCATATGACCATCATCAAGAGAATATTAAAGTATCTCATAGAAACTCAAAACTTAGGTATCTAGTATCCTAGGAAGAGTTTAATATTTGACCAAGTTGGGTACTCATATTTAGATTTTATTGGATGTAAAGTTAATAAGAAAAGCACTTTAAGAATATTTCAATTCATAGTATAATCATTAATTTCCTAGTTTATTAGAAAGAAAAATTTTGTTGCCCTACCTATAGGAAGTTATGTTTCCCAAGGCCTTTGATTAAAGAAACAACTTCTTGATTTTATAATATATTTAGGAATTATCCTTATATGTGCAATAACACTAGTACGATTTGTATATCTAAAAATCATATCCAGTATTCCCACAATAAGTATATTGATGTTATACATCATTTCATTAGAGATCAAATGATCAAGGGAGATAGAATTAAAACATAAGGATATTGAAAATCAATTAGCTTATATCTTCATCACCCCCTGAATTATGATACATTCAACACTTTTAGGACTGGACTTGGAGTTTTTAACATAAGTTCTTAGTACTTTGGGGTCATTAGATTGCTTTTGTGATTTACATTTGTGTATGTGCTATGTATGCATTTTTTGGTACAATTTACTCTTTGTTTGAACTGTTGCAAATCCAGGCCTAAGTACTATAATTTTGATGATAGCTAATATTATTATTTTCTTATCATTATTATCCTTGCACATCAATTTTTTTCCCTTCTAACTAATATTTTAGGTCAACAAGTCTAGTAGCAATAACAAAAACTCATAATTGGGTAGACTAGGGTTGATCCTGTTAGTAATTTCAATTTTAAGTACTTTTTGCTTTCTTGAGTCAAATCATATATCTGGGGGACACTAAGCTAAGTAACCTTGCACCAACACACTCAAGGGAGTGAGTTGGTGAGTTAGTGTAATTTTTGGATTTTGAACTCAATATATAGTATGATTTATATCGTACTAGACAATTAATTAAAAATAGAAAACCTTAAATAGAGCACTCTTATTAATTAAGAGTGATTAAACTAATTATACTGTAACATCCATATAGTATAGGACAATCAATTAAGATTATGAAAAATTATCACCAATCATAATTTAGGTGATTTTAGAAGTTAAAATTTTGTTCTAATTGTATAGGACAATTTAAATCATTCTTGATGATTTATGACAATCATGTCTCAATTTATCTTGTGATTAGAGAATTAATTATGGTAAAATTACTCAATTAAATTGTATAGGATGACCGGTGACGATCATATTGGATGACCCGAGAGATAAATGAGATGATACCTGATCATCCCACATCATCCCAGACAAAAAAAAAACATGATTTTTTTCTAATCGTATAGGTATATCATCCGTAATGACCGAAGGGATGCATGAGATGATATTTAAATTGTCGCCCATCATTGCCTTTCATACTGTATGATCACTATAGTATCTTGAACTAATCATACAGTATGATAGAAAAATCATAAATGATAATAAGTATAAATACTTTTCCTGATAGTATAGGATAATGTATATCATACTAGCGGAAAGGGCTATTTTGTGTTAATCATATAGGATGATCTAATGATCGTACTGGATGATTTTTATGGTAAATTATAAATTAGGGCTTCTTTTGGAGGTTATCTATTTAATCTGTTTTATTATCTAGTTTGAAATCTTTTGATGTTGAGTTTATTTGAGAGAGAGGCTAGAGAATGAAGAGAGAGAAAGCTTTGGGAGAGAAGGAAGAGAGAGATCCTTATGAGGGACACCTATAAGAGATTCATAAAAGTTACTCCATGTAAGCTTTCCATTATCTTCTTCAAGCCACTTTCTTGATTCCTTAATGGCTCTAGGGGAGACATTCTTTAACATCTGATTGAGGTTCTCTATGTACTCCAAGAGGGAGTAAAAGGATTTAGGTTCTTTGCATACTTTAAGAGGGAGTAAAAGGATTCAAATTCTCTACCTTTACGAGGAGGGTGAAAAAGATTTAGGGTACTCTACCTCACCGCATCGGTGAAAAAGATTTTTGTATGGGCTTTTCTACCTAGCTGTGGGGGATAAAGGAGAGACACTAATAGGTTTAGTGCAATACTCAGAGGATGCCCTCTGGGGAGTGGACGTAGGTCAGATTTGACTGAACCACTATAAAATCCTTTGTATTCATTATTTTACTTTTTTGTATTTCAATTTTTTCACTTTTCTCTGATTTACTATGTGGTTGCAAAACTCTGATTTTGTTATTGTGAAATTAACTGCTTCTGCATCTAGGGTTTTTCTTTTTACCAAATAATTTTTAAATTACCAACTCACACCCCTCTTAGTTAGCCTTAGGCTAGTTCTTATAAGTTTAATAACCTTCATAAACTATCAAGTAGTATCAGAGCAGGATTCATAAATTAAGTTTTAGAAAACTTTTAAAAATGGTTAATGGATTTCTTTAGAAATTATAATACTACGGAAGGAAATTCAAACATACGACCACCTTTATTTGATAATATTCCTTTTAATTTTTTTGGAAAATTCACATATCTACTTTCTTGCAATCTATCATTTATCGCATGTGAATGTTAGTTCAAGAGGGATATTCTGCACCTTTACGTTTAGTAAATGATGTTAAAATTGAAATACCTTTTTTGAATGAAGTACTGAAGATAGAAATTTAGCCCAGCTGAATGGTAAATGTTTTAATTGATTTTTTGTGCTTTAAAATTTGAAGATTACATGTTTGTTTCTACTTGTACTACTAAAAAGGAGATTTGTTATAAACTCTGCATAACATATAAAAGGAACAAAGAAAGTAAAATAATCTAGGTTTAACATTCTACTTCATGATTATAAACTTTTTTGCATGAAACCTAATGAATCTATTTCTAAAATGTATTCTAGGTTTTCTCAAATTGTTACTTCCTTGCATGCCTTAGGAAGATAACTTACAAATCATGAAAAATTTAACAAGAATTTGTGTTGTTTACCTTCTTCCTGTGATGCAAAAATTATTGCTATAACTTAGTCTAAAGATTTGAATGTTTACTCCACTGATAACTTATTTGGATCACTCATTGCTTATGAGTAAGGAGTGACTCAAAGACAACTTGATGCAGGTGAAAAGACAAAGAAGAAAAATGTATCTCTAAAGGCTAATGGTTCTAATAGTAATACTTCTGGACAAGATGATGATGACATTGAGTTGAAGATAAGGCAATTTAAAAGCTTTCTAAAGAAAAAGCAAAGATATCATTACCAATGGAATAAAGATAAAACCAAAAGAATTTTTAAAACTACTTCTAATGTCATCTGTTTTGAATGTAGGAAGCTAGGGCACATGAAGACTGATTGTCCAAATTTGAAAACTCACCTAATCAAGGAGAAGGGTGAAGAAAAACCTAAGTTCAAAAAGGGTAAGCAAAAGGCTCAGAAGGCTTTCGGGAAAACTCTGCTTTAGACTCATCTAAAATTGAAGCATAAGAGGAGGTAACCAATATGAACTTAATGGTAGATAATCATCTGAATCATTCTGATCAAGAGGAGTTATGTGAACTTTCCTAAGATGAATTATTTAAAGTTTATTAATGAATTCATACTACATATACAAAGCTCAAGAAATTATGTGTAAGCTTTAAATCTGACTTTGTAAATATGTAGAAAAAGAATGAATGCCTCAAGAAAGATCATTCCACTTTCGGTAGTAATCACATGGATTTATTTGATGAATTAGATACTTTTAACAAGAAGCATATTGATTAATTAATAAGCATAATTCCTTAAAAAAATTCCATATTAATTTAGAAGATTCATTTAAGAAAATAAAGGCAAGTTTAGATGAAGCTAATGATATGGAGCATGCATCGAAAATTAAAAATTCAATTCTAGAAAGTACAAACCAATTTTTACAAATCAAATTAAATGCTTTCAAAGAAAATAAAACATCACATACACTTGCTCAGTTACATAATCCATCAACACATCATACATCATTCAACTTAGGAAGTGGCACCATAATGCACATAGATTAGTAAACTCTTTTTCTAGTGTTAGATATTTTTCTTGTGGCACGCTAGGACATATCTCTCACACTTGCACTGTCCACCATATAACACATTTGGTGTGGAGACCAAAATTGCATAATTCACAGCATAACATGTAAGCATTTCATCCCATATTCCATAAGGTGGAATCAAAACTTATTTAGGTTCTCAAATCTATCCACTGATGATTTTGTAGGGATGCTATCACAAAAGATCACATGGGAGCATGTGGTACCTGGACAACAGATGTTCAAGGCATATAAATTGAGATATAAATCAATTCATTTCATTGGAGACCAAGGTAGTAGGCAACGTGACACTTGGAGATAACACCACTAGGAGAGTGGTAGGGTTAGGTATAATTGACAACTCAAAAATTTCTTCATTGAAAATGTCTTATTGGTAGATGGCTTAAAATATAACCTGCTCAGTATATGCCAGCTCTATAATAAAGGCTTCAACATAAAAATTTTATCTACCAGTTGCATGATAAGCTTAAATGGAAATGTTATGCTATAAGGAAAAAGAATCAATAATAGTTACATGCTTAATTTAAAATGTATTGAACCTGCTGCTTTTTTTTGCCTAAAAGTTGTTGCTGATAAATCCTGATTATGGCATAAAAGATTGTGTCATATAAGCATGCAAAACCCTAAAAAAATCACTCAAAAAGTCTTAATGAGAGGAATACTCAAACTAGAGTTCATTAAGGACCACTTGTGTGATGCCTGTCAACTAGGAGAGCAAGGTAAATCATCCTTCCACTTAATTAAGGACATTAACACTAGCAAACCGTAGAAATCTTTCATATAAATCTTTTTGGACCTATTAGCACTGCAAGCCTATGAGGGAAAGTTTTTAGTATATGATTGTTGATGATTACTCGAGGTTTACTTGGTTTAAATTCCTATCTCATAAAAGTGAATCATTCAAAGAATTTAGGACATTTTCCACTTGGATTTAAAGGAAACTAAGTTGTGAAATTCTCATAATTCACAGTGATCAAGGTGAAGAGTTTGAAAATAACAAATTTGAATCTTACTATAAGGAGCAAGGGATAGATCACATCTTTTTAGCTCCTAGAACCCCTCAACAGAATGGGGTATCTGAAAGATAGAATAGGACCCTGGTAGAACCCCCTAGAGCCATCTTAGCTAAATACTCACTTCCTAAATACTTCTGGGCATAAGTAATGAATACAACCTATTATATTCTAAATAGGGTTAATGTTAGATCCAAGCTGAACAATACTCCATATGAAATCCTTTATGGTGGAGCACCCAACCTCTCTCACCTTCATGTCTTTGGATGTAAAGTATTTATTCTAAATAATGAGAAATCTCTACTAAAAAGGTTTGAACCTAAATCTAATGAAGGAGTGTTCCTATGGACTTCAAATGCTGGAAAATCCTATAGAGTTTTCAATAAAATGACATGAGTGGTAGAGGAGACCACTAATATTATATTTAATATATCTGATAATTCTAGAGGGTCTAGGGTATAAGAAGAAGTTGTATAAATCACCCAAGGAGTAGTTTATGCAAATTTGGAGGAAAGGGTAATACCTGAAAATTCATTGCTAGAGAATGGAGATATTCTTCAAGTCATCCTAAAGAACTAATCTTAAGAGACCCATCTGAAGGTGTTAAAACTAGGCATATACTTAGAAAAAAAGCAAATAACTCTACCTTCATCTTAATGATTGAACACATCAAAATAAATTAATCCCTATCTAATGAATTTTGAATCCTAAACATATAAGAAGAGTTAAATCAATTTATAAAAAATAATATTTAGGAACTAGTTGAAAGACCTAAGGACCATAGTATTGTTGGAACAAAATGAGTTTACAAAATAAAATGAATGAGTATGTTGTAGTGGTAAGAAACAAAATAAGACTAGTGGCTAAGGGGTATAAATAGATAGAAGGGATTGACTTTGAAGAGACATTTGCCCCTATAGCTAGATTAGAAGCCATTAGAATGCTACTGGCCTTGACTTGCTTTAAAGGATTCAAACTGTACCAAATGGATGCCAAAAATGCCTTTCTGAATTGGATAATTAAAAAAGATGTGTATGTTGAACTACTCCTAGGATTTAAAAATTCACAATTTCCTAATCATGTGCTCAAATAAAAAAATACATTTTATGGACTAAAATAAGCACCTAAAGCAACGTATAAAAGGCTAAGCACATTCATACTAGAAAGAACCTTTGTTACGCGGAGCATATACACCTCCTTATTTTTGAAAAAGGTAAGAGATGAACTACTCATGGTCCAAATTTATGTTAATAATACTCTGCTTGGATCTTCTAATAAAAATCTATGTGATAAATTTTAAAAAATAATGAGTAAGGAGTTTGAAATGAGTCTGATGGGAGAATTGACCTACTTTCTTGGATTTAGTATAAGACAGAAGGATAATGGAAGTTTCCTTAGTCAATCAAAATATATTAAGGACATCCTTAAAAATATCAAAATGGATAAAGCCAAGCCAATAAACACTCTCATGAGTATTACTGTAAGTTAGATAAGTATTCAAATAAAAAATTAGATGATTAAAAGAAATATATAAGATACTTAGATCACTTCTTTACTTGACTGCTAGCATATATGATATTATGTTTAGTGTTTATCTTTGTGTTAGATTTCAAGCTAATCCAAAAGAGTCTCACTTAACTACTATTAAGAGAATTCTTACATATCTCTTAGGAACCTAAGACTTAGGAATATGGTATCCTAGGCATAAAACTTCTTTTGAAATCATAGGATATTCTAATTTAGATTTTATAGGATACAGAGTCGACATGAAAAGCACTTCTAGAACATGTTAATTCATAGGATAATCCTTAGTATCCTGGTCCAATAGAAAAAACAATTCAGTTGCCCTATCCACTACTGAAGCTGAATACATAGTCTTAAGAAGTGTGCCCCAAGTCCTTTGGTTAAAACAATAAATATTGGATTTTGGATTATCTGTAGGCACCATTTTAATCTTATGTGACAACATTAGTGCCATTTTCATTTCAAAGAATCAAATCTAACACTTCAAAACTAAATATATTGACATGAGGCACCATTTCATTAAGGTTCATGTTACCAAAGGAGACATATAGCTACACCATGTACCCACTGAAAATCAACATACTAATATCTTTAAAAAACCATTAGCTTTTGGAACCTTCGACACCCTAATAACCAAATTAGGTGTGATAGATATTTATGTTTAAAATTGATGCTTTCTGTTTCTAAATTTTTATTTTTTATTTTATTTATATGATTATTTCTGTTTGTGTTCTTATTTTATGCTAGATTTTATATTAATTTTTTTCGGTGTTTTAAGAATCAGATCATTGCTCACTTCTAATATTGATTTCATTTTTTAAATGATATTTTTGCTTTTTTTTATTTAGAAGCATGTAACTAGTGATTAACTCTTCTAAAACACTTAAAGGAAGAAACATTGATGATTGCTTCTCTTCTTATAACTCAATTAGTAGTGTTTTTTCTTTTTGAATCAAAATTTATTTCAAATTAAAAATTAGAATTTGAAATAGAGATTTATTTTATCTTCCTACAATAATCTATCTCATGTGAATAATATTCCAAGTCAATTAATCTCTTTAAAGTTTTATTAATTAAGTTATTTTGTCATTTACTCTTCCATTTATAAGAAAGTGAGTTTATCCTCTCTCATATTTGGAAAATAATCTCACAACTGAGAAATTTTTTAAAGATTTAGAAAGGAAGCAAGTATGCAAAAATGAAAAGAGGCATAAAATAAGCTCAAAAATAAAAAAAGATAAGCAACGACTATGAAATCATTGCAAGATGCATGAATTGCATCTTAAAAAATTTCAAAAGATGTGCAATACGTGCCAAAAGCTGATAAATAGACACAAAATGAGCCCACTAAAAGTTAGCTTGCCTTTCTTTCAAATCCTTAAAATCTTAGAAGACTCTATGTGCCAATTGATATCTCCAACACTTAAATTTTAAAATCATGATTTCTTACTTATTACTTTGAAATATTGTTCTATTAGATATTTTTATTAAAACAAAATTTGAAACGATCACTTTTCTTATATAAATTTTTTTATTTAGATTTTTGTTTAAAAAGAATCTTGACCTACAAGGAGTGAGCTAGAGTTAATAAGATCAAGTTTTTAGCCTTTTTGAATTTAATCATTATCAATTAATTTCTTAGTGTTTTTCTAAATATAATAATGAGGTAAATTTATCATTTATTTTGAGCAAATTGATTCAAAAAAATTTTGGATTTTGTCTTATTGTTGTTTTTATCATATTTTTCAATCTGTTTTCTATTATTTTTTGCTTGATTTTTATTTTTGAACCCTTTCTTATCATTACATTCCATTCTCTAAGTTCTTCAATTTTTGTTCACATCATCCAGTATGATTTACATCATACTATATGATCTTAAAAAATTTTACATCTCCAATCACAACACATCTGATGGTTAATATCAATCAATTATTGATGATCATCCTATATGATTTATACTTTGTATAAATGATACACATGGCAGGAGTCATTGAAATATTTAAATACATTCATTGTGATCCATTATTATAAATCGTCCAGTATGATCCATGTGTTCGTGCTGTATGATCCAATAAGTCAACGATAAGCTGACTCCTCAAATTAATCATCCTGTGTCTAATCATCCTGTATGATGCATTGTCTTACTGAACGATCAAACTACCTTTTTGACCGATTGACTGGACGAATTAACTGTACCACATCATCCTTTACGATCTCACGGTTGTATGGTATGATATGGACAATTCTATTTAAACAACCTAAATTCATGGTTTCTTCTTCAATCAACACATTCCACCTCTCCTCCTCTCTTACTTGAGCACTCTTACTCTTGCAATGGTTGATGGAAAAAGGTCCCGAGCACTTGCGGGTAGCTCGTCTAAGCGGGCTATCAATCCTCAATTCACCGAGGAAGTTGATGAAGCGGTCAACAACTGTTATAAAACTGCTAGCATAACTTCCTCAAAGATTATCAGTCAAAATGTTTTGAACTTTTAGGTACATGATTTGTTTGCTAAAATAATTCTCGACTTCCTTCTTACACTAGCCTTTCCATTTAATTTTGAACTATTGTTAGAATTCTTTGCCAATCTTCACATTAATAATGCTTTTACTTCCTTACAATCATATGTTAATTGAAGGCTTGTAGAGATTACCTATCAGGATTTTTATAAATTCCTTCACCTTTCAACCATTGGAGACAATATCCACATATTGGATCCAAATCTTGATTTTAATTGGACTCCAGCTAATAACATTCTTAGGAAAACAAATGTCGACTACCATGTACCCCAGGTTAACACCTTAGTTAAGGATGCTCAAACCATTTAGTGCATCCTTTGTAATTCAATTATTCATAAAGTTGGGGATCATATTCATATTACACAAATTCTTTCACTTACTACTTACTACATCAGACTTTAATGCATATAATCTTATAATTTCCATTGTTGAATATCTAACATGTATTAGGGATCCTGGTCACAAAAGAAAGCCTAATATAGCCTTAGGACATCTCATTGCCTTTATCCTTGAATCAAAATACAATCTTCAATTTCTAGCTCCACCTAATTTCCTCCCTATATTCTATTACAATAGCTCCTTCCACACCCTTCACATTACTCATTATCATAATGTGCATGAAGAGCCTATGGAAGAGGAGGAAGAACATATTCCTACACATATCCCTATCCAACAGCAATCTTAGATTAATCAGCTGGTTCAATGGCTTGATCACTGGTAGGCTCATTTTAACTCCTACGTATCATAGAACCAACATGATTGAGACTTAGCTCGCTTTGAGCATAGAAACAACAGCAACATGACCAGGATATGGCCTGGTTTGAAGATCTGTTTAACTCCCTTCACTGCTACTTTCAGCCACCACCACCACCTCCTCCTGATTAGTGTGTCCCAATGGGTTTTAGTCTATTTTTTTATTTTTGTTGTTGTCTTTTTTAATGATGTATTTACTTTGTTCTATTTAGTGTTTTTTTCCTTCCTTTTTGGGATGTCAGAAGAGGGAGTAGTGCATTTTTTGCATCCTATATTTTAGTGAAATTTACTTTATTTTATTATCTTACTTATGTCTCATATTTCCTTAAAAATAAAAAAGTGAAAAAAAATTCCTTGCTTTTAATATTTTAAACGACAATATTTGCCATCATCAAAAAGGGAGAGATTATTGTAAATGTGGGCCCAAATATTGTAAATTTAATGATAACAAACATTATTATTTATTTATCACTTTTATTCTTGCATATCTACTTTTTTCCCTACTCACTAACATTTCATATCCATAAGTTCACTTGCAACAGCAATCAACTCATGATTGGGTAGACTAGGATTAAGTTTGTCTGTAACTTCAATTTCAAGTACTTTTTCCTTTCTTGAGTCGAATCATATATTTGGTGGACACTAAGCTGAATAACCTTGCACACACACACTTAAGAGAGTGAGTTGGTGAGTTAGTATAATTTTTAGATTTGGAACTCGGCGTATAGTACGATTTATATTATATTGGACGACGAGTTAAAAATAGAAAACCCTAATTAGGACACCCCTATTAATTAAGAGTGGTTAAATTAATCATAATGTATGATCCATGTCGAATAGAATGATTAATTAAGACTATGAAAAATAGTTGCCAATCACAATTTAGGCAATATTTTGAATTTTAAATTTTATTCTAATCGTACAGAATGATTTGAATCATTCTAGATGATTTATGACAATCATGCCTAAATTATTCCTATTATTAAGGAAGTATTTATGGTAAAATTGTTGGGTCAGATCGTACAGGACAATCAGTGATGATTGTATTGGACAACTCGAGAGATACATTATAATAGTAGAATCCTACATGATAATAAGAACAAATATTTGACTTGATCATGCATGACAATGTGGATCTTACTGACTAAAGGATTATTTTGTACTAATCATACAGGACGATCTAACGATCATACTAGACGATCTTTGACTGCAAATTAAAAATTAAGGCTTCTTTTGTAGGCTCTCTATTTAATCTCTTACATTATTTTATTATAAATCTTTTGCTATTGAGTTGATCTAAGAGAAAGCTTAGAGAAGGAAGAGAGAAAGAGCTTTGGGAGAGAAGAAAGGGAGAGATCCTTGTGAAGGGAAGTTATGAGGGATTCACAAAGGTTACTCCAAGCATGGTTCCATTATCTTCTTCAAGCTACTTTCCTAATTCCTTAGTGTCTCTTGGGTAAACATTCTTCAGCATCAGATTGAGATTCTCTGCCTACTCCAAGAGGGAGTAAAAGGATTTAGGTTCTCTTCCTACTCTAGAAGGGAGTAAAAGGATTTAGGTTCTCTGCCTTCACTAGGAGGGTAAAAAAGATTCAGGGTACTTTGCCTTACAAGGTCAGTGGAAGATATTTCTGTAAGGGCTTCTTCACCTAACAGTGGGGCAAAAGGAGAGACACTAAGAGGTTTAGTGCAATACACGGAGGAGTCCCTCTAGGGAGTGGTCGTAGGTCAAATTTGATCGAACTACTATCAAATGCTTTGTGAACATTTTTTTACTTTTTTATATTTTAATTTCCATAATTTTCTATAATTTACTATGTGGTTATAAAACTCTGATTTTGTTATTATGAAATTGAACTGCTTCCGCATCCAGGGTTTTTATTTTTATCAAAGAATTTTTAAATTATCAATTCACCCCCTCTTGGTTAGCCTCAAGCTAGTTCTTAGAGGTTTAATAACCTTCACAAACTATCATGAACACGATTTCATACTATATGAATAATATGATAATAATCACTGAACAATCTTAAATTTAGTTGCTGCAACCATTTAATACAAATCACACTATACAGACACTTATTCTTACTAAACTATCTATTCAGTAAGTAATCGTACATTTGACTCCTCATGATGAACAATAGAAAGAAGATTGTACTATACAACTTTGTATCATACTATATGATTTAATAAAGTCATCAAACTTATTTAAGGGGAAGATTTATTTTCTTCTTATCATACTATGTGATGTCAATCATATTATAAGATTGATCAAACTTATTTAACGGAAGTGAAATCCTAATTCTAAAGCACACGACCCCCTCAAGTTCCTCTTTCAAGCTTTCAATTCTTCAAATTCCTATCCCTAGTTGTCTCGATGGTAGGCTAAAGAGATAGACTTCTCGCAGGTAGTTCCTCTCAACCCCAGGACAATAATAGGTAGGCTTACCACCTTTATATGGTTGTTCAAATCACATCCTCTAGGATCCTTAATCAAGAAAGTATCCAATATCATGAATTAATATTTTTTTGCAGACACTACTATTTAGCTTCTTCTTACCCTTGGAATTCCATTCAATAGTGAGCTACTTTATGAATTTCCTACAAGCCTTAAAATTAATGTCAGCTGAAAATCCTTACAATCCTATATTTGTAAATGTCTTGTTGAAATCATTTTTCAAGACTTTTGATGAAATACTTCATGTATCCACTATTAGCACCAAACCTCACACTATAACCACCTCAGGTGATTACAGTTTGGCTCAGGTCAATCTCACACTTAAAAATAAACCCTAAACCATCACCAACTGTTAATTAACACTCTAGTTTTAAATGTCCATATTTTGTAGAGCATCCTTAGAACCATGACTATTCCCAAAGCTAATGATAGGATTAATATCACACATATGCTATTAATCATCACATATTTTTTATATGATTGACATTGAATTTAATATAGCATACACTATTATCTAGTATATTAACAACCTAACCACACCATTAGGAACCCTAGGACATACTGTAGGTAGAATCTAACTTTAGGATATATCATAACCTATATATTAGATACAAATTACAAACTAATCTGCACTACACCAGCAAACCACTTCCCTATCTTCTACACAGATACTTTTTTCATCTCTTATATAGTTATAGACATTGTGGAGCACACCCAATAGAGGAGAATGATTTATATGAGAAAGGAGGCACCAGCACTAGCCTACCAATCACCATCTCTTGACTTATGGATTGAGTGATTCGATTGTTTAGAGCTACGTTGGAGACATACATTCAGAAGTCTACTACATGCTGGGAGCAAAAGTAGCAACAACATGAGGCAGATTATATATAGTTCACCGATCAATTTCTAACCTAGATCATTACTTTTAGCCACCACTGGATCTAGATCTGTTTGATAATTAGAATGTGTTGTTTATATTTGTTTTCATTGTACTCTATTTTCTTTTTTTTAATTGTAGTTATATTCCTCATTTTTATGATGTCAAAAGGAGTATGTATAGCATTGGTTGTACTTATTTTTTTTATTAGTGTTATTTGTATTTATTTTCTTTCAATATGTGTGTTATTATATTTTATTTCAAAATTTAAAAAAAAATATTTTTAAATATAAACATTCATAATAAAAATAAAAAATAACAATTAAAATTAAAATTAAAAAAATATTTTCCCTATTTTCTTAAAAATGAGTTCACTTAGTGAGGAGGAAAACCTAAGGTATAATATTTAAAGAAAATATTAAGTTTAAAAATCACTTTAATTTTAAAAGTCAACTTTCAAGCCTTTAATTAACATAATTAAATAACTATAATATTTTCAAATTTCAATAATTAACCTAATATTCAAAAAATTTCTAATTTGATCATTCAAATCAATAATCAATCAACTAGATTAAAATTTATCAACCTTTAATTCTCAACCAATTAAATTAACTTAATCAACCTGATTATTACTAAGTATCCATGGCACATGAGGCCCAAGGTGAAATAAATTTCACGGCCTCACTAAGTAACAAATATAGTAATTATTTAAAAATTAAAATATTCTTAAATTAAACTTTAATAAATTAATAATCAAACTCAAACATAAATTTTTTCTTCAGCCTTTAACAAACCCGAACATTATATAATTTTAACAAACTACCTAGCTTAGGATCTACTCCAGCCACATAGCCTTTTGCATACACTTTAGATGGGTTGCTAGGATAACCAACTCTAGTTTGGGCTAGGCTGGAGTTTACTTTTCCTTCTATGTGTCAAGTTTTCTAAGTTTTCATTGCATGTTGTGATTAAAAATTGATTTATGTGAGTGTTTATTTACTTTAATTATAATCTGTGAATAGATGTGGTGGATGATGGAATATCCTCAGGTTAGAAATGATCTGGTTATTGTCTGAGTTTTCTACAGGTGGCCACGCTCTTATAAGGCAATAGAAGGGGGCTAAATCAATGATGATTTAAACTTATAAAATTTATTACAGGTGCTTCTGCCACTTACCCCCAAATAAATAGGACCATGGCCAAGTGTGATTTACTTTATATATATATACACTACTTGAGATTTATTTCATTTTAAATATTTAGAATAACCCAGCAGGAGAGTCTAAAATTTTCATTTTAAAGATGATGTAATTTGTTTAAAGTCAAGAGTTATGAAAGTTTGACGTTTAAGTCAGGATGCATAGATCAAAAATTGGATTCCAAAGAGGAAATGATATCCCTCAGGGGAGGGCCCTTTTCCATTTGGAAGCACAAATTTGAAAAATTTCCCTATCCAAAGTGAAAAAAATAACCTCCCCTATGCGGGAAGAATTTTCTTTTTCATTTGGGTATCTAAATATGATGAATCCAAAGATCCTAAAGAAGAGGAGAGCGAGGAGTTGAAGACAAAGAGTGGGTCAACATGCGTCAATCCTAGTATTAGAATCCAAGTTTGTGGTTTTGGTGCCCGATGACTTTTAATTTACATAAATTATGGGTTGTAATAAATGGGAATTTTATATTTGGATAAAACTTTATGGAATTAATTTGATTATTTAATATGTTTAATTTAATTTGATTATGATTAGGATAGCCTATTTTTCCTATTTTTTTGGCAATTGCATGTTATTTTTATTTTAGCTTGGATACATGGAGGCTAATGAGGGTACGCTAAAAACTTCTTATAATTAAAAATAATTAAGATTTTTAGGCTAACATAGAAACTCCAATGATCTAAGAAATAAGCCCGAGATCGCCAGGAGTCAACATAATCATATTTTTACTTTCTCCACCTTGTTAGGCGCCTCCTCGCCTGTGGGTTCTGGTAGACTACTTGGCCATTGAGAGTGCAGATTTGTCAAGGGGATGTTATGCAATCTCTAAAGAAAAATAATTTTTAAGACTTTTTAAAATTGCTTCATATATATTTTATATATTCAATCAAGTCGATTAGAATACATTATATTAAAATTAAAGTTAAAAATATCTAAAGTTTTAATTACATTTGATTCAAACATATTGCAGATCTATTTTCATGGATTATAATTTTGATGATAGCAAACACTCTTATTTCTCTACGACTGCCTTATCTACTGACATTTCAGGTCCACAAGATCAGACTGTAATTTAGAACCAGCTCAAGATTGGGTAGACTAGGTCTGAGTCAGTTTATACCACTTTTTCCATTCTTGAGTCAATTATATTTAATGTGGCTCCTGATGCTATATAACTTTGCACAAACACACCTTGGAAGATTTTCTATCTATTCCCTACAGTTTACTATTTTTGATAACATCGTCCGGATGATATTTATATCCACCTGGATGATTGGTTCAAAAAATAGAAACCCTAATTAGGGCATCATCCTCATTAAGGCAGCCGTCATTAAGCCGATCGGCCTGGATGATCGTTGTATCGGCCAAGACGATAGGCTCAAATCAAAAATAATCAGCCGCCATGATCAATTTAGGTATTCTTTATTTTAGGACATTGGCCAGTACGATCTATACAACATCCTGGATGATGTAGCACAATTATGCCTAAATTAATCTAATAATTATGAAAAGCAATTAAGGTAGATTGATACGATCACATTGACCGGGCCGATCGCAGGATCGGCTAGGACGATCTCCTGGATGATTAACATCATTCAGACTCTATTCCGAGCTGTTGCAGATCTATGGCTTATGAGTTTGATGATAGCAAACATTCTTTTTCTCTATGACTGCTTTCTACTAACATTTCAGGTTCACACGATCGGACTACAATTTGGAATCAGCTCAAGATTGGGTAGACTAGGTCTGAGTCAATTTGTAATCTTTTTCCTTTCTTGAGTCTGTTGTATTTGGTGTGGGATCTGTTGTTTTGTAACTTGGAAGATTTCATGTTGTTTCCTATAAGATTTCTATTTTTGGTAATATCAGCCGGGACGATATTTATATCGTCCTGGTCAATATGTCCAAAATCAAAAACCCTAATTAGGGCATTCTCATTAAGACAGCCGTCATTAACGGATCGGCCTGGACGATACGTGTATCAGCCAGGATGATAATCTCAATTTAGAAAGAATCAACCGCCATAATCAGTTTAGGAATTCTTTGTTTTAGGAAATCGGCTAGGATGATATTATTATCGTCCAGGATGATCTAACTCAATTATGCCTAAATTGATCTGGTATCTTTGGAAAGCATTAATGATTGATTGATACGATCACATCATCCGGAATGATCTCTTGATCAGCCAGGATGATGTCCTGGACGATCTACATCGGACAGCTCGAATTCAGGGCGATGATCAGGACGATTGAAATCAGTTTTAAACTAATCGGTCTGGATGATCGTGATATCGGCCAGGACGATGTAACCAATTTTCTTCTGATCGTCCCAAATCGTCCCGGGCTGATGAGCTGAATTTGTACTGATCGGCCAGGATGATAGGTACTAGACAATAATGTCGGCAACTTGCATTAATGAGCTCGTTTTTAGCTCTTCTATTTAAGATATGACAAGGCACTTTGTAAGTGTCTTTGGCAGCCATTGGAGCTTTGTTCTTGTGGGGGAAACTTGAAGAGAGAGCTTAAAAGGGAGAGAGGAAAGGGTGGAGTTAGAGAGGGAGAAGATCCTGTGAGGGGGAGGAACTCAAGGTAGTGTGAAGGGGATTCCACACGGTTGCTCCGGCAAACTCGCACCTTAGTACCATCATATTTTAGGCTTGTCTCGAGGTAAGTTCACCAAAGAAGAAGATCTCTTTGGTGTCAAAGGACCCGGCGACTCCGCCGCACCGGGGAAGGTGGAAGTGATTTTGTAAGGGCTTCTCCGCCTAGCTGTGGGGGCTAAAGGAGAGACACTTGTTTTAGTGCAATACTTGGAGGGTGCCTCCAAGGAGTGGACGTAGGTCAAGATTTGATCGAACCACTATAAATTCGGTGTGTTCTTCTTATTATTGCTTCCACATTATTTTCTTCCGTACTTTAATTTCTGTGGTGATTTTGGTTTAAGTTTTATCTTTAGTTTTAAAGTTATCCAATTCACCTCTCTTTTTATTAGCCATGGGCCAGTTCATAAGGGCTTAATATCCCTAACGAACTTTCTAGTGCCATCAGAGCACTTTTAAGTGGTATCAGAGCTTTACTTTTTAACTTTCAAGTGGTATTAGAGCTTTACTTTTTAACTTTCAAGTGGTATCAAAGCCGTATTCATAAAATAAGTTTTTAAAAGCTTTTAAATTTTCGATCCATGGCTAATCGTAATATTGCAGAAGGTTATTCAATCACCAGACCTCTTTTATTTGAAAATATGTCTTTTGATTTTTGGAAAACTCGCATGTCTATTTTCTTGCAATCGATTGATTTTCGCATGTGACATATGATTTTAACTGGTTATTCATTACCATCACGAATTGTTAATGGAGTTAAAATTGATATCCCTGTTAGTCAATGGAACAGGGAAGAACAACTCAATGCTCAATTGAATGCAAAGTCTTTAAATTGCTTTTTCTGTGCTTTAAATTCTGATGATTTTATGTTAGTCTTCATGTACACTACCGGTAAGGAAGTTTGGGATAAATTGCACACCATATACGAAGGCACTAGTAAAATCAAGCAATCTAAGTTGAATTTGTTAATGCATGATTTTGAATTATTTTTCATGAAATCTTATGAAACGATCTTAGACATGTATACCATATTCATTTAAATTGTAAACTCATTGCATGTTTTAGGAAAAGATTTTTCAAATTTTGATAAAATTAACAAAATTCTTCACTGTCTACTGGATAAGTTTAATGACAAAGTAGTTGCTATTTGTGAATCAAAAGATTTGAATGATTATTCTATTGATAATTTGATTGGCTCACTTATTGCCTACGAGCAAGGTTTGGGTCAAAGACTTCTGGATGCAGGTGAAACGATCGTTCTAAAAGCTGAAGATACAGAAAGAGGAAGCTTAGTTGGTGACGATAGCAATGACTTGTCAAGCAAATCACAAAGCTCACCAAAGCATAAGCAAAAGTGGAAAAAAGATAAAAGTGGTAAGGATGTCCATATTTCTTCTAACGTTATTTGCTTTCGATGTAGGAAGCCTGGACATATGAAAAATCAGTGCCCTAATTTAAAAATTCTTCCTACGAAAGAAAAATGCAAGTTGAAACAAACTTTGAACTGGGGAAATAATGAAAGGCAAAAACTCATGGACAGATCTGATTTCTGAAGCATCGGACTAGGAGAGAGATAATGGTTAAAAACCTTTCTTGTTTTTGTTTTGTGTTTTTGTTTTTATGTTTTTCATTTTTATTTCATGTTTTTGTTTTGTTTATTCTTTGAAATTTTTATTTTCATGAAAGTTTTTCTCTGATCAACACACACATTCACTTTTCTAAAAATTAAAAATCTACTTCCTGATTTTTTTTTTTTAAAACTTTGGTAAGTTGTGTTTGACTTTTCTAAAACAGTCATAGGAAGGAAACTCATATTTTTTACTCTCAATCTCTATTTCCTAAAAGAGGTTATCCTACTTTTGATTTAAAATCTTTTCATCTTTTAAATTGGTTTTTGAAACAAATTTTTTTTATCTCCATACGTTTTATTTATCGCATAGGAATCTTTTGCAAGTTGTTGAATCTAATTCAAAATTTTCTTAATCAAGAAATTCACTTTATCAATAGTATGGATTTACTTTTGGTATTTAAGATTTTAGAAAGGTAGCATAGTCAAAAAATTGGCCAATGATGCCAAAAATAAAATATGCGCAAAGCGCCAAATTGAAAAATATAGAATACACAAAGTGTATCAAAAGATGCACAGTGCACCAACCAATTATCAAGAAGCATAAAATGAGCCCACAAAAAGTTAATGCTTACCATTCTTGTACTTCTTAAAAAGCTTAAGAAAACCCTTGATACTTTCGATATTTGACTTTGAAAATCTTGATTCTTGATTCAGCAATTCGTGCATTGATCTTCTATTAGATATATTTTATGAAAGGAGTTTTTGAAAAATGTTTGTTTCTTTCTCTAATTTATTTTATGTTTTAGATATTGAATTAAAAAGTTTTTAAGCCTTTTTAAAGAACTTGAGTTTGGATTATCAAATTATGAATTTCTAATCTTTTCTGGGCTATGCGTTGTCAATCCAATTATACTAAATTTTTTATTAAAACCAAGAGGTAACTTTCTCATTTTAAGATTATTTGTTTTTCACTAGATCAAGGAGCGTTCTTATCTTTTCTTCGTTTTTTTTTTGTGCATCCTCTCTTTTTGATAATGTCAAAGGGGGAGAACGTAATGTTTTGAATCTGTATCCTTTTTTCTTTTCAAAAAATTAAAAACAACAAAAAAATTTTATCTCCCCTATTTTTTTTAAAAGGGTTTATTCTAGTGAGGGGGAGATTTGGAGAAATTGCTTTTCTTGAAAATTCAAATTAAAATATTTACCATCATCAAAAAGTGGGAGATTGTTGCGGATCTATGGCTTATGATTTTGATGATAACAAACATTCTTTTTCTCTATGACTGCTTTCTACTAACATTTCAGGTTCACACGATCGGACTACAATTTGGAATCAGCTCAAGATTGGGTAGACTAGGTCTGAGTCAATTTGTAATCTTTTTCCTTTCTTGAGTCTGTTGTATTTGGTGTGGGATCTGTTATTTTGTAACTTGAAAGATTTCCTATTGTTTCCTATAAGATTTCTATTTTTGGTAATATCAGCCGGGATGATATTTATATCATCTTGGACGATATGTCCAAAATTAGAAACCCTAATTAGGGCATCCTCATTAAGGCAGCCATCATTAACGGATCGGCCTGGACGATACCTGTATTGGCCAGAACGATAATCTCAATTCAGAAAGAATCAACCGCCATAATCAGTTTAGGAATTCTTTGTTTTAGGAAATCGGCCATGACGATATTATTATCGTCCAGGACGATCTAACTCAATTATGCCTAAATTGATCTGGTATCTTTGGAAAGTATTAAGGGTTGATTGATACGATCACATCGTCCAGGACGATCTCTTGATCGGCCAGGATGATGTCCTGGATGATCTACTTCGGACAGCTCAAATTCAGGGTGATGATCAGGACGATTGAAATCGGTTTTAAACTAATCGGCCTGGACGATCGTGATATCGGCCAGGACGATGTAACCAATTTTCTTCTGATCGTCCCAAAACGTCCCGGGCTGATGAGCTGAATTTGTACTGATCGGCCAGAACAATATACCTATCGTCATGGATGATAATGTCAGCAACTTGCATTAATGAGCTCATTTTTAGCTCTTCTATTTAAGCTATGACAAGGCACTTTGTAAGTGTCTTTGGCAGCCATTGGAGCTTCATTCTTGTGGGGGAAACTTGAAGAGAGAGCTTGAAAGGGAGAGAGGAAAGGGTGGAGTTTGAGATAGAGAAGATCCTGTGAGGGGTGAGGAACTCATGGGACTGTGGAGGGGATTCCACACAGTTGCTCCGGCGAACTCTCACCTTAGTACCATCAGATTCAAGGCTTGTTTCGAGGTAAGTTCACCAAAGAAGAAGATCTCTTTGGTGTCAAAGGACCTGGTGACTCCGCCGCACCGGGGAAGGTGGAAGTGATTTTGTAAGGGCTTCTTCGCCCAGCTGTGGGGGCTAAAGGAGAGACACTTGTTTTAGTGCAATACTTGGAGGGTGCCTCCAAGGAGTGGATGTAGGTTAAGGTTTGACCGAACCACTATAAATCCGGTGTGTTCTTTTCATATTATTGCTCCCATATTATTTCTTTCGCACTTTGATTTCTGTGGTGATTTTGGTTTGAGTTTTATCTTTGGTTTTAAAGTTATCCAATTCACCTCTCTTTTTGTTAGCCTTGGGCCAATTCATAAGGGCTTAACATCCCTAACGAACTTTCTAGTGCCATCAGAGCACTTTTAAGTGGTATCAGAGCTTTACTTTTTAACGTTCAAGTGGTATCAGAGCTTTACTTTTTAACTTTCATGGGCGATGTTCAAAATGATTATACTCTGATTTGAACTAATCGGCCGGGATGATATTATATCGTTCTGGATGATGTAACCAATTTTCTTCTAATCATCCCAAATTTTCCCAGCTGATTGAGCTTATTTTATACTGATCTGCCAGGATGATATTCCTATCAACTTGGACGATAAAGTCGGCAAGTTATATTAATGAGCTCGTTTTGATATCTTCTAATTAAACTTTTGATAAGGCACTTTTGTAAGTGCTTTTGGTAGCCATTGTAGCTTCGTTCTTTGGGGGAAACTTGAAAAGAGAGCTTGAAAGGGAGTGAGGAACGGGTGAAGCTTGAGAGAGGGAGAAGATCCTGTGAGGGGGGACTCAAGGGAGTGTGGAGGGGGATTCCACACGGTTGCTCTGGCAGGCTTGCATCTTAATACCGTTGGATTCAAGGCTCGTCTTGAGGGAAGTTCATAGAAGAAGAAGATCTCTTTGGTATCAAAGGACCTAGTAACTCGGCCGCACCGGGGAAGGTGGAAGTGATTTTGTAAGGGCTTCTCCACCTAACTATGAGGGCCAAAGGAGAGACACTTAGTTTAGTGCAATACTTCGAAGGTGCCTCCAAGGAGTGGATGTAGGTCAAGGTTTGACCGAACCACTATAAATCTGGTGTGTTCTTTTCTTTATTATTTTTGCATTTAATTTTCGCATTGTGTTTTCTATGTGGTAAATCTTGGTTTTAGTTTTAAGTTTGAGTTTTGTTTAAAATATCGATTCACCCCTTTTTGGTTAGCCTTGGGACTAGTTCATAAAGGTCTAACCCTAACGAACTTTCATGTGGTATCAGAGCAGGATTCATAAAATCTAAGTTTTTGAAAGCTTTTAAATTTTCGATACATGACTAATTTTTCTAATCATAATATTGCGAAAGGTTATTCAATCACCAGACCACCTTTGATTGAAAATATTACATTTGATTTTTGGAAAATTCACATGTCTACGTTTTTACAATCAATTGATTTTTGAATGTGGCAAATAATTTTAACTGATTTTTTTGTACCATCATGTATTTTAAATGGAATTAAGACTAATATTCCTTTTAATCAATGGAATAGGGATGAATGAATCGATGCTTAATTGAATGCAAAATCTTTAAACTATTTTTTATGTGCTTTAAATTCTTATGATTTTATGTTAGTTTCAACATGCACTACTGGTAAGAAAATTTGGGATAAATTACACACTATATACGAAGGCACTAGTGAAATCAAGCAATCCAAGTTGAATATTTTAATGTATGATTATGAACTTTTTTGCATGAAATCTTATGAGACGATCTTAGAGATATATACTAGGTTTATTCAAATTGTGACATAATTACATGCTTTAGGTAAGGAGTTTTCAAATTTTGAAAAAGTCAATAAAATTCCACGTTATCTACTTGATAAGTTTAATGCTAAAGTTGTTGCTATTTGTGAATCAAAGAACTTGAATGAATATTCTATTGATAATTTGATTGGCTCACTCATTTCCTACAAGTAAAACTTGGGTCTATGACTTTTGGATGTATGTGAGATGATAGTGTTAATCACTGAAGACTTGGAGAAAAGTGGCTTAGTTGGTGATGAAAGCAATGACTTATCAAGCAAATTAAAAAGCTCACAAAAATATAAGCATCCACAAAAGTGGAACAAAGGTAAAATTGGTAAGAATTTTAAGATTTCTTCTGACAATGTTTACTTTGGATGTAGGAAGCCTGGACATATAAAAAATCAGTGCCCAAATTTGAGAACTCTTCCTACAAAAGAAAAGGATAAAGCTAAGCAACTTATAGAAATGGCAAATAATGAAAAGCAAAAAATCACCTAGGTAGACTTGGTTTCTGAAGCATCAGACTAGGAGCAGGATGGTGTTTAAAAGCCTTACTTATTTATTTTGTGTTGTGTTTTTATTTTTTTTTTTATTTTTTCTTTTTTTTTTGTCTTGAGTATTGTATTGTTTTTTTTTTTGTGAACTTTTCACTAATCAACACACACATATCACTTTTTTGAAGATCTTTTTTTATTAAATGAAAAGTCTCTTTTTTTTTTTTTTTTTTTTTGAATTCTTAGGTAAGTTGTGGTTGACTTCTCCAAAAACAGTCAAAGAAAAGTAACTCATGATTTTGACTCTCAATCTCTATTTCATAATAGAGGTTATTCTACTTTTGATTTAAAATCTTCATCATGTTTTAAATTGGATTTTAAAACTGAACTTTTTCATCTCCCTATATTTTATCTATCGTATAGGAATCTTTTCCAAGTTGTTGAATCTATCTCATAATTTTCTTAATCAAGTAGTCCGTTTTGTCAATAGAATGGGTTTACTTTTGCTTTTAAAATTTCAGAAAGGTAGTGTATTCTAAAATATAAAAAAAAATGGTCAATGACGCCAAATTAAGAAAGATACACAAAGTGTATCAAAAAGTAAAAGATGCCCTAAGTGCACCAAAAAACTGACAAGAGGCATAAAATGAGCCCATAAAGAGTATGCTTACTTTTTTCGTGTTTACTTAAAGCTTAAGAAAATCCTTGATATTTTCGGTACATGAACTTGAAAATCATGTTTTTTTTATTCACCAATTTTTGCATCAATCTTCTATTAGATATATTTTAAGAAAGGAGTTTTGAAAAATTAGTGTTTCTTTTTCTAATTTATTCCTTGATTTAGATATTGGATTGAAAAGTTTTTGATCCTTTAAAAGAACCTGAGTTTGGGTTAACAATTTTTGAATTTCTTACTTTATTGGATTATGCGTTGTGAATCCATTCCTTACTAAATTTTTTATTAAAATTAAGAGTTAACTTTCTCATTTTTTTAAGATTTTCTTTCATGCCCCTTCTCTTTTTGATAATCTAAAAGGGGGAGAACGTATTGTTGTATTTGTATCTTTTTCTCTTTCAAAAGTTAAAAAAAAATTGATTTCCCTTTTCTTTAAAGTTTTATTTTAGTGAGGGGGAGATTAAAAGAACATGATTTCTTTTTTGCAAATTCAACCTGTAATATTTGTCATCATAAGAAAGGGGGATATTATTGCGGATCTGTTCTCATAGATTATGATTTTGATGATAGCAAACACTCTTATTTCTCTATGACTACCTTATCTACTGACATTTCATATCCACAACATCAGACTGTAATTTGGAATAGCACAAGATTGGGTAGTCTAGGTCTGAGTCAGTTTGTACCCCTTTTTCCTTTCTTGAGTTTATTGTATTTAGTGTGGCCCCTGATGCTATGTAACTTTGCACACACATACCTTGGAAGATTTTCTATCTGTTCCCTAGAGTTTACTATTTTTGATAATATCATTCGGGACGATATTTATATCGTCCTAGACGATAGGTTAAAAAAATAAAAATCCTAATTAGGGCATCATCCTCATTAAGGCAGCCTTTATTAAGCCGATCGGCCTCGACGATCCTTGTATCAGTCAGGACGATAAGCTCAAATAAAAAAGAATCAACTGCCATGATCAATTTAGGTATTCTTTATTTCAGGACATCGGTTAGGACGATCTATACATCGACCTGGACGATGTAAAACAATTATGCCTAAATTAATCTAGTAATTATAGAAAGCAATTAAGGCTGATTGATACGATCATATCAGCCGGGCCGATCGCAGGATCGGCCTGGACGATGTCATGGATGATTATTATCGGCCACTCTATTCTGGGCGATGTTCAGGATGATTGTACTCGGATTTGAACTAATCAGCCAGGACAATATTATATCAGCCTGGATGATGTAACTAATTTTCTTTTGATCGTCTCAAATCGTCCTGGCTGATTAAGCTTATTTTGTACTGATCGGCCAGGACGATATTCCTATCGGCCTAGACGATAAAGTCAGCAAGTTGCATTAATGAGCTCATTTTGAGATCTTCTATTTGGCAGCCATTGTAGCTTCGTTCTTTTGGGGGAAACTTGAAGAGAGAGCTTAAAAGGGAGTGAGGAACGGGTGAAGCTTAAGAGAGAGAGAGAGAAGATTTTGTGAGGGGGGACTCAAGAGAGTGTGGAGGGGGATTCCACACGGTTGCTCTGGCAGGCTTGCACCTTAATACCGTCGGATTCAAGGCTCGTCTTGAGGGAAGTTCACAAAAGAAGAAGATCTCTTTGGTGTCAAAGGACCCGGCAACTCCGCTGCACTGGGAAAGGTGGAAGTGATTTTGTAAGGGCTTCTTCGACTAGCTGTGGGGGCTAGTTTAGTGCAATACTTGGAGGGTGCCTCCAAGGAGTGGACGTAGGTCAAGGTTCAACCGAACCACTATAAATCTGGTGTGTTCTTTCCTTTATTATTTCCGTATTTAATTTCTACATTATGTTTTCCATGTGGTGAATCTTGGTTTTGGTTTTAAGTTTGAGTTTTGTTTAAAATATCGATCCACCCCTTTTTGGCTAGCCATGGGACTAGTTCATAAGGGCCTGACATCCCTAACGAACTTTCAAAACATTTTGACCCTTCATAAGTCAAGGTACCAATAAGGATTTATTCTAGCCATCAGTCCCAATTCTTAAAATCTTTAACAATAACATCCTTAGCACTCTTTCATAAAAATGACCAGACTCATAAATATTAAATCTCCTAGGTGGTTAGCTGGCTCCACAATCCAAGCTGTGGTAAGTCTAGGTTTTGCACTACAATAGTTAGGTTCGAGCTATGTGGTCCAATGCCCATTTTAAATTTAGGATTCACGAAAAATTTTGAATCATAAGAACCCAGCCTTCGGAAATATAATTCCAAATTTTTATCAAATCATTCAACTCAAAATAAAAAAAAATTCTCTCAGTCCAAAACTTAAAGCCCAACACTTAGCTTAGGTTGTGGCACTTTTGAATTATTTCAGAATCTCAAAGTATATCCTACCTCTCCACCATTAATTTTAGGAATAAGTGTTCGAATTTGATCCAATCCATATTAAAACTCTAAATTCATTTCTTTTGATATCTCTCCTAGAAAATCTCTAAATAAAATTTCTGCTGTTATTTAATCGAGAATATTTGTAGGAAATTCAAACTCCCTACAATGTAATTAACTATGAGGGCTTGGGCTCGGAGGAGATTTAGGACCCACATCAAATTTTCAAAAATCAATTTATAAAACTCAATTAGTTTCCTTTAGAAAAATTAAAATCAATGACGATCATTATTGTCATGTTCAGATGATTAACGATAAGTGATATCTTCTTCCCTCATGGAGATATATCATTTATCATAGTATTTTTTAATATGAAAATAATGATGTTTTCATCCAGGTTATGATAACCAAATACAGGTAGAACCTTATTTGACCACTCGAGGCCATATGTATTTCTCCCTTGGGTCTAACTATTATAATTGGGATAAAACATTCAATTTCATTACCTAAACCCATAAGGAATGATATCCTTGCCTCCCGGGGTGATATATCATTCATAGTGACGTGTTCGATCTTGAGATTGAAATTTTGACTTAAAATTCTCAAAGAAAACTATATTTTTTTTTCAAAAGACCACTTTCCAACCCAAACATGGGCACATGGAATAAAATGTTTTTACGACACGTAGCCTCGTAGCTCAAGGTTTCTAGCTTATAAACTTTTTTGACATGATAGGTAGTATGAAAGATATACATATATATTAAAATTTAATCATAGAATTTTGAAATAGTAAATGCAACTCAAGCATGGTATCCTATACTAGGTTGAATTAATGGAACATGATCAATTGCCTATGGAGAGGCACATTATAAAAAGCTAGCATATATATCAACCTAACATGCTAGAGCATGGATATTACTTTACTTTTCATGTTCTTGTTATGTTTATGGAAACAAGATTTAAAAGCTTAAAATCAATACATATGTAAATTTTATAGTTTCTTAAGTGTTTTATTAAGAAAACCTAAGAAAACATCCTAACGAGGTCCCTTTGTGTGGAAAAAATTATCGATGTATATGACATAAATGGGTGGCTTATACTACAGGCCTAATTGATCATATGAAGTTCATAAAGGTTTACATAGGGGGCAAGCTTTGGCTAACAATGCTAAAGCTTTGTTAGTGAGCTAGCTTAAGGCCAATATCTAACACGTCGTACAACCTCTCTTTGGATAAAAGTAAAAGTAATCCATAGAATGTGTGCGAGTGTCACCAAGTCATTAACAAAAAAGAGGTCTTGATAGGTTGCATAAATTATATCTGACCTAAGAGCAAATCGAAGAATATATGTATGCTCCGTCAAAATGAATGTACCTCTCTAGAGGCATGATGAACTATGACTCATCAATTAACACACAAAATTGTGTTCCTCACAAATATCATAAATAGAACATACATATAAGCAATGGATGGTTAAATGATGTAAGAATGTCTGATATGATGCATTTAAAAAGATAACCTAAGCCTACATGCACTAAGAGAAGTAATTTTCTAAAGTTTTAGGTCAAATAGTGACCCCATAGCTTTAAAAAATCAAATATATAACCTAGGGAGCTAACTAAGTCTAAAGAAAATTAGAGGATATATGGAATATCTCATAATTTGCTCTATCCAAATTTGAGCTCAAGATGATGCCTTATTGGGGAGTAATATACAAAATACCCTATGAGTTCAATTATAAATTTTTTCTCCAAATTTCTATCAAATCACTTTGATTTTATTTTTATAGTGTACGGTTCATCCTTCCAGTTCCATAGAGTCCAAAATCATTAAATTCGATCAAGAAATGAATTTTTGGTAAGTTTTTGATGTTTTGGGTATTTTTTAATTTTAGGTGGGATGGCAGCTGGGTGGCGTTGGGACAACAGCCAGGTGGTGGAGGGACGGCCATGTGTCATGATCTAGGAGCTCACCTAAGTGAGCTAGCTCTCAATCTGAGTCATCTAATCCATTCGGTTTGGATGGACAGCTCAAATCGAGCCATGGCGATCTAAGGCTGGATCTCGTGTGTGTAAGGTTGGATAGATGACTGACCAATGAGATCTGGTTTTCCCAATAAGAAACAGACGGCCCAGATTTTTTCTTCTTCCATCAAAATAGCTTTCTTGAGTAATTTTATTTTGCTTGAAGTGGGTTATCTACTGGATAAAATTAAATAAAATTTTTAGGGAATGTTTATGAGCCTATGAACTATCTACATCTTTATTTTGGGGGCTTATACGACCTATTTTGAAATTTCTTTACAATCAAAGTTTGAACAAAAATCTAAAATATAACTCTATGTAGTGGTCAAAATGACAAAGAGTAGAAAAGGGGGGAAGGAAGCTCTAACAAGTAAATAAGAAGTAACGGGAGCTCAGGAGGTGGCTTCGATGGAGATGTTTTTGGTGTTATGTGTGTTATGAGGATTTTGGAGAAAGGGTTTTGCCCCATTCTAAGTCATAGGGTTTGCATGGAGGTTTGTGATGTCTTCGAGCTCTCTCTTGGATGCTTGCCAAGTGTTCCATTAGGTTAGGTGGGCATCCTTTGGGCATGACAGGACAAGCTAAGGTGGAAAGGAAATTTTGGCATTTTATATGAGGGGACCATTTGGGTTAGGTTTGGGTTAAACCAAGGGTCAAGCTTGGGTTTGAGTAGCTCTACTCTAGAGTTACTATAAATCAGCTGAAAGGGCTGGTATGAGTTGGAGACATGGGTTTTGAAGCATTTAACAAAATCTGGCACTTTGGGTTTTTTTTTTTTTTTAATTAGTTTGACCACTTTGGTTGGCCAAACTTTGTCAATATGACTAGGATAAACCATGTGGGGTCCATAAGAGCCATGTGGCATGAATGCATAAGATTTGATCAACTTTGTCTTTTTTGAACATTTTATAATATTTTAATAAATTTGACCACTTTGACTATATTGAGTGACTCAATATGATCCAAGTGATCCACCCATGCTTTGGAATCATCAAAAGCATCAAGTGGCATGAGTTTTACATTTGGAATTTATGCATAAGACAAAAAAATGAAGTCAACACTCTAGATATAGCGTTGGCAAGAGTTTAGAGAATTTTAGAGATGTTTTTCTTCTATGAGAGAGCTTAGAATGAGTCCACAACACAAAGGAGAGAGAGAGAGAGAGAGAGAGAGAGAGAGAGAGAGAGAGAGAGAGAGAGAGAGAGAGAGAGAGAGAGAGAGAGAGAGAGAGAGCGGGGGGATGAGGTTGAGAGAGAGGGAGAGTGTCTTATGGGAGTCAATGGGTCTGAGAGGGATCACACGGTTACTCCGACTAGCTTGCACCTAGTCAAGAGAGAAGGGCTTTTATATCTAGTCAAGTGAGAAGGGCTTCTTCACCTAGCTATATGTTGAAATAGAGTTACGTTTAGTGCAATACCAACGAGGAGGATCTTTGGGGAGTAAATGTAAGTTGTTTGGACTGAACCACTACAAATTTGGTTAGCATGTTCTTACTTTTTTACAGTTTACTTTTCTTACAATTTAAATGACCACACTTTAGATTGCCTTTTGATTATCTTTGTCAAACAATTTTGGGTGAATCTCTAATTGAAGTTTTTGATTTAAAACTTAAAACAAAAAGAAATTATATATATATTCTAATTTTTTAAAAAAATCAAATTTGCTATTGAGTTTAGTTTGAATATTTTATTTTCTCAAATACTTCTGCATTATATATTTTAATATAATTTTGATTTTAAAAACAATTTTTTTAGAAAATATAAATAAGATATTAAAATATCAATTATCCCCTTTCTCTTAATGTGCCATAAGCACTTTCAATGGGCTTAGATCTGAGTTCATCTATATTATCAAAGAACTACTTATGCTTTACAGAATAAATGAGTTGAAGTAAGCCAATGTTGATGGCCAACAAAAGAATACTTTTTTACTCTTATACAACTATAGATATTCTATATTTTGTGCACAGCATGAGCAAGCAAATCTTCATTTAGTTCTCCACCAAGATAATATACCGTACACATGAAAGTCAATAAGAATCACATTTAGTTCTCCATCATAATATACCGTACACATGAAAGTCAATAAGAATCACATTTAGTTCTGCACCTAGATAATATACCGTACACATGAAAGTCAATAAGAATCATATTAATATTGCACGCATCATAAATTTTGTCAACTTGTAACATCATAGCATTGAACTCTTTGCAATTTTTGAAATTCATGAATCAAAGTTTGAGATGAATATTAATATCGTTTTCAAAACTTTTCTCACCAGAAATAATAATTAACAGAATAAATGATGATTGGTTCATTTCACCCCACATGGACATATTACATAGGATAAAAAGCACCGATCAAATGATATATGTTTTACTCATAATCTTAGAATGATTAAAGCTATCAATGTCTAAATGAAGGCGAACATTATGTGATTCTAAAGAAAAATTAGAATATGAGGATTCAAATGATTTCCACGCTTATCTATTAATTGGGCAATCTTTATTTCGATGCATAGCATGCCAAATCATCTCTTGGATGGATTTTGGTGTTTTAAATGATCTCTGAAGCCTTAGAGTCAAAGGAAAATACTGAAAATTTTTAACAGCCATCTTTTGAGTTTTCTTTTATCATACAATATTACTCTTTTGATTAGAAGCCCATCTTAATGTGCCACAGGCTTCACATATATTCTTATTCAGACTTGTTTCCCCAAAGTAATATGCAATCATTAGGGCATGCATTTATCTTCGAATAACCAAAATCAAAAGCCTTCATTAATTTTTTTAACGTATACATGATTTTGGGTAAAGAAGTTTCCTTGGGAAATATTTCAATCAATAACTCTAACAACATATCGAAAGATTTTATAGTCAAATGAATTAAGTGTGATATGAATGATAACTTTGAAAATGCATTACATCCAAGATATAATTATGTTCCAACATTTTCTAATAACTTCAGAAATTTTTTTTACTATTGTTAGTTTAATCTTGAGTAAAATTTTGATGTTGATTCGCTAAGTTAATTGATTCATTGTTCGGAGCAAATGTGACTCTCAATAATCATTCAACTCAGCTTAAATAGTTTGTGATTGAAAATCAAAAGTACTACGACCAGTTTCTTTTCCTACACATCCAACAAAAAGATGATCTTCCCCATGATGATTCTAAACAAAGAATCCAATAAAGAATGCATTAGAGATTATGTGATCCTTCATTAAGATATCCGTTGATGCATTATTTACCTGAGAATAATATTTTATTTTTTATAGATTCTTACTCCGACTAACTAAATCTAAATTTAATTAATTAAATATAAATTTAAATATTTCAACTTAAATATTCTATATATTTTATTCCACTAATAATGCTTCTCATAATACACACTTTTAATTTAAGCCAAGCAAGTAGGTGGGTTGAGTCATTAACAATGCAATAAGCTATCTTTGACCATGCAAGGGTTAGGTTAGAGCTATGAATTTGACTAAAAGATTAGATCATAGTTACAAATGAAGTTATAAAGGTAAAATTAAAATATCTCACTTATTCCATGTCCATCCAACTGCATTTGCTTTGAGGAGAGGTTTCTTGTTTAGGAGGCATCTCTGATCAATGTCCGATTCAAAACAATCTTATTATGCAAATTGTTAGATCATATTATTAAAATAAGTGCAATTTAAGTACAATAAAATTTGAAACGTAAATATGACGCAAAAAGATTATGTAATGAAGATTTTTTAAGCATAAATTAATCTCTAAAATGAGGTCAACTAATCAATATATTAATTCACACTAGTATTTTCAATCTTTAGCTTTGATTGGAATAGCTTTCTTACTACTTATTCAAATAGTTTTTTAGTACAAAAATTTATTAAACTAAATATTTTTATACTCAAAAATTACTTTCGAAAGCAATACGAAAGTTCTCTTAAACGAAACATATTAAGCTTTGAGGCTCGTGGGGTTCTGCAATCTTAAGCCATGAGAAGTCGCTATTGTGATACCTCAGGCTTCATTTGCGATGACTTTATTACTATTTAAAGCAGCTTTCTAGTAAAAAAATATAAATTTTATACTAAAAAAATGGTTTAAAAACCATTAAAAAATCCGTTCCAAACGAAGCCTCAGAGTCAGAGTTAGAGAAACAATAAGAAGCAGATGAATAAAAAGCTCGTTAAGAAACGTTTTAAAAGAGAAAATAAACAACTGATATTAGACATAAATTAAGTAAAGTATATACAAAATTAAAATGGGAGGGGCTATGAATAGTAAAAAAGCAAAGAGAACAATTTCAAGAGGTAACTTAACAACAGACCTTCAAACAACCATCTTCTGTCCCAACGAGAAACAGACGAGAGAAGGGAAGAACACTGATAGCAGAAAGAGCTGAAGGGTTTCTTATTCCCCTATCAGCCGAGTAAAGCTTCTGCGGTGAAATTTTCTGTTGCAAAGCCTGTATTAAAGAACACAATAGTAAGATATAAAGATAACATTTTTCTTCCATCATAGTGTATTTCTGAAGTGTAAATGGTTAGTTTATGATCGCATTGGAGTGATTCAGCTTTAGGCAGAAGTAGTTCTTTTAGTACGCTAAGGGTTCGTTTTGAACAACTTTCTTATTGCTCTTTAAAATAGCTTTTAAGTATAAAAATTTAAAGTTCAAAAAATTATTGAACTATCAAACTGCTTTAAAAACCAGTAAAAAAGCCGTCTCAATTGAAGTCTAGAAGACAATTTAGAATTATTTTTATTTTATTTTGTTTTTGTTTTCACATTAAACAAAATATATTTAGTACATTAAAATTATGTTTTTATTTTTATTAGATATCAAATATTTTGATTTATACGGTAGTAGTGACGATGGTCGATATGACAACAGCGGTAGCTAGCGATGGGGGCGGTGGTCTTCCACAAGCTTGGGCAAGCTTGTCAACAATGATAGTTTTTTTAAAAAAACACTCAAACACCTCAAAAAAAATTATTGAGTGTTTTAAAAAATATTGATTTATTATTTTAATACAAAAAACTAAAAATATGCTAAATAAACATATATTTATAAAAACACAAGTAAAATATAAAAGTGATCCCAAACAGGCCATAACGCTAAAAAGAAAAAGAGAACATACTTCCTCCATTGGCCGGGAAACAGAGGTGAGTGCAATATTATTTCTTGAAATGGAAATCACATCTTGGCCCCAAACACAAAAGCTGGAGATACCATCCTGATGGCCTCGAAAAATGTTGGCTTGAGTAGCCAAATTCCTGCAAGTTTAAGAAAGATATTTTAATAAGAGCATGCTTGGCATTCAAACTAGCTGAGGAAATTCAGTTAAAACAAAAGGGGTGAAAAACAAGATTAGTTCTTTATGTTTCACATTCTCAGATAAACAAGAATTGTATCATTTACATATTCTCGAATAATGACGGTTGGTATGATTCAGAGTTTGAATGAAGGAAGCTAATTTCTCATCATGGAAAACATTAAGAAAATGAAGTTCAACATGTTCTCAAATATCATGCTCAGCATGATGCCAAAGATGTTTCTTGGGTTGCCAGTTAAACTCAGCTTTTGGATAAATATTTCACATTGGTTGGCAGAATCACTCTTTGGAAAGAGAATCATGCATCCAAGAAGGGCTGTCAAAATCGGGTCATCGGTCGGGGTCGGGTCCAACCCGGAACTGACCAACCCGAACCCGACCCATTTTTGAAAACGGATAAGTTTTTCGGACCCGAAGTGCTTCGGGTTCGGGTCAACCCGACCTGACACGGAAAGGAGGAATTGGAAGAAGAAGCACAGAATGGCAGGCCGGTGGTCAGCGAACGGTCATGGCAGGCTGGCGGACGGTCACGACTCACGACAAACATGGAACTCTGGACGGTCACGGAACGACCAGCCACAACAGCGTGCAAGGGCAGTGTCGGGACGACCGGCCGCAGCGGGCGTTCGAGGGCAGCGATACCGACGAGTTCGAATCGAGATGGTTAGGAGATGGTACATTGCGACTGACGGATGCTACAGATAAAGTGATTGACCGTGGACGCGACTCAACGACGACAGACAAGGTGGGAAACGGTCGGTTCGGGTCAAATTGGGTTGATTTCGGGTTTCTGGGTCAACCTGAACCCAACCCAATTTACAAATGGGTTGAAATCCCTAACCTGAACCCGGCCTGATTCGAGTTCAGGTCAACTTGAACCCAAAAATTTCGGATCGGGTTCAGGTCGGATTTTTGGGTTGTGTCAAATATTGACACTCCTACATCCAAGAATACTTTTTTTGCCCAAATAAAAATTCGCAAGATGGGAGTTATATAGCTTAGGAAAATTTCTTTTTTTTCAAGACCATTATCAACGGGACTAGTGGCACCCACATGAATACAAGAGTGCAAGAATGAGCAAGTGGGGAAAAGAAAGAGATGGAATTGAATGACAATTTGCCCAAATAAAATGAATCAGTAATCATAAAGCACCAAATTGTCAGAATAAAGCTAAATGATGATGTAATCAGAGAAGGTAAAACTAATTTATCCTATAAAGCAATCCTAGCTAGTTTCAAAAAACATCAGAAATGAGCTGTGATAAAAATTATTCTATGATAGCACATTGCACAACAAATGGATTCCAACTCGACGGTCATTAAGGGGCCAAGAAGAAACATCTGAATATAAGAACTAGGATCTCAAGAAAGGTAACTAAGCAGAATAGTTTCACCATTCTGCTGCAAACTCTAATGCCTAAGAATGTTCTACTTCAACAATATGGACGCCTAGTGGCAAGGAATTGTTGGGGAAAGAAAATAAGAATGCTAGCCTAGGCGAGCAGTCGGATGTCTACTCATTAATCTGAGCTCAAGCCCAAACTGAAGAAAGGAAATAATAAGAATAAAGAAAACTCCAACCGCAAGCTAAAATAAGCATTTAGGTATGCATTCAGTGCAAAACATTCAATAAGATTTTGAAACTCTGCAGTAATAACTATCTAGCGATGAGAAGAGTTCAGGATGAGTGGATTAGAATAATCAGAGTTTACAAAAGCTAGTCATGGCCTTCAAATATAAGATCAAAATCATTCATTCTCCTTAGCATCATTAAAACAAAGAGCATAATCAATTTGAAGAACTTTAAAATCATTTGTTCATCGATTTGATCTACAAAATTTTCTAAGTGAATGGCACCAATTGTATTACAAGATAATTAGAATTTTAAAGCATAGAGACTTTCAAATGGCTTGGAGTTAAAAGTGAATTTGATGGAGTTGATGAGTGAAATACATAAGTAAAATTACACTTCCAAGTATGTCATCCAATCATCCTTAAGTTTTTGGATGCTTTATGAAAAGTTAAATAAATAGATAAATGATGAAATTTGACTTTGAAATAACATTCATGTCACAGATCATAATCAAAGTTATGATCTTAAATTAAAGACTAAATCACATATGTACAAAAAAAAACTTGGAATTGAATGATCACTGCAAATAGAAAAAAATTATAAATTTATATATATATATATAGGTAGAGAGAGAGAGAGAGAGAGAGAGAGAGAGAGAGAGAAATAACGATTTAAAATTGATGTCAACAAACTAGGCTTAGCACGAATCAAAGCTGTTTACCAACCAAGCTTGGCTTGGATTGAAATAGTATCAAGTGAGCTTCCCATTTATCAGGAGCAGAGAGAAGAACCAACTTGAGATAGATCATTAACAATCCTAAAAATACTAAAACAGCAAAAAATAACTAATGCAAAAACTTAAAATAAAAGAAACATAATAGGATGAAAAAATTGCACCTTCTAAGGTCCCAAACACGCAGAGTTTTATCGAGGGAGCTAGACAAAAGTACATGGTCCTCTAAAGCAGCCAACTGCAAATATCAAAAGGCACAAAGAGGATTGTGATTAGAGAAGCACATAATTTACTTCTTTCAAATTTAGGTTTCATATAATATGCCAACTGTACCTTAGTGATATAACCATCATGTGCTCGCCAGAAAGCAATGACACTTCCACTCCTTGAATCAAGCAACCTACAATAGCCTGTGCTTAAGCCAGCAGCAATCCAGGATGGTGAAGCAATAGCTCCTTCTCCACGAAACTTTGCAGATCCACAAGAACCAATAGCTGACACAAGTGATGTAAAGGAATATTCAGCTGACTCGCTTTTCCATAGATGTAGCTTTTGATCTTGAAGAACATCAATAAACCTGGATTCCATATTAGCATATGAATAAATCAGGATGATAAAAGAACTTTATGGTTTTGAGCAGTGAGCAATGCTTTCCCTTATTAAAAGTAAATGACAATTCATAACTAACATTAAGATAAAATTTATACATAATTACCTAGATAGGTCGGATAAGAGGGTTATTAGGTGGATCGGCCGCAAGCAAGTTAAGGAACTCGGTTTGGCTATATGAGTTCGACAGAGGATCGAGCGGCCTAGAGTCAAAGACGTCGGGTTTGGGAGAGAGGGATGGGTGCGAATGGAAGAAGGGTGGCTTGTTGTTGTCGGCTAGAGGAAGATAGACCACGACACTATGGGAACCTTCGGTTGAGAGTAAGGATTTGGTCCAATGTCGAGGGTAGGATCATGGCTATAGGTGAGATCTTGTGGGATTCTATGAGGTTAGGCATGCGAATGAAAGAGGAAGAATCAGCTAGGGCAGCTACTTGGGATCGAATAGGGGAAAACAAACGGAGGTTCGGTGCTTGGGTTCGTCCGGGTAGGTAAATGCTTTAACTTCTTTCTCTCTTTCTCTATCTCTCTATGAGTCGGGAGATATGGCTTGCGAATAGGAAGGGGCAAGCGTAGCTCGGGATCGTGGATGGCAGAGGAGATGGATCGGGGTTCTGGGATGGGATTTCGGCCTTGGGAGATCGGATAGGAGGTAGGAGATCGATGGGAGCTTCGGTAGAGAGTTGTAGATCTTGCGAGATGTGGGAAGAGACTTGGAGTTCAGAGGTAGCGACGGGATGGGGAGTTGGGCTCTATGTGCGAGAAAGAAATCACTCAAGCTTTTGGCTTTGTTTAACTTTCATTTTAAAGACCGGAAGATTAGATTTCACGATCGTGGGAAACAGGACACGACACTGGCAGCTCTGAAACGGCGCCGTTTTGAACAGGAGATAATTACTGTAGATGCAATCGGATTTCTTGCGAAGTTACAGGATGGGCATCAGCAGGCTTTGAGGTAAGGAAATGATTTCATCATAATTTTTTTTATTTCCTTTATCTGTTCTGGTTTGGTTGTTTGAGTAGAGGTCAATAAATGCCCCCCAACAAATGTGATTCGCGACTAGAGCAAACCACGTTTGTTGTATGTTGATGTTGACCTATGCATATAGATTAAAAAAAAAATAACAAATTTTTTTCACATACCGGTGTTGAAATTCCGCCGAGGTCTTGTCGAGAATCCCAGAAATCCTGCTTACCTCGTACAGTTCGGCGATGATCTAGTCGCTTCTCCGCAAGATCGGCTCAAATCCTGCGACCGTTGTTCAAAATGATGTTGCGCCTCGTCGTTAAATAGGAGACGAAGAGACATCCAATCGGCACTACTGCTCTCTCCCACGACACTCCTTAGACACTTCGCAAGACCTCTACCTCCAATCTCAAGCTCACGAAGTCCCTCTCTTCCTTCCTCAACCTCCAACGCCTATTCTTCCACGGAATGAACCGTCGAGCCAAATGCCTAGTCCAAAATATCATTAGGATCCATTTTCAAACAATCTCCTGCCAATAAGAATGTGGTACGTGTCCTCTAACCGGCGGTTTTGCCGCCAAATGGCACCATAGGATAAACAGTTATGACCCGGGGCCCTCTGAACCGAGTGGTTTTACCGCCAAATGGCACCACGAAATACTGGTTATGGCCAGAGCTAATACGCTCCTTAGTGGCATCAAATCCTTGAGATATGAATCAATAGAGTATGATCGATAGGGCACAAAGCATTGTGTTAGCTAAGGTGGATTCAAATTTATCCCTTACACAAACATCCATCCCAGGTCTACAAGGTACCCTTGGACGAAGCAACCCATGGCTGCCGACAATGATCCTTCTATCAGGTGGGGTCGACTACCTCCTCTGACTAAGTAGACTAGGGACTATGATGGCCCGGGACAATGGAACCATGGGATCTTGATCGGGTCTATCATCCATTCCCCCACCATCCGCTTTAAGTGCAAGATTGTGCAATTTTCAATTTTAAATATCAAATCTCCAAATATCCAAATTCTCCAAATTTCCAAATTCCTTAAACCCATGCTGCTATTATATGCCAGATAACATGTATTTATACATATATGATTGACGACTAGCCTTAATCGAAAGTTCTCTCTCGTTATCGAGAGGGGTAATTAACTATAGGGGCTTGTGCCTATAAGAAACCAGAACTCAGATCATAAAGTCCTCGCAAAATGAGGTCGAAATCTCTGGGTAGTGTCTTATCTACAAACCCACTGCCTTCCCAAAATTTACCCCGGAACTTAATTCCGTTAAAATTCCCTCGTTAAAGCAAAAGAAAATCGAGCAGGCGAAGACCGGGGCCGAATTTTCGGAGCCCATAGTTGATTAACCCTGTAGATCTCCAAATATTTATTCTGGATGTCACATAGAGATTTTCATTTAGTGGATATCTAAAAATTTGCTTAAATGTCATACTAAGATTTTCATTTAGCAGATCCCCAAAAGTTTATTTGGATATCACACTAAGATTTTCATTTAGTAAATCTCCAAAAGTTTATTTGGATGTCATACTAAGATTTTCATTTAGTAGATCTCTAAAAGTTTATTTGGATGTCACACTAAAATTTTCATTTAGTAGATCTCCAAAGCTTATTTGAAAGTCACACTAAGATTTTTATTTTGTAGGTCTCCAAGTTTCCCTTTTTGTTCCTTCATGAATCTTTAGATGCACTTGTAATCTTCAGTATAGTTGATTTATTTGCTCATGGTCATGTAGAGATCAATGGGATAGTGATAAAGTACTTTGTACTATATACATCAATGGAAGTATATAGCACCTCCACTTTCCGTTCTTCCTTTGTCACCGTTGTCACATTAGTTTCTAGCATTTTTATAACTGCTCGCATCCTTCTCTACCGCAGTCTTATATGAATTCAATAATTTTGATATACAAATGCAAGTTTCATCCAGATTTTGTCCGAGCTTTGCAGATCTACCAGTTTGCAGGACTCTTGCTGCTTCAGGTTTTCTACAGGTACTTTTGGGCTTAGGTACACTTTCTTCCCTTCTCAGTTTTGATTTTATGCTCGTACTAACAATGCTTTGTATTTTGTGCAGGTTACTACAGGAACAAGATCCAAGCTCTAGCCAGTTTACTACCACAAGAGGCTTCGATTTTGGTACGTTTTACTTTGTTTGTGTAGTTCATTTTCTTTCTTTAGCTGCTTACTGACACTTTGGTTGTTCTACATAGATTTCAAGATGAGCGGGATACTTGCTCGTGAGCTACCTCGGGAGACCCTTGTTCAGGTACACCTTTCCTTTTGCAGCTTTAAATATATTTGCATAGTCTCTTCTTTTTTTTGGCTGATTTTTCTGACTTTTCTGTTACTTTCTGTAGGTCCCAGAAGTGCAGAATACCCGATCTTTAGAAGTAACAGAGCAAAGATGTTGACTTCCTCTTCAAGCGTAGTTTGGGGAACATATTGTAGTCCTCTATGAAGGACATTGCACTTTTCCTCTTCTTTCAACTGATGTAATCTTGTAAAAGGATGTAATCTACAAATTTGTATATGAATTCTGAATTTAATAAAATAAAGTAATATCATAAATTCAGCTGTTGATGAGCTCTCTTTTTACTACTCTTGAGACTTCTCTGGTTGTACTATGACTTGTGTTCATGATATTATAAATAATTTTAAATATTTATATGGGGATCTCGACATGCAGCGCGATGTTGACCCAAATAAATATTTAAAATGCCCCCAGTCTTTAGGGACACTTATAAATATCATTCAAGATGTTTCTTTTTATAGCTTTAGCTTGAGTCTTGAGGTTTTGGTTCCTTCTGCCCTATACTTTATGCTGCAGACATCGAGGGAGAATCACCTGATTTGTCTTTACTGACTTGTTAAGAGTATTTTTATACCTTCAACCCTATGCTTCTTGCTTGGCCGGCTTGATGAAGGAGTAGAAGCTGGCAACCTAAACCCTTAGGTGTATATTAGGTTGATGGTAAAATTCATCGGTCTAGAGCTTTACACGTAGCGGACTTGTTGATGATGAAATCTCCTTAGTTCAACCGTAAGCTTTGAGTGAACTTTGGGATAATTTCTTTGGTGCTTTGCTTTATGCTTTGGCGGACTTGTTGAAGAAGAATTCCTTCGATCCCCGCTTTATGCATTGCGGATTTGTTGAAGGATTTGCAGGTTTTTGATTCGTTTGATGATACCAAATGTGGGTATTATCTTGATCATTAATAACTTGAGGAGACTTTAATCTGAGTCACTTGAGTTCATCAGATTAGGAGAGCTAGGATTTAATAGTTCTTTATCCTCTAGTTGCTGAGATGGGGGTTTTTCTATTATGACCTTTCTTATGACGTGTTTAGTAGATGGAGTTGCCAACGATCTGATCATATTTGAGCTTGTTGGATCCGACCTCTTACACTCATTCAGACTTCAAATTTGAGCTATGGGAAATAGGCTTCCCAATGTTGAATTTACTGAAGTTGGTAGATTTGGAGTTCTTTGTGGTTGAAAATTTAGAGCCTACGCACATTCGGTGATTGCTCGAGATCCCTCCTTCCCACTAGAACTTTAATTCTCCAGTCAATTAGGAGAATTTAATAGACTACGATCACTTGAACTTATTAAGTCAAATTAGCATTCGTGCTTCCTACAGTCCCTACTAACAGGTTGACGAAGTGGGGGTTCCTCTACTGCGGTCTTTCTTATGACGTGTTGAGTAGACAGAGCTGCCAACGATCCAGTCATATTTGGGATTGTTGGATTCGGCCTTTTACACCCATTTGAACCTTAAGCTTCAGGCTTTCGAAAGACTTCAAGCTTGTTTCGGCTCAATTTGTTGGAGTGTGTAGTCACAAAAGTCTCTTTCTTGACTTTTGAAATCTTGGTACAATTCAGATGGTGTGTCGCTCTTTTGAAAGATCACCTGCACATACTTTAAGAAAAATTTTATTGTATTCTTCAGCATGAAAGAATATTTGTATTGATGATTTTAAATATTTATTCGGGGATCTCGGCATGCAGCACAATGCCGACCCGAATAAATATTTAAAATGCCCCGTCTCATAGGGACATCTTAGAATGAAATAAATTTAGAATTTTGAGATTTTAAATAATTATTTATGGATCTCGATGTATAGCACAATATCAACCCAATAAATATTTAAAATACTCCCTATCTCGCAAGGTGGTTTTGGATAGGCTATGTATTTCGAGATTTTAAATATTTATTCGAGGATTTCAGCACGCTACGCGATACCGACCTGAATAAATATTTAAAATGTCCCTAGTCTTATAGGAGAATTTAGAAATACATTCTCGCTATACAAGAGAATTTCAAAATATAAAATGCATATGTGATAACAAACATGCACAAAATACATAACACATTGAGCATAGCATTTTCTTAGGCATTTTTTATGCGTGATACTTTTTTAGATATCAACCGTTGATCGGCGGCATGTCTCTGACCGTCCGGGTCAATAAGTTGATAAGCTCCTCCTTGAAATACCTTCTCGATAACAAAGGGACCCTCTTAAATGGATATAAACTTGCCATCAATTTTTCAAGGTGGGATGATTGACCTTCTCAGCACTATGACCAAATCCCCTCCTTGAAACGCTCGAGAAAGCACCATCCGATCAAAGGATTTTGCCATTCTTTTTTGATAGATTTCCAAATTTTATTGAGCCTGCAATCTGATCTCATCGACATCGATCTCTTTCATTCTCAAGTGAGCATTCTGTTCTTGAGTGAGATCGTTCTGAATTGTTATCCGGAGTGACAGTAGTTCAACTTTCAATGGCAATACTGCTTCAACTCTGAATAGTATTGAATAAGGGGTGGCTTTGGTTGGCGTCTTATAGGTTGTACGATACGCCCATAGCGCTTCTGCCATCTTCGTATGCCACTCTCTTTTGTTCTTAGTGGGGATTTTCTTAAACAATTTCACCAACGTCTTGTTGAAGGCCTCTACCAAGCCATTTATTTTCAGGTTATATATAGATAAATACCGCCAATTGATCTTCTGCCGATCAACGAATTTGTGGATTTTTATATTTTTGAATGTCGTAACATTTCTTTAGCAATGCAATTTTGCATTTTATTCAAAAAAAAAAGAATATCGTAGCATTATCCGAGATTATGCGGTGTGGAATACCAAATCTGTAGACAATATTGTGGGCAAAGAAATTGATCACATGCTCGGATGTGACCTCTCTAAATGGAACCGCTTCCGCCCATTTTGAGAGGTAGTATGTTGCTGCTAGAATAAAGCGGTATCCCGCTGATAACGACGGATCTACTGGTCCAATTATATCAGTGCCCCAACATTCAAATGGTCATGACCCTATTGTAAGGTGTAGTGGATTTGGCGGTTGATGTATAACATCACCGTGGATCTGACACTCATAGCACCTCTTGGCGTGGTCAATTCAATCTCTTACCAATATCGGTCAATAGTAATCCATTCTCTTAATTTTAGCAGCCATCTTGGGACCTGATTGATGTGCTCCACAAAGTCCTTCGTAAACTTCTATCACCACCCTATCAGGCTATCAGCTTCCTTGGTCCCTAGGCATCGTAGTCACATTTGATCGAAAGTCCAACGATACAACGTGTCATTGACAAATGTGTATCGTAATGCTCTTTTTCGAATGTGTGGCTAATGATTTATCCACTGGAGTTTGTTTCCTTGAAATAGTCAATGAAGGGTTGCCTCCAATTATCTTTTTCCTCAGCATCGAGGCAATGCAACCATAATTCTGAAGCTTGACTGGCTTTATATTTTTTGGCTACATGATATCCTTTTGGATAATTTTTCATAATGATATGATGGAGAGGTTAAGGGTCAACTGGAGTTATATCCCGCTGGCTTGAACTTGGTACTTCTGCTCATGGGAATTGTAACAAAGCGGGCTTCAAGGCCCTACGGGTGTAAACCCCAATGAATATAGGCCTCTCCTCATTGATGTTCGTCATTTCCTAGGCTAATTTGGCAAGACAATCTGTCTTGGCATTCTGCCCTCGAGGAACTCGAGCTATTTTAGCATTCGACACTTGATTCAAAAGCTCAATAGCTCGTCGGTGATAATTGGCCAATTCAACTTTGTCAACCTTGTAAGTGCCGATGATATGATTTATCACAAGTTGAGAATCACCGAAGATTTGGAAATGTTGGATTTTGACATCGATTGCAATCTCCAGTCCTGCAATTTGAGCTTAGTATTCGGCTTCATTGTTTGTCTGAGGTTCAGTCAAACTGAATGAAAATCTCATTATGCCTCCCTCTAGTGCTATGAAAATGAGACTGATGCCGGCTAGGGCCCTTGCAATATTTGGAGGTCGGTCAGGTTTAATTGACGATGCCCCGTCGAAGTACATTTACCAGAATAGTAGGTTTCCCTCTTCATCAACCTAATGATTTGTTCGTCAGGTAGATCATTGTTGAGTGAAAAATTTGCAGGGATAAGATGTGCAGCGAGAAAATATGCAAAGTCTTGCCCTTTTACTGCCTTTGTGGCATATATGTGATATTAAACTGCAGTAATAGTACTACCCACCTAGCTAAACGACCTGTCAATGCTGGCCTTATCATCAAGAACTTCAGTGGATCGAAATTTGATATCAAAATAACTTTGTGAGAGAGTATGTAGTGGCGGAGTTTCTGAACTGCAAAAATCAACGCTAGGCAATGCTTCTCAATTGGAGAATAGCGGATTTATGCTCCAATCAACATCCAACTGATGTAGTAGAGCACATTCTCCTTCATTTTGTTGGGCCAACATTGCTCTGAGGGACTCTTCTAGTGCTGCTGTGTACAGTATAAGAGGCTTCCCCGGAATTGACGCTGCAAGAATCGGCAGGTTTAACAAATATCTTTTGATACTGTCAAATGCTTCCTGACATTCTTCGTTGTGGGCTCAAGAAAAATGTGGCACGAGTGCACGAATCCCGCTTTGCAGCTGTAGGATTCCATTTCCCTTAAGTTAGATTGAAATTAACCAGATTTCCCCTAAGGGTAGTGTCAGGGTTTATAGATCTGGGGTTCTTACTTCCTATGAGCGCAAGCACTTATAGTTAATTACCCCTCTTACTATGTAAGAGAGAACTCTCGATTAAGGATGAATAAATTTTAGATATTTTTAGTCTCAAATGGTGGGAAGATGGAGGTAAACCCGATCAAGATCCCATGGTTCCGTCGTCCCGGGTATACCATAGATTTCAATCTACCAACACTAACAATCATTGATCGTAGTGTCCAGGGAATCTGATTAGCAGCCATGGGTTGCCTCCTCTCAGGGATCCCGAGTAGACTGAAATGGTTAGATGTTGATTTTAATTTTAATTTAATTTGAGTTTGGACTTACTACTTCCTTAGAAGTTGCCCGTTAATTTATTTAGTTTGGGGCTTACGGCTCCAATTAGGAGTTGCCCGTTAATTTGATTAGTTTGGGGCTTATGGCTCCAATTAGGAGTTGCCCAGATAATTTGTTTAGTCTGGGGCTTATGGCTCCAATTAGGAGTTGCCCGTTAATTTGCTTAGTTTGGGGCTTATGGTTCCAATTAGGAGTTGCCCGAAGAATTTCAGTTGGATAGGTCTTAGTGCTTCCTTAGAAGCTGCCTAATGATGGGTCTTACGACCTAGCCCTGTAAGCTAAGCGGTCCGAGTTGTGGGTCATACAACCTAGTCCTTTTAGACTAGGATGCCCAAGAGTTTTAATTGTTTAGGTAGGATTTATGACTTCCCTTAGGAAGTAGCCTGAAAAGCGGGTCTTACAACTTAACCGTTTAGACTAAGATACCCTTAGGTTTAAATTTAATTGTTTGAGGTTTAGGATCATTGCTATTTATTTTTATAATTTTTCTAAAATGTGGGGGCTTACGACTTTAGGTAGAAGTTGCCCGATAGCGGGTCTTACAACCTAATCCTATAGATTAGGATGCCCAAGTGAGGGGTCTAGGTGTATTATCACCTAAACACTTCCTTCAGATGTCGGACTTACGACTTCTATTAGAAGTGGCCGAGGGTTTTAATTGGGTTTAAGGGTTAGGTCAATTTCTACCTAAAACTTTCCCCTAAGGTCAGGCTTACGACTTTCCTACGAAAGTTGCCGGGTAGTGGGTCTTACAACCAAGTCCTTATAAACAAGGCTGCCTATTAATTTGAATTAGTTTTGAGATAGGTCTTATTATTTCCCTTAGGAAATTGACTGAAAAGTAGGTCTTACAGCTTAATCTCTTAGACTAAGATGCCCGTAAATTTTGATTTTGATTGTGTGTTTGTTGAGAAATATGTCAGTTGTTTAGGATTTGATACTTGGAGAGTTTGAAAGATTTGTGATTTTATACTTCGGGGCTTTGACACTTGCATTAATTGTTATGTGCTTGTAGCCTTTTTCCTACTACAGTAGTTCAGTACTCTTCCTGCTTTTAGCACTTCTGCTTTACTTTTTTTTTCGTACTTGGCTTTCTTGCTTTTCAGTATTTCATTCTAAATACCATAGTTTATATTTCTCAGCATTCATTCAATTTATTTATGTGGCACTGACTCTTCATTTCTTTGTTCGTAGGTATTCGTAGTCAGTAATTGCAGCAGTCGAGGCTTGCAGTTGCAAAAGATAGAGCCTAAAGATGGCTGTAGGAGCTTGTACATGAGGGACTTTGGAGAGATTGTCATATGTTCAAAGTCAATGAGCATTGAGAGTTTTGGAGAGTTTATGTTTGAGAGCTTTTGTAGAGATTTTTGGAAAGTTAACAATCAATATTGTATATGTCATTTAGTGGAAAACTTATCTCCCCCCCCCCCCTTCCTTTTATTTACGACATTTTCATTTTTATGATTTTCTCATTTGATTAATCAAATAATCAATCAATAAACCAACTCTAAATTTCATTGCTCTCAAAAAACTTTTAAATAACTCTCGGGTTTTAAAACTTTAAGAATTTAAAATTCTCTCAAATTTTGAAATGCTCTTATATATTTAAAATTCTTTGTTATCTCACTACTAGAAGGAGAGGTGATGAGTTGAAGATCAGAGATTCGCATTTCAAAGTATTTCCTCAATTGTTATTTGAGGGCATATCATGTTCAATGTTGAAAGAGGTCCATCAAGGTCCAAAGAACTCCCATGCTATGGCTTTGTAGTCAAACTATATTCCCAAAGGAAATTTTTGTTTCATGCAAGCAAATTATAATTACAAATCCATTATCTTCAAGGATAGTTCAGTGCATATGATGAGTTTGATCGTTCAATTTTAGTTTAAATTCAATTTCAAGTGGCTCATTGAAGTTCAAGTTCTTATAGTCATATTGAGTGCAAATATGGTTCGAGTTCAAGTTTGAGTCCAAGTCCAATGTCATATAATCGAATTTTAATTTGAAATTGATTTTTTGTTTAAATTTCGTTCAAATCATTCTTTTTTTTTTTTTTTTTTTGTCCAAGTCCCCTATTGTTCACTGAAAATTTCGGCAACCTCCCGGCGTCTCCTCCCCACTGAGGGAGAAATCGGGAAGGCACTGCCGTAATTCTTCCTACCCGGACCTAAGGTCGACGGCGTAGGGGCTTCGAATTTAAATCATCCCACCAGGATCTAAGATCGACTGCGTGAGGTCTTCGAATTTAAATCATCCCACCAGGATCTAAGATCGACTGCGTGAGGTCTTCGAATTGTAAAACCATCCGCCCAGATCTAAGATCGATGACGCGGGTCTTCAAATTTAAAACCATCCCGGTCAGACCTAAGGTACGACGGCCGGGGTCTTCGACACCTGTTTGAAAATCCTCTCATTTTTTTTTAAATAATTATGTCTTATATTATATTAAAATATATATCATAATATAATATATATTTATTATAATATAATACAACATTATATTATATATTATTCTGTTATATTAATATAATATAATATTATATTATATTGTTATATTATACTATTATATTAATATAATATAACATCTATATATTATTATATATATTATATAATATATATAATAATATATCAATATAACAGAGGAAGGGACAAAGAGACGGGCAGAGCCCGCTCGGGTTGGAGGCGGAAGGATCACGCACGGAGGGTCGGCGCCGCAGTCGGCCGGCGGCGTTGGAGTCGGCCGGCGGGTGTTGGGTCGCCGAGGTCGGAGGCAGGTCGGCCGATAGCGTTGGTTTTGGGCTTGGCGGTGTGGATTCGACAGTGTCTAGGGCACGTCGGGTTCCGACAACAAAGAGCAAGCGGCAACGGCGGCGACTCACGCGGGAAGATGGGGTCGGTCGGAGTTGGAGGAGGCTAGCCGGCTTGGTTGGAGTCGGCGGGCTTCTTGCGGACGGGAGATCGAGAGGTAAGTTCTGAAAACTCCCTTTCTCACCTCTCTTTCTGTGTGCGTATATCTGCGTGAAAGAGCGAATAAGAGAGAGCGTCATTTTTTAAGTCGTGAGTATGTCGGTTTCTGTCAAAGAGAGTCGGTGGCCGAATCGTTGTGTCGTTTGGCAACCAACTGCCAGCGGTGGGGCCAGCTTGGAGGTAGGCGCGCTGCACTGATTTATTTTATTTTTTTTGTTCTAATTTTTTTTTATACAGTCAACATTCGTCCCACTTGAAACGAACATCTTTCTTCATTAATTTTGAAAATAGTTGGTACATATCCGACAAATTCGATATGAACCATCGAATGAAAGTCAGTTGTCCTTGCAATGAGCGAAGTTGTCGAAAGTTTCTAGGAAGCAGCGTCTCCATAATTGCATTGATGTTAGTGGGGTCGATCTTGATATTTTGATGATAAACAACGTACCCCAAGAATTTACCGGAGGATACCCCAAAAGCATATTTGAGAGAGTTCATCTTCAGATCAAACTTTTTTATTCTCTCAAATACAATTCTTAGATCACTTAGGCGGTCTTTGCGATCCATGCTCTTAACAACCAGGTCGTCAACATAACACTTGATCTTCTAGTGTATTAATTCATCAAATATACGCGTCATTGCCCGTTGATATGTGGCACCAGCATTCTTCAAGCCGAAGGGCTTGACCGTGTAGAAAAAAATGCCAATGGGCGTTCTGAATGAGGTGTATTTTTCACCCTCAGAAGCCATCTTTATTTGGTTGTAACCTGATGATTCGTCCATGAAAGAGAACATATCATAATTAGAGGTGTTATCCACTAGGAGTTTGGATACGGGGAGCGAAAAATCATCTTTTGGACACGTCTTGTTGAGGTCCCGAAAGTCAATACAAACATGAATCTGTCAATTCTTCTTTTTGACGGGGACAATATTGGCGATCCAATCAGCATACTTTTCTTCACGAATAAAGCATGCATCTATGAGCTTCTTCGTCTCTGCAATCACCTGCTCTTCAATCTCCAATCTCATTCTTCTTGGAGCTTGCTTGATGAGTGCAGCATCTAGTTTGATGGCTAATCTATGAACTGCTACATCAGGGGATAAGCCAGGCATCTCAGCATATGTCCAACCAAAGCAGTCCCTGAATTCACAGATAAGTTTTTTTATTTCTTTCACTTGCTCTTCTAGTAGAAGTTCTAGTAGAAGGGAGCTAAAAAAGGTTGGGTGAGGATCCTCCTCAGTTCCCAAGTAAACTTATTTTAACTCATCCATAGTGACTGCCTATCCACCATCTTTAAGCTTTTCTGGTGTAGGTTTGGCCTCTATAGGTTGATCATCATAATTATCAACTTTGTATCCCTCCTCATCACCATCGTCATCGGATTTGATTTCACCGCATGTGATTGCTCGACAAATCTCCTTTTGGGGGGTGCTTCGGTACGATGAATCCTATACCTTTTTTTGCAAAAATATCCTTCTTCTTTAATGAGTGGGGATTTTTTCGATGCCAGAGGCTCGAGCATAAACGAACTTGTTGTTTGGAAGAATGAGTTTTACCTCGCTTTCGTAACATTCTCTGGATGTTTCTGGTATTATACCTGGGAAATCTTGTATGTACTAATTCCCCGGAATCGACGAGTGTACGAAACCAGCGGCGATTTATTTCTTCCTCAAGTTTTTCGATTGAATAAAATAGACTAACTGGCACACCCTTTTCTCTTGGGGGAGATGCATAGAATGTCACGAGCTCTTCAACATTATGCACCTCTTGCGGAATAACTTCTTTGAAGTATTGTAGTGGAATACGTGTGACTACAAGTACGCTATCTGAGATTGATAGACTATCTATTCTTCGGGAGAACACACCCTATACCGTGTTAATGTAGATAGAGTCGTAGTCATAATCATCATTTGAACATTCAACCTCCATGCTCTATTCAGCCGTAGACTGGCATACTCTTCGGGATTTGGTAGGTGTGACATCATCTTCATCCATGTCACTCCCTAGGTGAGGTACGTATTTTCTTTATATATGAATGAAAGGTGTTTTGGGGAGAGTCGGCATTGTCTTCTTTCTCCCAACCTGCTTCTTCTTGTTTTCTTGTTTAGTTGTATTGCAGTTTCTAGATCTGATGCCGATGGCTTCAGCTTCTTTGGGATGAAGTATTTGTCATCTTCATATATTTTTACTTCATGAATTGTAAAGGGCTGGATGTCACCAGAGATTCTAAACTCCTCTCCATCCCTAAGGTACTTCATGCATTGATGTAATGTTGACGTGACGATGTCGTACTCATGCAACCATGAGCAACCAAGAAGCGCCTTAAATGCGGTATCTGCGTCAATCACATTAAATTTAGCGTTTGCATGAAGTTCTCCAAATGCGAGGGAGAGTGTAAATGACCCTAGGGTCTTCTTCCCCTTCTCATTAAAGACATGTATCATTAGCTTATCTGACCCAAGATGCTCCATATCGAGGCATAATGATTTTAATGCTTTCAAGCTCATTAGATTTATGGAGGACCCTAGATCGATCAGTATTCGACTAATCATCATCCCATCGCTTTTTGCAGTAACATATAAAGGGTGATTATGATCTGCTGTTCCGAGCATCATATCAACTTCGGAGAAGATGATGAACGGCACATTACGGGCTTGTAGAACCTCCGTCATATTACGCTCAGCAAAATTTGACTCGTACTTTTCGGCGTCTTTGAGAGCCTGAATCAAAGACTCCCGAAGGTCTTTGGACATCACTAAAGCATTATATATGCTGAGTTGCACCGAAAATTTTCTCAGATGAGATAATATATTATAATCTACTCCCCTTGCTAAAACATCTTTCTTCTTGGGGTCCTTAAGGATAATGTCTTCATTGACAACTATCTTCTTCTCCTTATCTTTACTAGAGACTTCCTTCTTTGCCGGAGATGGCAAGATCTTGCCACTTCTTAACTACATCTGGGCGACCTCTTCTGGCTCAAACTCACTTGATAATGTATTTTCTTCAAAGTCATCCATTGACGCATCTGGAGATTCATCTGTTGATTCAAATTCACCAGTCAGGTTTATGTCCCATCTGTGATGCTATGTCGGGGTCCGACTCATCTGTTTTTGGAAAATATAAATCTTCCACCGAACTATAATCCATCGGTGACACCATCATACAAGATTCATAAGCTGCCTCTTCAGTGTTTTCTTCTTTTATCAGCGCATTTGGAGTCACTGAGACGACCCGACATACTTCTATTAGAAGAGAGTCTTCATCATCCTCTTCGATTTCATTTATTTTAAGCTCTGACATGAAGTCAACGAGCTTAATTGGTTGCCTCACAGCCTGGTAATATTCATCCAAACTGTCAATAACCCATTGGGTTGCAGTCTTTTTCTCCTTAGGCTTTTTCAGCTTGGTCTTTCTTTTGGAAGATTTTATCTTTCCAGACTTTAAAAAATCAATTTGATTAGAGAGTTGCTTAGAAGTAGATGCTCGCACCACAGGCAATGCCTTGGGTTCTAGCACCGGCTCAGTAGGAGACTTCTACTTTACACCCAGAACTCATTCAAGCTACTTCAGCATTTTCACCATTTTGTTGGAGATTGTAGTCTCCTACTGCTCTTCTTGAGCTGGCTTATTTTCAGTTCTTCTTTCTTCAATTGGGCATACGGAAGAGGACGTAACCACCCGAATTGATTCTTTCCTAGGGTGAGTCAACACATTATCTGATAATGTGAGTTCCTCATTCCGGTATTTTCTTTCGATCCAATTCTTGAAGATGTAACAATCTTCAATAGGATGACCGAGTACCCGATGGTATGGGCAGTAATTCGGATCGTTCGTATGTTTCGACTCCTCGGATTTCTTGCATTATGGCAGTTCTAAACCCGCTTTTACTGCCTATTGAAACAACTTAGCAACGCTTTCTCTTTTAAATGAATATTCTTTATTCATCTTATCTTTGAGAGATGAGAACGTTCTATCATCAGTTCTCATTGTTTGCTTCGGGTGTTCTCCACCAACCGGATAACTTCATGGCTTATCATTGCCCCCGAGTATAAGCTTTAGTTGAGGGTTGGGGTTGTAGACTTGCTTAAACTTTTCTAGATATTTGCATCGGCTGCTTGCATTTGTCTACATTATAAACCACCTGTTTCCCCTTATCAGCTCTAGAGAAAAATATGGAGTCAGCCTCACCTCTTCTAGCACCTGAGGCTTTAGCCTTCTTGGGCTTATTAGAGTGGCTCTCTGATCCTAACAAATGTAATTTCTCAAACTTGGCTACCCTGTCCAGCAAGTCTTGAAATGTGGTGCTTGTAGCCATGCACAGGAAGGGTTGCATATTGTCATCAATATTGCCTTTTAATAACTGCACAGCATGCTCCTCTTCTAATTATTTCTTACATTTCATGCTTAAGTAATGCCAACGAGTGATGTATTTTATCACTGATTCTTCCCTTTTTCTTTTATCCAGAGCAAGGTCAGCGATCGTTATCTTTTCAGTCGCACTAGCGAATCTCTTCACGAATATAGTTTCCAATTCTACAAAAGTCTTCACAGACTTGTTTGGTAGTTCGGCATACCATTTAAAAACAGCTGCTGTTAAACTACTAGTGAACTGTCAGAAGAGTAGGGCGTCGTTACCTCTTGTATTCTCACAAGTTGCCTTAAATTATGTCAGGTGTTGCCTGGGATTGTTATTGTCATTGAAAGTGTTGAACTTTGATATAAAATATCCCTTTGGATACCGCACCTGATCATAATTTGCCGAGTACGGGCGACCCTTGCCCACCAACTTCTCCGCTCGATCAATAGCTATGATAGCCTTGATCTTCTTCGTAATTATTTCTTCAAGCTACGCAGCTGTCACTGACTCAGAAGTACTGGCAATATTCTATGGAGTTGGTTTGCGAACGACGTTGTGAGTCTCATAACCACCTTCAAGAGTGCCCCATACTCCCGAGACTTAAGGCATTTAGAAGTTTGGAGGATCGGCATGAGGATTAGGCACGGCACCAACAACGGTAGTCTTCTGCATCATTTCCCTCATCTAAGTCATCATCTCAGTCATCTTCTCATTCAACTGAGATATTTTCCTGTCTTTGCTCTCATATGTCGCCTCATCTGCAGTCTCATGTCGGTAAGTGTGGTGTTTTCATCATCGGAGGGATTCCCCTCTACTTCCTCCACTTCGTCCTCTCCTTGGGAATGACCACCTTTGCTAATGGTGGACCTAACTTCATGGAGGCGCCGGTGTGCTTACCTAGGTGGAGGTTGCCAACGGTCATTGCCTTCACCGTCGTCGTAGTAGGCCTCATCATCAGCATTGGTGTGTCTCACCATATAGACGACTTTCATATCCAATGTGTTATTTATTTCTTCAAATTCTTCTTCTAGGTATTCTTCCATATTTTTTTCAATATTTTCTTCTATATTTTCTCCTATATTCTCTTCTTTATCCATTTCTTCTTCTTCTTCTTCCTCCTCTACCAGTACTCGAATCTCCGAGCGATGACTCCACTGGATTTCCGATTCCCAATTCGGCAAGAAACTTTTTCGACCTGTGGGCTACGATCAAAGTTGACTAATCTTTGGTTGAAGTTAGTGAGCGACGGGATCTCCTGGAGGATTCTCCAAGGTGTTGACCATCGGGAGAGGCATCATCATGAGTCTTCTTTGGGACCCATCTCTGACATTGTTTGTAGACAGGGGTAATGTTTAAAATTGCGTATTCGGGTATTGAGGCGTTTTTCATTTGTGAGGTGAGGCGTAAGCCTCAAGGCATTTTGAGGCATAAGCCTCAAAATCAAAAGATTGTGTAAACATAAAATGATAAATTTTTTATATACCAATGAGTGAATAATATAAAACATAAAAAAATATAAAATATGAAGTGAAATCAAAATATCCCAATAATAAGACAACATGAAATATAGTTCAACTCAAAATTCTATCTTTTCCAAATCCCAGTATTCTTTTCATTAACATATAATTCCAATTTCCAAAAATAAATAGCAATGACATATCACATAAGAACTCATAAGTCATCAGCACTGTCATCACTAAGGGGTTCTTCATTTGAATTATCATTATGATGAACTGCTCTCTCCCCTTCCTCCTCTCCTATAGAGTCCAATTTCAGGCATTTACTTCAAGATTTATGTACGTTTTAATATATATAGCGAGAGGCGTAAGCCTTATGCCAGTGAGGCGAGGCGGGGCCTTAACCAAGTTGAGGCGCAAGCCTCATAAAAAAAACTCGAGGCGTAAGCATCAAGGCGTTTTTTACTGGAATTGTGCAAAGGCGGGCCTCAAGGTGAGCCTCATATTGCGCAATTTTAAACCATGGACAGGGGTGGATCTCCGGGAAACTGCACCGGATGTCATGCCCAAATTAGTTCTTCTTTCCTTTCTATCTTCTTGTTCTTCTCTACGAGGTATTGGCCTCCAGACTTCTTTTCCTTTCCACCGGAACCTTTCGACGGTGGATTCCCAAACACGTAGTTCGGGTGTCACACACTGATGTTTATCGTACGGAATATACTTTCTTTCCTTTCTCTCCACCACAACAGACAATCATTCTCTCGGTGGAGTCCTAGTTTCAACCACCAATGGCCGTTGGAACTTCTTCTTTTTCAGTCCTTTCTCCTTCACGGTCTTCAGGACTTTATAAACTCAAGCTGAAAGAGTCTCAGGCTCCTTTGGAGGGATTGGGGCTTCAGGCTGTTGATCCCAAAAAGATTTTTTTAACTCCCCAGTAGAGCTGTTTCTCTTAACCCATTTCAGATTTGAGAAATCATTCCGGGTCGGAATGGTAACTTCTAGCTCCTGGGCTGGTAGATTCGATGGATGATTGAAAACTATTGCTAAGCTCGAAGTTCAACATTTTCTTTCTCCTCTGTCTTCTGGTAAGCCTTCCTCCAGATGATGATGCCTCAGCATCATTCATACTAGGTGAAGCAATCTTCCTGGGTAGGTTGGTGGTGTTCGCAGTCACCACAGAGATTCTTTCATCAGTCACAACTCTCTTGGTGGCTAGGGCTTCCGGCTACGACAGCCGTTCAAACATAGAAATCCTCCTACGAGGATTCTCAGCAGCAGGTCGTGGCATTGGCAGATGCACACGATGTGTGGTGGCTTCAATAGAGTGGGGCCTCCTAGCATGCCTTTCAGGGTTCGCACCACCTATAGGAACGGCGGCAGTCCTTGCAGCGACTGCAGGAAAGTCGAGACTACCAAATTGGATAGTAGCTCCAGCCTTCCCAGTCTCTATGATAGCATTTGTCAGTTGAATCCTGGCACCTTGTCCCAGCTGGATAGTCATCGAACTATTCTGTAGATTCATCTGCAAGAATGAACGGTAAGGATTAGTAATCAGAGTCTGATACATTACCCCACACTTTCAAAATGCAGAGACTTGCCCAAAACAAAAAATAAAAGCAGATAACATGAGCGAGTAATTCAAATAGTACAAATTTAAAATACTACTAAATGCACTATCTTAATAAATTTTTTTGAACGATCGTTTTTAGGATATTTAAAATTTTAATACTTTAAATGATCATTTTGGAAAATTTTAGAACTTTCAATCCATATTGATTTAGTTGCTACTATAGCACTGAGACGACTAGCCCAAGATGAAAGAGAAACCAATCCCCAGCAGAGTCGTCAGAAATCGGTGGGCTCTAAAAATTCAGCCGTGGCCTTTGACCGTTGTTGCTTTTTATTCGGGGGGAGTTTAACGGAGTAAGTACCGAGGTAAATTTTGGGAAGGCAGATGGGTTATAGATAAGACACTACTCAGAGATTTCGCCCTCATTTTGCGAGGACTTTATGATCTGAGTTCTGGTTTCCTATAGATTCAAACTCCTATAGTTAATTACCCCTCCTGATAATGAGAGAGAACTTTCGATTAAGGCTAGTCGTCAATCAAATATGTAGAGATACGTGTTATCGGGCATATAGTAACAGCATGGGATTGAAAATTTAGAAATTTGAAGAGTTTGGATTTGAGAATTTGATATTTAAAATATAAATTTCACCATCTTGCACTTAAAGCAGATGGCGGGGGAATAAATGATAAACCCGATCAAGATCTCATGGCTCCTTCATCTCGGACAATCGTGGTCCCTAATCTACTTAGTAGAGGAGCTAGTCGACCCAACCTGACAGAAAGATCCTTGTCGGAAGCCGTGGGTAGCTTCGTCTAAGGGGACCTTATAGACCTAGGGTGAATGTTTGTCTAAGGGGACAAATTTGAATCCACCTTAGCTAATAGAGGGCTTTGTGTCCTATCGATCTTATCCTATTTTTTCATATCTAAAGGATTTAATGCCACTAAGGAACGTATTAGCTCTGGCCATAATCGGTATTTTATGGTGCCATTTGGCAACAAAATCACTCGGTTCAGAAGGCTCCGGGTCATAACCGTTTATCCTGCAATACCATTTGAAGGCAGAACCGTCAGTTAGAGGACATGTATCACGTCCTTACTAGCAGGAGATTGTTTGAGAATGGATCCTAATGATATTTTTGACTGGGCATTAGCTCTATGTGAGCTGAAGTACATTTTAAATTTGTTCACCCCGACAAACTGTTGAGAATGGTGAATAGAGTTTGTGCTTTAAGTGGTTGGATGGATAGTTTCATTTTTAAATATATTGATTTTGATGATTTTTTGGAAGTTTGGAATTTTGGAGATTTTTAGATTTTGGATACTTTAAGTAGCATTTTGAATTATTTGAAATGGACCCCTCCGGTTTAGATTTTATATTCAATACGGCTATCATCGGGGTGTCTAGGGTCACTTCCATTTCATTGATTGGACCTTGTCAACTCTGTCAGTTAACTGACAGATGATTGGGAGCCTTTATTAGTGAATTCTTATTATTATAAGCCTTGAATGTCTAATATGAATGTATTAAGACAAATATACCGGTCGTCATAACCATATATTTGTTTGATGGTTCGAACCTTGTCGACTCCTATCGATCCACATAGAAAGATTGGGTTCGAACTTGAATTCACTTATTAACCCACGCAATATCCCTAGACGTCACGTGTATACTAATAACACGCTCGTCGAGGTCTATGCAAATGTTTGATTGCATACCCCCTTTTAGTGTACCTATGTGTTTACAAACTATAGTACATGTGCGGGGTATTTTTGGATATTTGATATATGCACTATGGTTCTCCTACAATAGCTTGTAAGAGCTTGTATTCATCATAGTCCTTCTGTGTTTGCCCGTGGATGGTGTGTTAGAAGCACAACCATCTTTTTTCAAGAAGCTCTTGTTGATGTAATACACTTAGATGTGCATCATCGTCATTCTTTGGTACATGTCAAATCCTTCTAATTTCAACTGGCATGTTGGATGTGGAATGGGTCATTGACAGCGTCATTGAATCCTTCTACTTGTATGAGATTGATTGTGTCTTTTCTTAAAGGCTGATCATTATTAACAATAGAGATACCCATGTATTTCGTCATCTCTAACTCTTGATGAATTCACCGAGTGTGGGTTGTATTCGTCACAAATCAACCCAAACTATTTGTAGGTAAATAAATGTGCTCGTCTATGAACTGAGGCAAACTATTGAATGAGTATTGTGAATGAAGTATTGTGCACATCATGAATTTTTTGCATCCCTATGCTTGTATTCATTGCAACTCTTCCACCATCACTTGCAAGTGTTTGGAACCCACTATCCCTCTTCTAGTGTTGCTTGCAAGTAACACTTCACTCGCAATTCTTTATTTTTTATGATAATTTTCAACGAGCTTGATGTCATCATCATCAATTTCTTCATTCTAGCTAACATGACTCTAGTGTTGTTGTCAAAATCTCATGCCAATATCCATGCTCAATTTTTGTAAGAATTCTTGTTTGTTAGTGGCTATTTGATATTTATCGGAAGACCTTTGTATTGTTACTTGTGAGTTACCCATATTTGCAAATTCATGTTTGGAGTTTTGCTCATTATAAATCCTTCGTAATTTTGCATCATCACTTGTACGAGCATCTCCACATTCCTTGTTGATTGTTGTTTATGGATGAGTTCATGTCTATCATTGCAGGTTAATGCTCCAAAAGTCCTCATACCATGATTGTATGGCCAAATAATATTTTCTTCTCTTTTTTTCACAAATTCTGCTTGCGTATTTGTCAATTTCTTCATTCAAATTGAGATGATTATTATTCTTTTATCATTGATTTTGTCATTCATAAGCTTATGATCTTTATTTTAAATATTAGACTTTAAATCCAAATGAGAATTTAAAATCATTTGTTCAATATTTGTCCAAGTTCAACTCTAAATGAAGTCCCCTGTGGTTCATTCAATTGCGAATCAGGTCCTTTGTAGTGCAAATCATACAAATGGTTCACCCGAGTCAAATGGATTTAAGTTCAAGCTCATTTAAATTTTATTTTACTTAGGTTCAAGCCTTTATTAGTCATTCAAGTGTCAAAATGTGTTCCCTGCTATTCAAAAGTTTGCAAGTTCAAGCTATTCAAAATTTGTCCAAGTCTCCTGTTTCAGTGGAAATTTCGGCAACCTCCCGGCGTCTCCCCCGTTTAGAGGAAAAAGCAAGAGGCAACCTTCCTCTCGTTGCTACTTGAGCGCTTCAGGTAGGTGTTAAATGACACCGCGACTGCATTTTTTTATCCCCGCCTGCTACATGAGCGTTTAAGGGTCTTCGGGTACGTATTTAAAATAGCACAATTTTCTTTCCCCCCTCTGCACTACATGAGCGTTTGAAGGTACTTATTTTTTGTCCCTCTCATGCTACATGAGCACTCCAGGGATCTCTGTTTAAAATTGCGCAACAAGAGGTGCGCACCTCTGCGCAATTCTGGCTAAAAGCACCTCGAGGCGCACGCAATTTGGGGACTTGTTGAGGCGTACTCCTCACCCTGTGTGAGGCGCGCCTCAATTGCGCAATTATGGGTGAGGCGTACGCCTCATCCAAATAGCCCCACCCACTTAAAATGAGCTCTTTTCCCCCACACCCGTTCGGCCCAGGTTATTCCCGAAAACTTCAGCCCGCAACCTCCAGTTCGCGAAAAACAAAGGAGCCCGCACGGTCGGCCACCCTTCCCGCCGCCTCTCCTGCCAGCGCCGCCTCTCTCCGGCGAAGTTGAAGTGTCCGGCCGCCTTGTAGGAGAAGTCCACAAACGATTTTAGGTTTTTTTTTAGTTTTTGGTTAGATTTTTGAAGTGAAAGAAATTCTAGGGTTTTAGATTTTTTGAATTATTTTGTGTGATTTTCGATTCTTTCATTAGGGATCATGGTTAGAGGCAAGGAAAAAGCGTCTTCGTCATTGCGGAGGGACGCTTCTTGGAAATATAGTGTACAAGTTGACATTGGCGGCGAAGAGAAGAGTTGTGTTTATTTGAAATGTAATTTTTATGATAAAGTTGTGAAGGGAGGTGTTACCCGCATGAAGGAACACCTATCATGCTCGCACAAAAAAGTAGTACCCTGTGCAAATGTGCCGGAAAAGGTGAAGGAGAAAATTATTGCTTATATGAAGAAAAGTACCACGGCTAAATACTTACAACAGGAGCAATTTAATGATAGGGTCGAACATGGCGCTTATTTTGGGAGCGAGAGTGGAAAGGGCTCTTCATCCACCATACATAACAGAAGTGCACGGGGTCCTATGGATTTGTATATGACAAATTCAGAAGAGGATAGAGGACAAGCACAAATGATGCCTGCGGCCGGTACTAGAGAGGGTCGACGCCAGGTTTGCATGGATATTGGGAGGTTTTTTTTTTAAAATGCCATACCTTTTAATGTTGCTACGTCACATGCCTACTTCAATATGCTGCGGTATGTAGGGTTGTATGGGAGAGGGTTGAAGGCGCCTTCTATGTATGAGTTGCGAACATGGATTTTAAAGGAGCTGCTGAACACAAAGCGTAGCATTGGGGAGATTAAAAGGACATGGACTGAGACTGGAGTAACCATTATGTCAGATGGATGGTCTGACATGAAGAGCATGAGCTTGATTAACATTCTTGTGAATAATCCCTATGGCACAGTGTTTTTACGATCGGTTGAAGCTTCAGATGAGGTGAAAAATGCTACATTCATTTTCAATTTACTTGATGGGGTTATTGAGGAGATTGGGGAGCAATTGGTTGTCCAGGTAGTGACTGATAATGCCAGTGCATACAAAGCAGCTGGTCAGATGTTGATGGAAAAGAGGACACACCTATATTGAACCCCCTGCACAGCACATTGTATTGATCTTATTTTGGAGGATCTTGGTGACTTACCTCAGCACAAGAGTGCTCTTTCTAGGGCGAAGAAGATTACAAAGTTCATCTACAATCACTCTTGGGTCTTAAGCTTGATGAGAAAGTTTTCAAAGAAAGAAATCATTCGCTCTGCAACCACTAGGTATGTTCTTAATTTTGTACATTGCAAATCAATGGATTCATTCCTACTGTATGTTCATAGTTCTTACATTTGTGCACTGTGAATCTATAGGTTTTCCACCTCCTATTTGACACTGCAAAAGCTTGATGGAGGTGAGGCAACCTTTGGAAGCCATGTTTACATCAACTGAATGGCTTAACTCTGCTTGGGAGAAGAAAAGTGAGGGGAAGGAAATAAGAAAGATAATTCTAAATGATAAATTTTGGGTTACTGTGATCTATGCCATTTTGAGCATGAGACCCTTAGTGCAAGTTCTACGCTTAGTGGATGCAGAGAAGAAACCAGGTATGGGTTTTATTTATAATGCTATGGATGAGGCCAACGAGTTGATTGCACACAACTTGGGAGGAAAGGAGGCAAGTTATAGGGAGATTTGGGATATCGTTGATGCTCGATGGGAAGTGCAGTTACACCGTCATCTACATGCAGCGGCATATTATCTCAATCCTCAATTTCAATATTCAGAGAAGAAATCTTCAAATCCTGAGGTGAAGCTTGGTCTATATCATTGTATGGAAAGACTAATACCGGAGCAGGCAGATAGGGAGCTTGCAGATTTACAACTTGTTCTATTCCGGAATAAAAAGGGTTTTTTTGGTTTGAATACAGCAAAAGCAACCATTTCTAAACGGTCTCTAGGTATAATTATTTTGGTAAATGCAAGACACTTTATTCAGTTCTGATTATATTTTTTCTTGAAAACAGTTGAATGGTGGATCCAATTTGGTGATTCCACCCCTGAGTTACAGAGTTTTATTGTAAGAGTGTTGGGCCTCACTTGTTCTTCTTTTGGGTGTGAGCGAAACTGGAGTACATATAATCAAGTGCAAACAATGAGAATAAATCGGCTATCTACACTCAGAATGAACTCCCTCGTATATATAATGCACAACAAGAGGTTAAGAGATAGGAGGTTGAGGAATAAAGGGTTGAAGGATGATGAGGACCCGTTGGTGTGTGATGATGTGTCGTCTGATAATGAGGGGTTCATAGATGATGAGACAGATTTGTCATTATCAGACTTACAGCTAGAAGTTCTAAATGTGAATGTATTGAGGGGCGAAGCAGATCAAGAGGGCACATCAACTAATACCACACCACACACATCCACTAGCTCTGCAGCACAACAATCAAGTAAAGGTATTCCACAACTTCTTATATGCAATCGCAATATATTTATATCAAGTGAGTAATTAACATTCTAATGATCTTTTCTCTTATTGAACAGGAAAGAGAAAAGTGAGTCATATTGAAGATGATGATGACATGACATTCATAGATACAATTGGAGAAGAAGATTCACTTAAAGACCCATTTAGTGATGGAATATGATTGCATTTTATATGTTTTTTATACTAAACTAATATTTTGTGATTTTGTACTTTGGGACATGATTTTATTGCATCTACTTTCTTACTTTCAACTATTTTAATATATCATTTAGATGTTTTTATTGCAAGATACAATATTGCTATTATTTTCCTGCTAAAATCTTTAATTTTTCATTTACGCAATTCTGTGTCCGTGAGGCTTACGCCTCAGACCGCCTCGAGGCTTACGCCTCGCCTCACGGACGAAAACCGCTTCGAGGCTTTATTACACAATTTTAAACCTTGCCAAGGATTACTCGCCTCGTTGCGAGTGTCGCATCGATTTCTCTCCCTACTATGCTACGTAAGAGCGTAGGGGGTTTGTCGGCTCGTCGCAATCGTCAAGGACAAAATTTTTTAGGTTAGAAACTTATACCTTCGCGAGGGAATGACGATGACGACAGGATGCACAAAAATACATAAATTTTTTTTTTGTATTTTGTCTTTTCTCTTTTTTTTTTTTTTTGAAGTCCCTTTTCTTTCTCTCTCACACACATGAATATATATATAAGTATATATATATAATATACTAAATAATAGCTAATAAATTAACATATAATATAATACTAATAAAATTAAATGACAATTAATAACTAACATTAAGATAAAATTTATATCTAATTACCTAGACAGGTCGACTAAGAGGGTTATTAGGTGGATCGGCCGCAAATAAGGTAAGGAGCTTGGTTTTGCTATATGAGTTCGGTAGAGGATCGAGCGGCCTGGAGTCAAAGACGTCAAGTTTGGGAGAGAGGGATGGGTGCGAATGGAAGAAGGGTGGCTTACTGCTGTCGACTAGAGGAAGATAGGGCACGACACTATGGGAACCTTTGGCTGAGAGGAAGGATTCGGTCCAATGTCAAGGGTAGGATGGTGGCTACATGTGAGATCATGCGGGATTCTATGAGGTTTGGCTTGCGAATGAAAGAGGAAGAATCGACTAGGGCAGCTACTTGGGATTCAATAGGGGAAAACTAAAGGAGGTTCGGTGCTTGAGTTCGGCCTGGTAGGTAAATGCTTTAACTTCTTTCTCTCTTTCTCTATCTCTCTCAGAGTCGAGAGATGTGGCTTCCAAATAAAAAAAGGGAGGGGGTAGCTCGGGATCATGGATGGCAGAGGAGATGGATCGGGGTTTAGGGATGGGATTTCAGCCTTGGGAGATCGGATGTGAGGTAGGAGATCGATGGGAGCTTCGGTAGAAAACTATAGATCTTGCGAGATGTGGGAAGAGACTTGAAGTTCATAGGTAGCGACGGGATGGGGTGTTGGGCTCTGTGTGCGGGAAAGAAATCACTCAAGCCTTTGGCTTTGTTTTGCTTTCGTTTTAAAGACCGGAAGAGTAGATCTCACAATCGTGGGAGACAGGACACGTCACGGGCAGCTCTGAAATGGTGTTGTTTTGAATAGGAGATGATTACTGTAGTTGCAATCGAATTTCTGGCGAAGATACGGGATGGGCTTCAGCAGGCTTTGAGGTAGTGTAATGATTTCAGCAAAAAAAAAATTATTTTCTTTCTTTGTTCTGATTTGGCTATTTGAGTAGAGGTCAATAAAAATCTTTTAAAGTGTGCTGCCAATATGCATGCAATTTATATAATTATTCCAAAACACAATTATTTCACCCCTATACACAAACCATGATAATCTACAATGCTACACAAAATGTAGCACAAGAATTAACTTCAAATCAGCGACATGGCAAAACATGCTATTTCATTTGCTAGGTCCGACATCAGATGATGACAACAACTACAAGTTTTTATCCCACTATGTGGGGGTCAACTACATGAATTATTTTTCTCCACTGTGTCCTAATACATCATATTACAAAAAATACATATAAAATCCGAATAATCACCAGAAACAAACCTACGCACTAGCAATGCTAGAAATCACAACTTTTCAAGCGTTGAGAATAAAAACTAGGCTATAGCTTCTTTCTTATTAACTAATCAAATACTGATACCAAGAATCTAAGAAATCAAGAAGCTTTGATTGTGGTGATGCTTGTGCATGTTTGTGTTCTGGTGGCCTTTGTGCATGCTTGCGTGTGGAATGGATGGGGCTGATTTGGAGGGGATGGGGATAGCCATGGATCATATATCTCACATCAAAATCCACACAAGTTTAAATGTTTACATGCTAAGAAGATTTTTTTAGTTTCTAAGTGTGATCATTCTCTAAAATAAGAGTTATCCCACCAAACTGCTGGGCCCAAGGCATTTAGTTGTTTCTCAAAAATGGGAACAAATCAACCAATCTTAATAGAGATTCTTCAGCACACGGATTAAGATTTATAATTATTGGATCATTCTTCTTATGATCCTTAAATTGCAATCCATGTGCCACTTCTTCCAATTCTAATGCAAGTCCCTCTTGGGGATTATTATTATTTTTTTTATAAATATCTTTGATTATTCCATTGCAAGCTTTTTAGATAAGTCAATAAATACTTTCATACTTTATACAAAATCAAGCAATAAAATTCAATATAGGTTTTTCTATTTTTCTGTTTGGTATCTAAGCCAAGTTAGGATTTCCGTTTTCCAAACTTTTCTCTTTTCTCTTTTTCCTTACTTGAATGCAAACATGGTTTAAAAAGCCTTATGTAGCGTTAAACAATCTCTGAGAGGTTGATTTGACATATTCACAAAAGTCATAAATAAAATTTAATACAAACAAAGCTAAAGAAATCATACTCACTTTATAAAATACTCCACTGTTGATAAATTCTCAATTCTCATTATATAACTTGATAATATAATTATTATATATGTTGATAATAGATAAAATGTGTCCCAAGAAGAAAATTCAAAGAATTTGAGATAAAAGAATTGTACAAACTCAAATAATTATTGTAAATAGTTGTTGCTCAATCAAAACAAAACTATTCCTCTCTTAAAAAAATGTCATCGATCTACTAGAAGAAATAAAAATAATTGATTGCACACACTATTGAAAATTAGCTGAAATAAGTAAACAAATTGGACAAAAATAAAGAGGGTAAAAGTAGATATAATGCAAAGTCAAAAGATTAGTTGAAAAAAAAATCTATCTAAACCCTATCTTAAGATCGAATTTGCAGTGAGACTTATCAATCAATTCATGCACAAAACCAAAAAGTATCATCTTTATGTTACTTATAAAATCCTCAGATATCTTAAATTAAATCCGGGAAAAAGAATTCACTATAAAAAATAAGTTATTTATAAATTAAAGAGTATATTGATGCAAACTATACAGCATCACCAATAAATAAAAGATCCACAACTAGATATTATACATTTTTGTGAAAAAAAAAATCATAATATAGAGGAGCAAAAAACATGTTTTAAAACTTTGGCTTCATTTGGGACTATTTTCTTATTACTTTATGAAGCAGCTTTTTAGAAGAAAAGAATTTCAAATTCAATAAATTTGTGTAATAGAAAGCTAATTTAGAAAGCATTAAAAAAGCTACCTCAAACAAAGCCTTAACATTAAATCTGAATTTAAAGCCATAGCCCAAGGACTTTGCGAGCTTCTGTGGATCAGAATTATTTTAGAATATTTAAAAATCAAAATGAAAAGGGTCAATTAAGATATACTATGACAATAAATATGTCATAAGCAATACTCATAATCATGTAATATATGGATAAACATTTCATAATAGTGAAAATTAAAAGTGAGTAAGTTGATTTACACCACATTAACAAATATTGTAAGAAAAAATGTAGATTTATCACTTAGTTTACAACAACAACAACAACAACATCAATCATTTATCCCACTACGTGGGGTCGACTACATGAATCCTTTTTCTCCATTGTGTCCTATTAAAAGTCAAATTCTCATTTAAATCTAATAAAGAAAGGTCATTCCTAATATTTTCTAACCAAGTCTTTTTAGGTCTACCCCTACCTTTCTTAACATAAGTCAAATCTAATACCTCTACTCTCCAAACCGGATCATCGGAAGGCCGCCGTTTTATGTGACCAAACCATCTAAGGCGACTCCTCTAATCTTATCTTCTACTGCAGCTACTCCAACCTTTTCCCGTATATGCTCATTTCGCATCCTATCTCTAAGGGTAAAGCCACTCATCCACCTGAGCATCCTCATCTCTGCCACACTTAACTTAGTATTATGCTTCTCTTTTAATGGCCAACATTCGGCACCATAAAGCATTGCAGGCCTCACTACCATCTTATAGAATTTTCCCTTAAGTTTGAGGGGTACATTTCTATCACATAACAAGCCCGATGCATTCCTCCACTTCAGCCATCCAACTTGAATTCTGCTGATAATATCTCCATCTATTTCACCATCACTCTGAACAACAGATCCAAGATATCTAAAACGTGTACTCTTATTAATGACTTGGTCACCCAAGGTCAGAATCCCCACACTAGGTCTATTACTACTAAAATTACACTCCATATATTCCGTTTTAGATCTACTCAAGCGAAAACCTTTAGACTCTAAGGTTGACCTCCATAATTCAAGTTTACTTTAAGGATCTCTACCAAGATTGGGTGACTTGTGGATTTTTCTTCCTCAAACTAAGTGATAAATGATGATTTATCACTTAGTTTGAAGGAAGAAAAATCCACAAGTCACCCAATCTTGGTAGAGATCCTTAAACACATATATTAAGGATTCTAACCATTAGATTGATCCTTTAATAGCCCTTAAATTACAATCTGCTTCCTCTTTCTCTAGTCGTCGACTGCTTTTAGGGATTTTTTTCCTCTCATTTTTAAATAGGTTTATTTTATTTTCATTGTAAAACTTTTGAAGAAGTCTATATATACTTTCACACTTTGTATATAATCAAGTAATAAAATTCAAAGTAGCTTTTTCTACTATTCTATATTTCTACATAACATAATGATAATCCATTTGTATAGGTTCAGGGGCTTATTAGAAAATTTGTAAAATTATTTTTCATAGCATTGGTTTACAACCTTACTTGAACAGGATCTATTCTATAGGATTGCACTACTATAGTTCTAGCAATAAAATAGGCAAGCATTCTATATAGCATTGGTTTGAGATAACTCTAACGTTTCTGGATCCCAAGCTCTGGATAAGAAAAGTTGAAGGGTTGTGTTAGGTAATCGACATCTACCATAAAACTTGAGGAATAATCATGAAAGGAACCATTTAAGATATTCTATTACTGCTATGGTGTTTCTTAGAAGTGACGCACTGTATGACCTAAATAGAGTGAGAAATCCGTAAGAACAGCTTCACCACTTCCTGGTGCAATATTAAATAAGCAAGAGTTCTCACATCATAGACAAATATGAGCAAAGAAGCTAGTCCATCAAATTAAAATTAGGATATGAACTTAAAATATAGGTTCTCTTACAAAAAAATTAATTGAATTAATAGATATTATGATTCATAGTAAGATAAACATTATATGCATTTAGGAAACCAAATGGGTTGAAAAGAAAGATAAGGAGATTAATAATTTAGGATTTAAACTATGGTATTCGAGTATGACTCATATTAAAAATGATGTATATGTGATTATAGATAACCGTTTGAAGTGTAATATTGTAGAAATTAATAATATTGAGAAAAAATTATTGTTTTCAAGATTGTTATTAATGCTAAATTATAAATACTATAAGTGCTTATGTTCCTCAAGTAGGTTTGGATATGTGTTTAAAATTTAAATTTTGAAATGACTTAGAATAATTAATACAAATAATACCTCTTGAAAAAAAGTTTTTACTGGAGAAGATTTAAATGAACATCTTGGTAGAGTGGTAGAAGAATTTAAAAATATTAATGATGGCTATGAATTTGGAATGACTAATAAAAGTGGTAGGACCATATTCAATGTTGCACCGATACGGATACGGCGTTACGGATACGACACGATACGGATATGAGACATGCCAATTCTTAAAAATACAGGATACGAATACGACATTATAATATATAAATAATACATAAAAAATAAGAAAGTAATTAAAATGTTATATTTGAAATGACAAAAAAATTAAAATAAAAATAAGCATTAAATATTTAAATGTCTAGTACAACAACAAAAACAAGAAGATAAATTGTCCAGCACATGAAATTTCAACTATTCAATAGAAGGAATGATAGGATTAGCTTTTTCAATGGTTTGTCTTTGAGTTTCTATATCATCTTCAATAAATATCATAGCTTCTAATTCAGGCTCATCAAGTGAAAAATTAGCCATTTATAATATTTCCATATCCTTAAGAGATTCAAATTCATCTCCAGCTACATCCCACATCCTATTGTCTCCTTCTATATAAGTTAGAGTTTTCCTTGAGAGAAGCCAAAGGTTTATATGCGCATAAACTAAATCTTCATCCCGTTGTGGAGTAATTTTATATCTCTTTATTGATTGGATGAACGAGTATGTGCTGCAATTTCTTTCACAACAAAATGAGGATGAAACTTGGCCAAGCAATTTTATGGCGATTGTTTGAAGTAGAGGTGATAAAGCTCCATATATAATCCACCATATTTTTGGATCAATTCTCTACCTATCACGCAATGACATTTGGTCACCAAAGTCCTTTAAATAACAAAAAAATTTAGCAAACTCAATATTGATAATTCTTCTCTCATTCTCATTTGGAAAATAACGTTTCAAACATGTCTTTCTCATATTTGAAATTTCTAAATCTTTCTGTGGAAAAATTTTTTGAGGATCCTCTTGAAGTCATTTTTTAGTTGAATATCTTCAAAAAATATTAAAATGAAATAATGAAAAAAAATGTTAAAATTACTAAATAACAAATTGTAAATTAATAATGAAAAATGTTAAAATTTATCTGGGATTTAATGAGTGAGCCAAGCAATATAAAGGTGTATTATTTTTGCTCCACCTATCTTCTAGAATAGCATAAATAACATCCCAGAAGCTTGAATCTTCATGTAGTGCCTTCCTCTCATGTCTATATATAATTTCTTTTACCTTGGCAAGCATTGAATCCCACATCTTATAAATGAGATGTAAACAAGACTTATCCGTATCAACTACTCTCAACATTTCATAAATTGGATCTGTGAAATTTATGATTTATTCAATCTCATCCCACCATAAATCATATAAAAGCTTCTCCTTTATATATCTAGCCTTTTCAACATCATCTTTCCTATAACAGGACTATTTGTCACTGATCATCATAGCTCGAAGAGCATTTTTATTTTTTTGAATCGTCTCAACATCACTATAACCAAGCAAATCGAGTTTCCGCAACTGCAAGCATCTTCAAATTAGAGAAATCATAAACATAGAGAGTCTCATGGAGTGATTCATAATAAAATTCCTAATTACAACTGCATCTCCAGCAATCACTGTTATCTAATGACATTCATTGTAGGTGATTTCGTTTGCTTCAGTATTCTTAGCTGCACAAATGTTCTTCAAGGCAAGATTAAGCGTATGCACAACACATGGTGTCCAGAAAATATGATGATAGGCTTGCTCTACAAGTAGACCTGCAGCTCTACAAATAGGTGCATTATCAATAATGACCTAGATGATGTTTGAAGGCCCCACCATCATGATAATTTTTTTTTTATTAAATTAGAAATGAAGAACTTATCCTTATACTGTACTTCACAGTTTACAGCTTTGATAAACATAGGATAGCTCTCTATTACAGCCATGAAGTTGATAAGTGATCTTCTTTGTAGATTTGTCCACCCATCACAAACCAAAGTAACTCATTTTTCCTTCCAAACTCCTCTAGTAGACTCGAGCAACTTCGCAATATTATCCCTCTCTCTTTGCAACAACTTCATTTTAATGACATTATATCCAGGTGGCACGTGTCATGCAAGATTATTATTGCATGCATAGGTAAAGGCATTCTTGTAATGTGGATTACTTGCTAGGTTAAAAGAAATTTCATTTGAGTAAAACATTCTAGCTTTTTTCCGATCTAGTTGTTCTCTCATTTGTAAATTAAATGATTTCTTCAAAGCACTATCTACAACATGTTTTCTTTTTTTTTTTTGTTCAAATCCCTCCATCCGAAAAAGCCCCTTGTTAACAGTACTGTTATCACTTCTAATTAAAGAAGATGATGAAGGATATGAAGCATGAGTACTTGGAAGTGGAATATGTTTTGGAAGCTCTTTTTTACTCTTTTGCTCAACTTCACTGATTTTTCTTTGCAATTCAGCTATTTGTGATGAGCTTATATTCGGACATTTTAATTTCATGACCACTAATCTTCAACAAATGAGCTTTCACTCTATAATATGATCCTTTGTATGTGGCATTACAAAAATTACATTTAAATGCAATATTGCCACCCCCTTCTGACGTGTTACCTATTTTTGTCACTTAACCACACAAAGGTTTGTTATCTTCAATATTGGTCTCTGATGGACCATCAGTAGACTCAATTCCTACACCACTAGAGCTCATTATCCTACAAAGGATCGACACAAATTAATCAACATGAAAAATTTTAATTAAAAGTGTAGATATGTTGCGCCTATGCTGGGGGTCCAAGGGGGCGTTTCCCCCTAGCGGGGTTCGACCTTCTCGGTACTGCTTGGTGCCATTCGGTACCCCTCTGCACCGAGCAGTACCGAGCGATACCAAGTTCCGGTACCGAGCGGTACCGAGCAGTACTAAGAAATATCGAGTACTGAGCAGTACTGAGCGGTACCGAGTACCGAGCGGTACCGAGTACCGAGCGGAACCGAGCAGTATCGAGCGGTATTGAGCGGTATCGAGCAGTATCGTGTGGTACCGAGCAGTATCGTGCGGTATCGAGCAGTACCAAGTGGTACATAGTACTGAGCGATATCGAGTACCAAGTAGTACCGAGTTCCGGTACCGAGCCTACGATTAAGAAAATGAAGAATGAAGAAAATGAACCTTCAATGCTCACGTCGTCTTCATTGTTCGTGTTGTCGAGTCGCTCCGTCGATGAAGGATTCTGCCAGCTTTAATGATCGCGTCTTCAAGCCTCTTTATCGACAAAGGATGATCATGTCCGCTTCTATGCTCACGTCGCCACTCCTTCAACTATAACGAAGAAGACAAACACCTGTGTGGAAACGAAAAACCCAGCTCGCCGAAATGTTTAAGCCGCATAAATGAATAGGGCAAATTGCGGCTCTATTTTTTTTTAATAGGATAGACATATCCCATACGCGTGTCCGATCAAATTTAAATAATATTTTAATTGGACAGCAAAATCGTATCCTACACATATCAATGCCGTATCGGAGGCGTATCCGTATCCAACACATGTCCGATACAGCATGCCTCATAAATAGGCGTATCCGTGCAACATAGACCATATTAGATTTTGCTTTAGATTCCAATTTTGTAATTGTTAAACCTTATTCAAGAAAACAGATGAGCATATAATCATTTATAAAAATGGATATAATAAAACTCAAATTGATTATTTTATAATAAGAAAATTAAATTTCTTAGATTGCAAAGATTCTAAATTTATTTTGAGTGAGAGTTTATATAACCAGCATCATTTATTAGTTTTAGATTTTAAAATGAATGGAAAAAATAAAATAAAATATTATCCTAGAATTAAATTGAGATATTTATGGAATAGGAACAAAAAATATTTTTGAGAGTAAGATTCAAGATCTTATAATTTTGATTGTGCATGAGAAAACTAATATTATGTAAAAAAAAATATCTAGTGATATTAAGAATATTTGCAATTGTCATGCTTGAAGTATCAAAAGAAAAAAACTCTTAATTGTAAAATCATTAATAGTGGAATCAAAATGTGCAAGAAAAGATAAAAAAAGATATGCTATTACATAAAAATTGATTTAGATGTAAAAGTTCCAAAAAATTGGGAAAGATAAAAACGAGTCCGTAAGGAATCTAAAAAAGCAATATGCGATGCAAAGAATTTAATTTTTAATGATTTATAATATTTATATGAGTTCACACACACTCACATAATAATAATAATAATAATAATAATAATAATAATAATAATGATAATAACAATAATAATAACAATATTATTATTATTATATAAAACAAATAAATCGATGATTAATATATAATGATATATAAAATATAAATTAAGTTATAAAGATAATGGTTGCAATAACAAACAAATTTGATTTTGAATGTAAAGATAGAGACCATTGTCATGAAAATTTTCATAGTTAGCTTATTCTCGATTTTTCCTATTAAGAATGAGTAATTTATTCTCTTCTCATAGAAAGGCGTTTATTCAGTTGAATTTATTTATGTTCAAACATTATGTGTATTCATTGTGTAGTGGTTATGTTGTTGAATCATATATTAAGTTGTCTTTTAATTTTCTTCATTTTGATTCTGCTGGTTTTTTTTTTTTTTACTTAAACTATTAATTTACAAGAAATAATTATTGCTCGTTTGTAAAAAAAAATTATAAGTGTGTTTAACGAACTATTGAAAAACGTGGTCAATTCATTTACTTTATTTTTGGAGTCTAGTTGAGGGTTCTGTACGCTGTACGCTGATGCAACGTCTTCACAATACATTTTAAAGGCTTGCTGTTGTAAACCAATCTTATATCATACATTAGCATCTCAGGAAAATATGGAAAATATGCATGAATTGAGAAATCAATTGTGGAAGATTTTGAAATTGTTTTTTCCCTCAAATTTCAATGCATGATTTCTTGTGTAAGATTTTATTTGAAAAACAGTCCTAAATAAATTGATATGATAATGATAGCGAATTTTAGCAATTTAGTTACTTGACAGCACATAGTAACTCTAAAATTAAGAACAGTTGATATGATAATGATGTATAATTTTAGCAGTATGTTTACTTAACTGCATGTCAACAACTATGTGATTGGTGGTTTGTATTCATATATAACTTGTATGCTAAAGTTAAATTGTTTGTTCCATCTACTCTATAGAATGTCAGATGAGCCATTTATTGAAGATAATATTAGTGACCAAATAAATTTAGAGATAGTTGATGAAATACAATCTTTTAGTGCAGAGGCAAATATTGTACTAAATGAAAATAATGTTTGTGTGGGGGAGAATAAGGGCATAAAAGGGGATGTTGCACGAATGAGTAATGAGAATGAAGATACAATTCCTATAGAAAACAAAAAAAAATAAAAAAAAATAAAAAAGAATAAATCAACTGTTTGGGATGAGATTAAGGAAGTTACTCTTCCTAATAGACAGAAGAAAGGGGAATGCATTCATTGCAGGAAGAACCTTTCCATAAGAAAGACATGGTCAATAACACAATTTAGAAAACATTTAGAACGTTGTGCTATTAGAATCTGTTTCATAAGAAATCAAAAAGTTCTCCATTTTCAAGCTAAAGACATTGGTTCAACTACTGACAATTCTCAAGTGGCAGCTTGACTATATTTTCTTATGATAATTTTAAAATAAGAGAAAGTATAATGCACTACATTCTGATCAATGAGAAGTCATTTTCAGTTGTGAAAGAATTTTGCTTTAATCTTATTCTGAAGTCGATGTCACCTTATTTTCTGACATATTCTAGAATAACAGCTCGTAGCGACGTCATGTTAGTATACGAGAAAGAGAAAAAGAAGCTATAAAATGCAGTGAAAAGCATAAAGAAGATCAATTTTACCATAGACATATGGAAGTCCAAAAACCAACAAATTCTTATATGTTTGTTACTGGACATTATGTAGACATCAATTGAAAGTTACAAAAATGTGTGTTAAGTTATCTTTACTTGTCTCCTCCTCACACAGCTTTGGAGAATGTTTACATTAAATAAATGACGCTTAGAGAATAAAGTGTTCACAGTGTCAGCTTATAATGCTTCTAATAATGATCGGTAATAATGATCGGGCCATTAAATTACTAAAGAAAAACTTCGGTGCACGGAAGTAATTATTTTTTGTCATAATGATATTTCATGTTCTGTGTTGTGCCCATATCTTGAATTTGATGGTAAGAGATGAGATTAAATGTGTTGATTTTGTGGTAGAAAAAATTTGTGATACAGTTTGCTTTTTAAATGCATCTGAACACAGACAACTTCGATTTAATTATGTAGTTCAACAATTACAATTGCCAACTAAAAAGCTAGTTAATGGATTGTCAAACTCGGTGAAATTCAACCTAAAACATGATTACAGTGGCTCTTAAGATGAGGGAGGCATGCTCTTCATATAGTGAGAGGGAAACATCTTATTACAACTATCCTTTAGAAAAGAAATGGAATAATATAGAAAATGTTTTTGACGTGCTTCTTTTTAATGAAGAAACAAACATCATTTCAAATGCTGAGTATCCTAATTCAAATATGTTTTTATCCCAAATATGTACCATCAAGAAGATTCAAGATGATCGATCAATATCACATGATGAATTTGTTAGATATATGACCCCAAAAAAATGAAAGAAAAATTTGACAAATATTGGGGTGAATGTAATCTTCTGGTGGCATTTGAAGCTATTATGAATACAAGAATGAAATTTCTTATTATAGAGTTTGCATATCCCATGATTTATGGAGATAAGAGTATGCATAATATTTCATATGTTCGTGCATTATTATTTGAGTTGTATGAAGAATATGTAAGCTAAAGTGGTTGGTGACACATTTAGATTGGGGAAAGAGTCTTCAATAGGGGGAAGTAGAAGTTCAAGAATGGCTCAAGAAGGTAGATCAAATAAATATAGTGGGTGGCTTGATTTCCTAGCTTATGTATCTGAAAAAACCAGTAAAAAACCTTCAAAGTCATATTTAGAGAAATACCTAAAAGATGGTCTAGAGATTTGTTTCACCTGGTCGGACATTCGATGTTATTGTGTGGTGGAAAAGCAACCAAATGAAATACCACATATTATTTAGATTGACTATAGGCATACTATAAATTTCTATTAGCACAGTTGCTTCAGATTTACATTCTTAGCAGCAGAGAGAGTCGTGGATACGTATTATTCTAAATTGGTGTTGAAACAATGCAAGCTTTGATATACAAGTCAAATTGGGTTCGTGCACACTATGGATTGAAGGGCAGTATAAATGTATTGATTTGTTTGTTATTCCATAATATTTCTTTTAATGGTTATTTTATCACTAACATATTATGATATATATACTTTGCAGGAAGTGAACAAACGATGAGGAAATTGAGATAGATACCATTATTGTGTACTTAAAAATCATTTTGACCATAAACTGCAAATTTTTTCTAATCAAAGTTACATTTTTTGTTGAGTGATTTCTATCATTGTTCTTGCTATATGCTTTTTTTAATGATAAATTCTATGCACGATAGAATTTTCATAACCTAAACATACTATATTTCAAAAACATGGAAACAATGTGAATTTCTGGCTCCTAATAACCGCATACTATAGTGACAGAATATCACTAAAAGCTCCATTTATAGGTTTTGATATTCAGAACATCTATCGAGCCTCTTTGTATTATGCTAATTTATTTCTTTGAAAAAAGATAAATGGGTTTCTTCATTCTTAACTTCATTCACTGAAGTACTTTGTCATTGAAATTGTGGTTGACCATAGCAAATACATTTAAACCATTGCATTAGCTATTGAACTATGTTTCTGCGTCATGATATGTGTTTCTAATCAAAGTTACATTTTTTATGACTTTTTCATTGAATATTTTGGTTCACTTTTAATTTATGCAAAGAGGCTAACGTTCTTTTTTGTCATTTGCAAGTTGTCAAAAAACTAAATAATGAAGCTGATGGAAGCATAGAAAAATTAATTTTGTTGGGTAACTTTGTAATCTTCTAATGTCATATTTTCCAAAAGAACTTTGTGAGGGGTATTTGTAGTTGTATTGTTGTGTTATTTTGTTGCCTAAAATCCTTCAAAAATACTTTAAATTGTGTAATGCCTGCTGTGGTACAAGAACTATAAAATGAAAAAGCTTTTTCAATTTTTTTATAAAACATTGCAAAGTTGTGCTAGCTAAATGCTACTAAAGAAAAAAAAAATTAAGAGTTTATTTAATAATGTGTTTGAGATGTTACTGCTATTGGTTGTTGTTGTTTGCTTTTACAATTCTGTCTTGATTTGGATGTATCTAGCGCCACCTATTAAAATTTTGATGAAAATGATGATATTATTTTTCAGGTCCCTTGATAATCTGTTATGGGTCCAAAAAACTTATTTATTTCTAATTTGCTATTTCTATAGAGACATGTCTCTTTTTTCTTGATATCGCTCTTATTTTTTCCAAAAAAAGTGGCCTAGAGGCTGGAACTATCTAGTTAATTCCAAAGTAAAATTTGTTACAAAATTTTGAAAATTTCAAATTAGCTTACAATAAAAACTTCATAAAAATGCCTTCTATTCGAGCCTACAATCGAGCCTGCAATCGAGCTGAACTCGAGCAAGTTATTCGAGTTCAAGCTAACGAGTGGAATTCAAGCCAGTGATTTGGACACACTAGTCGAGTTCAAGCTCAAGTTCTGGGCTCGAGTCAAGTTTGAGCAGCCTAAAAATTTGACGAGACAAGCTCAAACTTGCTATGGCTCGAGCTCGACTCGACTAGTTTACACCCCTAGACCTAACCCATTTTCCCGATCGCACTCCATCGCCCGCTTGACCGCCCGTGCTTGATCGCCCATCGCATTCAACCGGGTCAGCAGGTCAGGTAATGTCACGTCAGGTTTAGGCCAAATCGAGTTCAGATTCAGGCTTATGACCCGTTTATCTAATCAAGTCGGGTTCGACTTAGGCGAGTTGAAACCGGGTTAATTCCGAGTTGGACCCGAACCCGACCCGAAAACTCATTTTGATACCCCCTACTTACAACAGGTAGATGGCTTCAAATTGATAAGTCATTTCTCCATTCCAAAATCCAAGTAAAATTTATCTCCAATTCTAGAAACAAAATTAAAACAATTGGTAATCGTTGCTCCTTTGATTACTACAACACATCAAAATCAATAATTACAAAATACCAACAGGGAAAAATATTGAGGAATTTGTGGTTACCTAATTGAACCGTTCCCCATGCCTGCAATGAGCTTATGATTGGATTCAAGGTGATGCATGCATGTGTAGAGATTTCCGCTGAAGGCATTGGACAATAGTCCACCAGAAAGTGAATAAGGTGTTAGCATGTTCACCTGCTCTGCAGTCGCTTTAGCAGTTGTTGCTGCAACATGATGTGCGAAATTCACTGAAGATTCTGAATAAGCTGTAATAAGCTTTCCCGATTGTCCATTCCATATATGAATAGTGCCATCACAGGAAGCTATTCTTTCACTAACTGACAACACGCATATAGAATTAACCACCTGTAAGAAAATAAAAATATTTAAAAAAAAAACAGATAGAAATAATTATATGGAATGAAAGTTGAACAACAGTTTTTAATGTACCAAATGTTGTAATTTATTAATGTAAGAGGGAAGGAAAGGGTACATCAAAAAATAATGCAACTCACCATCAGCACACAATGTATTGTCATCGACATGACATCAAAATTTCCTAAACAATATAGCATTATTTTGTTTTATTCTGGGATAATAAAAAGGATGCTTTATTTTAGCAGATTCTTTGATGATAATGTTTTTAAACCCTTTTACGAATTGAAGATTCGCCCATCACAAGATGATCTTATAAATACTAAATAAGTAGAAGCAAATTTCTCCTCTCTCTCTCTATCTCTCTCTCTCCCTCTCACATATATATATATATATATATATATATATATATATATATATATATATATGGATTCGAGCTCTTGATTACCTTTGTGACTTGGACAATAAGATCTGAAAAGACTCATTACTTTTGCAGTAGTGCTCGCATTAGGCATGCCGCCAAACACAATCACCACCATTCTTACATGCATCCCTACTAGTAGTCTACCTTAAGTGTCACGACTCGGCCCGGATGCTCGATCTAACGAGGCGGGTACGAAAAGTCGGACCATAGTACATTTCCATCAATAAATAATAACTCATCATTAAAACTTTTCTATTAACTGAAGAGCCACTAAACACAAAAATTAAATTTTACCTGTTGTTATTTGCACGGCGTCTTCTGTAAACATGTTCTTCTCTTTCTGTCATTTCTTTTCTTAGGAATTACCTGAAACATTTAAACTCGTGATTTGAGTTTACTAAGTAAACTCAGTGGGTAACTATATAAATTGATCATTATAATTAAGTAATTAAGATATCTTCTATCCTTTCTTAACCTTATTTCTTTCATTTCCTTAACTTATACTTCTTTGGATATTTTCATTGATACTTTTTTGAAATAATTGTTATCTTAAATTTTTCATTTACATTTCCTTTTCCCATTTGATTTGCGCAGGAGCACCGTCTCAAAGTACCCAAAGGTACAACCTTTTCCATTTGATTTCCTTTTCCCATTTCCATAGAAATTTCCTTTTCCCATTTCCATAGAAATTTCCTTTTCCTTTTTCGTGCACGAGTACGGCGTCCCCAGCCAGTACCATAAGGGGTGACTCCTGTCATTTTTCAATACCCTTTTCCTTTATTCTCTTTTTCTTTTCTTTTCTCATTTTCATCCTTATTATTATCATTTCATATAACATAATTAACATGTGTTTTTATAAACATTTCTTTTCTTTTTCCATAAGCTTTTAAACCTTTATAACATATAGATTCTTTCTCAAGACTATAAAATCATAAAGGTTTGTCTTCAACATTAATAATATAAGATTTTTGATCAATTATTTAGAAAATTGAAGTCATAAATAAAACATAAATAATATAATTTACCCACTTTAAACTTTTCAGGTCTTCGATGCTTGATCTACTCTTGAATCAATTTCTCTTCTTGTTGAATCCTCGCGGGATCAACACTTATGACTTGATCTTTCACTTTCTAAAACCCTAATTTCAAACAATAACTTCTATCAAAATAATATTTTGATTTAAATTCTAAATATCATTAAAACTGAAATTGAAAGGAATTCACTTACAATTTTGAATGGAGACTTCTCAAACTCTCAAAATCCTTATTCTCGAAATTTCCTTTTTCTTCATTTCAATCCCTTCCTTATCTTTCAAGAAACATATCGCTCACTTTAAAATGAAGTAGGAGAAGAAATTTATAGGAAAATCCGAAAGAAATTCAACAAACCTTTTTTTTTCTTATTTTTCCTCGGTCGTTTCTTCCCTTCGTTGCAAATTCTCTCCAAACCTTTGCTTCTATAACAATAAGAACGAAAAGGAGTTGTTAAATTTTACCCTCCAACGCATTTGTTTGCTAAAATTGGAAGAAAATGAAACCTACCTTGCTCTCGCGTGAAGTCCCGACCGTCCGCCCTTCTTAGTTCGCGAAACTGTCTCTGTTTCGCGAACGGCTCTGTCCGTCGCTTATAATAGGTTCGGCCGGTTCGACTGACCCGGCCGGACCGAACCGGTTATTACAATCTCCCCTCATAAATTTCTTCCTCGAAATTAAAATCAAGCAAAAGAAAATGTACCTTAATTAAATAAATGAGGATATTGACTCCTCATTTCAGCTTCTCGCTCCCAGGTGGCATCTCTTTATAATCCATGTTTCCACAAAACTTTTACAAAAGGAATTTCCCTATACCTCAGTTGTTTTACATCATAATCCAGTATTCTTTCAGGCTCCTCAACATATCTCAAGTCAGGTTGCAAGTCAATGGATTTAGACTGTATTTTTTTTAGAATCATCTGAGACATACTTCCGAAGCACTGATATGTGAAACACATTATAAATTCCTTGCATGTGTACTGGTAGATCCAATCTGTATGCCATATTCCCAATCTTTTCAATGATTTCATAGGGGCCTATGAATCTTGGGCTCAATTTTCCTACCTTTCCAAACCTTTGAGCACCTTTCATTGGGCTAACTTTTAAGAAAACAAACTCTCCAACTTTGAATTCCACTGGTCGGTGCTTTGCATCATAATATTTCCGTTGCCTGTCTTGAACCGCCTTTAATCTGTCTCTGATCAATCTGATTTTGTTAGTAGCCTCATCTACCAGTTCAGTTCCAATCACCTTTCTTTCACCAGTTTCTACCCAACACAAAGGTGTTCTGCACTTTCTTCCATAAAGGGCCTCATATGATGCCATTCCAATACTAGCTTAAAAACTGTTGTTGTAAGCAAATTCAATCAACGGTATGTGAGTCTCCCAATTTCCTCCAAAATCTAATACACATAATCGCATTAAATCCTCCAAAGTCTAAATTGTTCTTTCTGATTGCCCATCTGTCTGTGGATGAAATGTTGTACTGAAAGTCAATCGTGTGCCCAAAGCTTCCTGAATTTTCTTCCATAGTTTAGAAGTGAAATGGGCATCTCTATCTGAAACAATAGATTTTGGAATCCCATGCAATCTCACAATTTCATCAACATATAATTTTGCCAACTTTTCCACTGAATCTGTCTGCTTGATTGATAAAAAATGAGCTGATTTGGTTAATCTGTCAATAATAACCCATATTGCATCTCGACTCTGCCTTGACCTGGGTAATCCAATCACAAAATCCATTGCAATGTCCTCCCATTTCCACTCAGGTATAGGTAAGGGTTGTAGTTGACCACTTGGCTTTTGATGTTCTGCTTTAATCATCTGACAGGGAATACATTTTGCTATAAATTCTGCAACACTTCTCTTTAATCCTGGCCACCAAAACAATCCTCTGAGTTTTTGATACATCTTTGTACTGCCCGGGTGAATTTCATATGTCGAGAGGTGAGCTTCCTGTAGTATCTCTTCTCTTAAGTTGGAATACAGATTCTACCTTTATATTTTAACAACCCTTCTCCATCAATAACAAAGTTCTCTAATTGCCCTTTTTGCACCTTTTTATGATGGTCTGAAAATTCTCATCCTGAGACAATGTATTAAGAACTTTATCTTTCAAAGTAGATTGGATCATCAGCTGATTCAACATCATATCTTTTGTCTCTTTTTGATTGACCACTGAAATCTCTAATTTTTCCATATCTCTGATGATCTGCTCCTGTTGGGTGATTAGCCAAGTTGCATTTCCAAGTGCTTTTCTGCTAAGTGTATCTGCAACCACATTTGCATTTCCAGACTCTTATGATCTGTAAACACTTCACATCTGACCCCATACAGGTAATGTCTCCATATTTTGAGTGCAAAAACTACAACTGCTAATTCTAAATCATGAGTAGGATAGTTCTTTTCATGAATTTTCAGTTGCCTTGAAGCATAGGCCACCACTCTACCATATTGCATCAGCACACAACCAAGTCCCCTTAAGGAAGCATCGCAGAAAATTTGAAACCCTTCTGAACCTGATGGAATTGTCAAGATTGGGGCAGTCATTAAACAATTCTTTAATTTCTAAAAAGCTGCTTCACACTAATTACTCCACTCAAATTTTACTGCTTTCTGGGTTAATCTGGATAATGGCATTGCTATCTGAGAGAACCCCTCTACAAATCTCCTGTAATAACCAGCAAGTCCAAGAAAACTTCTCACCTCTGAAATTGTCATTGGCCTTGGCCAATCTGCTATGGCTTGAATTTTATTCTGATCAACTGAAATTCCTTCTCTACTAATCACATGCCCCAGAAAGTTCACACTGCTCAGCCAAAATTCACACTTTGAAAATTTGGCATACAACTTGTTCTCCTTTAATGTTTGCAACACTGCTTGCAGATGACTGGAGTGGCTTTCTTTATCACTTGAATAAATTAGAATTTCATCAATAAACACAATCACAAATATATCCAGAAATGGCTTAAAAATTCTGTTCATCAAATCTATAAATATAGCTGGTGCATTTGTCACCCCAAATGGCATTACCACAAATTCATAATGACCATATCTGGTTCTGAAAGCTATCTTTGCTATATCTTCCTCCTTAATCCGTAGCTGATGATATCCAGATCTCAAATCAATTTTAGAGAAAACTGTAGCCCCTTCCAGTTGGTCAAAAAGATCATCAATCCTAGGCAATGAATATTTATTCTTAGCAGTAAGCTTATTCAGTTCTCTGTAATCTATGCACATTCTGAAGCTCCCATCTTTCTTCTTTACAAATAGTACTGGAGCTCCCCATGGTGAGGAACTTGGCTTGATGAACCCCTTATCGAGCAATTCCTGTAACTGACCTTTCAGCTCCTGTAACTCTTTGACTGTCATTCTATAAGATGCTCTTGCCACTGGTTCTGAACCCGGTATCAATTCAATAGTGAAATCTATCTCTCTTTCTGGTGGTAATCCTGGCAAATCATCTAAAAACACCTCTGGATACTCTCTAATTACAGGTATATCTTTCAACTCTTTAACTTCCTTATTTGTATCCTTTACTTGAGAAAGAAAACACTGACATCCCTTGGATACAAATTTGTATGCTTTCAAATAAGTGATTATCATTGAAGAAACTCCTCTTTCTCCATAGAATTTCAACTATTTTTCTCCGGGAAAATTAAACTTCACAATTTTCTTGTTGCAATCAATAATCACAAAATGCTTTGATAACCAATCCATTCCCAATATCATATCAAACTCTTGCAATGGTAAAACATTCAGTATGGCTTCAAACTCTCTTTCATTTATTTTGAAAGTCATTTTACATACACCATTTATATTCATAAATGATCCATCTAACATTAAAACTTTCAAAATTACATTGGTCTCACAAACATTCAATCCAACTGTTTTAACAAATTCTTTTGAAATGAAAGAGTGTGAAGCTCCTGTATCAAAATGAATCCGTACAGGCTTTCCTTGCATCATAATTATACCTATAAAATTACATAAGAAAGACATAAACATACATCATTCTTTTAATAATACTTTCATAATACATATTCATTCACTTCTAATTTTTATCACCTGTAATCACTTCAGGTGAATCCTTAGCATCCTTCTGAGTCAATGCATATACTCTAGGCAGAGTATTCTGTCGGCTTTGACTTGATCCTGGAGTAGATGCAGCTGATTCCACTATTTTTGGTCTTCCAACATTCCTCTGAGATCCAGTATTCATCTTTGACTCTCCTGCTGGTCTTTGCCCGAAAGTAAGACAATTCTTAGTTATATGACCTGGTTGATGGCACCAAAAGCAATTATTTGTATTAGATAAGCATTCTCCTTTATGTTGTCTTCCACACTTGCTGCAATTATTCACACTTGAACTGTCACTGCTGCTAGACTTTGTCTTTTTCCAATTAAATTTTTCACCTTGTGAAAAAAACTTGCTATGTGAATCCTGAGGGGCTCCCATAACCTCAACACTTTTTCTCTTCTGAAAATCATGTCTCATTTGAGTATTTTGCAGGTCTGCTTCTATCTTTCTAGCTTTTCCACTAGCACTACATAATCTTCAATTTCAAAAGGAACCAGGGGTTGCCTAATTACATCTTTCAGTCCAGATAAAAACTTGTGACATTTTTCCTCTGCCGTTTGTATTAACTGGAGAGCATATCTGGACAGAGTGGTGAATTCAGCCTCATACTGCATCACTGATCTTTCTCCTTATACTAATTTCATAAATTTATCCTGCATCTGTCTTCTCTTTGTAAGAGGCACGAACCAATCTCTAAATATCTGAGTGAAGTCATCCCACTTGATTTGTATATTTTGGATTCCTCCAAATTTGTCTTGATACATTCCTCTCCACCACCTTTCAGCTTCTCCTTCGAGTGCAAAGGTTGCCAAGGCAACTTTTCTCTCTTCTGGACAATTCATACCTTCTAATATCTATTCAATTCTCAGCAACCAGTTTTCAGTCTCTATTGGTCCCTCTATTCCTTTGAATAATGGTGGTCTCATATCTTGAAATAATTTTAGATATTTATCCATAACCGTCCCACCACCACTACTACTCCCCGATGGTTGATTTCTTGAATCTTGAATTAGCTGAGTCATAGCTGTCATCATTTGAGCCAATGCATCGGGATTAACAGGAACATTTGGTGTTGTTCTTTCCACTTCTTCTTCTTCATATTCATTTTGGTTCCTGTTGACCATAACATAAACATTTAACCCTATAATCATTTGTAATCATCCTAATGGCTCTTTCAGTATGATTCAAATCTTAATTGGGCTCTGATACCACTTTTGTCACGACCCGACCCGAATGCTCGATCTAACGAGACGGGTACGAAAAGTCGGACCATAGTACATTTCCATCAATAAATAATAACTCATCATCAAAACTTTTCTATTAACTGAAGAGCCACTAAACACAAAAATTAAATTTTATCTGTTGTCATTTGCACGGCGTCTTCTGTAAACATGTTCTTTTCTTTATGTCATTTCTTTTCTAAGGAATTACCTAAAATATTTAAACTCGTGGTTTGAGTTTACTAAGTAAACTCAGTGGGTAACTATATAAATTGATCATTATAATTAAGTAATTAAGATATCTTCTATCCTTTCTTAACCTTATTTCTTTCATTTCCTTAACTTATACTTCTTTGAATATTTTCATTGATACTATTTTGAAACAATTGTTATCTTAAATTTTTCATTTACATTTCCTTTTCCCATTTGATTTGCGCAGGAGCACCGTCTCTAAGTACCCAAAGGTACAACCTTTTCCATTTGATTTCCTTTTCTCATTTCCATAAAAATTTCTTTTTTCTTTTTCGTGCACGAGTACGGCGTCCCCAGCCAGTACCATAAGGGGTGACTCCTGTCATTTTTCAATACCCTTTTCCTTTATTCTCTTTTTCTTTTCTTTTCTTTTCTCATTTTCATCCTTATTATTACCATTTCATATAACATAATTAACATGTATTTTTATAAACATTTCTTTTCTTTTTCCATATGCTTTTAAACCTTTATAACATATAGATTCTTTCTCAAGACTATAAAATCATAAAGGTTTGTCTTCAACGTTTAATAATATAAGATTTTTGATCAATTATTTAGAAAATGGAAATCGTAAATAAAACATAAATAATATAATTTACCCACTTTAAACTTTTCAGGTCTTCGATGCTTGATCTACTCTTGAATCAATTTCTCTTCTTGTTGAATCCTCGCGGGATCAACACTTATGACTTGATCTTTCACTTTCTAAAACCCTAATTTCAAACAATAACTTCTATCAAAATAATATTTTGATTTAAATTCTAAATATCATTAAAACTGAAATTGAAAGGAATTCACTTATAATTTTGAATGAAGACTTCTTAAACTCTCAAAATCCTTTTTCTCGAAATTTCCTTTTTCTTCGTTTCAATCCCTTCCTTATCTTTCAAGAAACATATCGCACATTTTAAAACGAAGTAGGAGAAGAAATTTATAGGAAAATCTGAAAGAAATTCAACAAACCTTTTTTTCTTATTTTTCCTCGGTCGTTTCTTCCCTTCGTTATAAATTCTCTCCAAACCTTTGCTTCTATAATAATAAGAACGAAAATGAGTTGTTAAATTTTACCCTCCAACGCATTTGTTTGTTAAAATTGGAAGAAAACGAAACCTACCTTACTCTCGCGTGAAGTCCCGACTGTCCGCCCTTCTCAGTTCGCGGAACTGTCTCTGTTTCGCGAATGGCTCTGTCCGTCGCTTATAATAGGTTCAGCCGGTTCGACTGAACCGGCCGGACCGAACCGGTTATTACATTGAGCACCATCCACACTAACTTAAAGGCCAAAACTAATAAATGGTATTGGGTACAAAGACTTCCACTCAGAATAACTTTACAATCTCTGCAATCTAATGATCTATATTTCTTATAAGAAAATAATCAATCTGAGTTTTACTTTATCAATTCTTTCAAGTGATGATATGTTCTCTTAAATAAGGTATTGGCAATAACAAAATTATAAGCTAGAGCAAAATCTAATATAGTTTTATCTAATTCATTAGTTGCTCCAAACCCATAGCCAACAAAAATATTTTTAAAATCCTCTACCTCTCTATCAGCTTATGCATTTAAATCTCCCCTCATAAAAACTCTTTTTTCAAGAGGTATCTTTTGTATTAATTCTTCTAAGTCATTCTAAAATTTAATTTTTAGTACATATCCAAACCTACTTGAAGACCATAAACAATTATAATATTAATAATCTTATCATCAACAATAATATTCAAAGCTATAATTCTATCTCAAATTCTATCAATTTTTACAACATCATCTTTAAAACTCTTATCTATAATCACACCTACACCATTTCTAGTATGACTCCCACTAGAATACCAAAGTTTAAATACTAAGCTATCAATCTCCTTAGTCTTCTTTCCCACCCATTTAATTTTCTGAATACATAGAATATTTATCTTCATATGAATCATAATATCAATTAATTCCATTAATTTGTCCGCAAGGGACTAGCTTCTTTTCCCACATCCGTCTATGATGTGGGAACTCTTACCTATTTAACACTGCATCACTGCATTTGGATGCCGATGTAGTAGCCCTTGCACACTTCTCAATGTATTCAGGTCATTCAACGTGTCACTTTCAGAGAACACCCTAACATTAACATAATGGATTAAATGATTCATGTCATGATTATTCGACAAGTTTTACGCTGGCTGTCGACAACCTTTCACTTTTCTCATCCAGGACTTAGGACCTGGCAATGGCAATGTTAAAATTTTAAAATATAATAGAAAGAAAAAAAAAACATATTTCAAATTTTGTGCCAATCAAAATACCAAAATAATGGAACATTGAAACATAAATTGTCCAGGTGAGATGAGGTAAGGCTCAAAAATTACATCTCAAGTTTAAACAAGTGAATAAAAATCTTTCGTAGAATCATTAGGGTAAGGTTAATATGTTCATCACAACCATCTACTTCATCTTTCCCATATTCTATTCCTTATCATTTGATTTCTAAATGCTCATCTCATACTATGGCTGCACATGCTTTAAAAAATACTTAAAATTTGCATCATAAAGTTAAGTGCCAAAGCACTAATGCCTTGCAAAAAGTTATTATCTCATAATTCTATTAATAGGAAATACTTGAATATTTCAAGTATACCCTAACAAAAATAGGGAAAAACAACAATAGAATCACACAAAAATTAGGTGGAAAACTCTCCAAATTGTAATTGGATATACAAAAAAGAGAACTAACAGAAACAACGAAACAAATATACAATTAATCCTCAATTCAAGAGGAGGGTCGTCTTTCCCAATCACTAGATGAATACACAAGAATACAATAATCAAAACATAACTCTAACCCTAATCTCCCTATCAAATATAAGGCACGTAATTAAAATAATAAGACAAAAAGACCTAAAGGCTCTTACCACCCCCTCCTTGGACTCCAAATCTGAATTTGAAATCAAGTGGGCCTCACCCCATCTCTCTCTCTCTCTCCCTCTTTCGGCCACCCCTCCTATTGTAGATGTGAATTGGCCCTTTAGAAGGGGCTGACTGGACCGGTTCACTATGAGCCGGTCTAACACTTCTGCCCTCCCAAAGAATCACCTTGTCCTCAAGGTGAAAACAAGGAAACGGACGTTTCACCCTCTCATATGGCTCCCATGTGGCGTCGTAGTCCGTGAGGTTCTTCCACTTGATCAACACTTCCTTAGCTCCATCTTCTACCTGGCGAACCCCCATCAGCTCCAAGGGTTCCAACATCACCTCTAAATCCTCAGTTAGTGTCACTGGTAACTCAGAGCTTGCTATAGAATCTCCAATTGCCCTCCTCAACTGAGATATATGGAACACCGGGTGTATCGTCGTCGTTGAAGGTAGTTTCAACCGATAAGCCACAGCTCCAATCATCTTCAATATCTCATATGGCTCATAGTATCTTGGGGCAAGCTTCTCATTTCTCCTATTGGTTACTGAACTTTGCCTGTAAGGTCAGAGCTTTAAGAACACCCTTTCTTCTACCTCAAACTAAATGTCCTTCTTATGCCCATCTGCCTACTTCTTCATAATATGTTGAGCTCTCAGCAGATGCCTCTTCAACTCTTCCAATATCCTACCCCTCTCCTCGAAGTACTCCTCCACTGAAGAAACTGGAGTGGAAAACTAACAAAAATAGGGAAAAATAGGGAAAAACAACAATAGAATCACACAAAAATTAGGTGGAAAACTCTCCAAATTGTATTTGGATTTACAAAAAAGAGAACTAACAGAAATAACGAAACAAATATACAATTAATCCTCAATTCGAGAGGAGGGTTGTCTCTCCCAATCACTAGATGAATACACAAGAACACAATAATCAAAACATAACCCTAACCCAAATCTCCCTACAAAACATAAGGCACATAATTAAAATAATAAGACAAAAAGACCTAAAGGCCCTTACCACCCCCTCCTTTGACTTCAAATCTGAATTTGAAATCAAGTGGACCTCACCCCATCTCTCTCTCTCTCCCTCTTTCGGCCACCCCTCCTATTGTAGATGTGAAGACCCTTTAGAAGGGGCTGGTTGGACCGGTCCACTATGGGCCAGTCTAACACTTCCACCCTCTCAAAGAATCACCTTGTCCTCAAGGTGAAAACAAGGAAAATGACATTTCACCCTCTCATATGGCTCCCATGTGGCGTCGTAGTCCGTGAGGTTCTTCCACTTGATCAATACTTCCTTAGCTCCATCTTCTCTATCTGGCGAACCCCCATCAGCTCCAAGGGTTCCAACATCACCTCTAAATCCTCAGTTAGTGTCACTGGTAACTCAGAGCTTGCTATAGAATCTCCAATAGCCCTCCTCAACTGAGATACATGGAACACCGGGTATATCGTCGTAGTTCGAGGTAGTTTCAGCCGATAAGCCACAGCTCCAATCATCTTCAATATCTCATATGGCCCACAGTATCTTCGCGCAAGCTTCTCATTTCTCCTATTGGCTACTGATCTTTGCCTGTAAGATCAGAGCTTTAAGAACACCCTTTCTTTTACCTCAAACTAGATGTCCTTCTTATGCCAGTCTGCCAACTTCTTCATAATATGTTGAGCTCTCAACAGATGCCTCTTCAACTCTTCCAATATCCTACCCCTCTCCTCGAAGTACTCCTCCACTGAAGAAACTGGAGTGCTGCTATGCCCATAGTGTACTAAGAGAGGTGGATCCCTTCCGTACAACACCTTAAAAGGGGAAATCTAAAAAGTATAATGAAAAGAGGTGTTGTACCAATACTAAACCCATGCTAGCCATCTGGCCCATAACTTGGGTTTCTCTGACACAAAGCATCTTAAGTAAGTTTACAAACTCTTATTGACCAATTCTATTTGGACATCCGTCTTGGATGGTAGGCGGTGCTCCTCTTCAATCCCCAATAATCTAAACAACTCCCTCCAAAAATGGTTGAGGAACAACTTATCCCTGTCAGATACTATAGCATCTGGTACTCTATGCAGTTTGACATCTTTGATAAAGGCAGATGCCACTGTCACTGCAGTGTATGGATGTCGTAGGAGAATAAAATGAGCATATTTGCCCAAGCGTTCCACTTACTGTGAAGCCCTCTTATCAGGGTAGCCCATATATGAAATTCATGGACACCTCCTCCCATATCTGACCTGGTAAAGAAAGTAGCTGTAACAATCCTCCTGGAGACATCACTATGTACTTATTCCTCTGACATAACTCACACCTAGCGACCATCTCCTCCACATTTTTATGCATCCCCTTCTAGCACAGCTCTGAAGTTAGTCTCCTGTAGGTCTTCTGCACCCTTGAATGTCCCCGAACAGCGCTCCTATGGAACTCCTAGAGCAAGTATGGAATGTGGACCAATGTTCTAGGCATCACAAACCTCCCCTGGTATAGAAGTCTCTCCCCAACCAGAAAATACACGGATGGCTACTATCTTCCCTTAATAAATCAGCCTTGATCTTCCCCAACTCCTCATCTCGAGCACTCTCCTCCTTGATGGCTTCCAAATATAACATCAATGGAATTGACAGTGTTGACGCCTGCAAATCCCCCATATATTTGGACAAGGCATCTACCGCCTTGTTCTCCACTCTTTAGCCTGTATAGGATCTCAAAATCATAACCCAAAAGCATGGACAGCCACCTCTGATGCTCCTTTGTCACCATTCGCTGCTCCAACAAGTACTTCAAGCTTTGCTGGTCTGTCCTGACAATGAAATGCCTGCCTAATAGGTAAGGCCGCCATTTTTGGATAGCTAGTATAATGGCCATCAACTCCCGCTCATAAATTGATTCCAGCCTTGATGTAGACAAAGGGGGGGGTCAACACAAGTCCAAAATAAATCATATTTTAGCTTCCCTTGAGTCTAGTAGCTCAATCAAAATTGAGCTAGAATTTTAGCTCATTTATGAGCTAGGCTTTAGTTCATTTATTGAACTAGGGATTAGCTCATTATTAGCTATGAATTTTAGTTCATATTTATCTTTATTTAAATGCATTTTTATTATAGTTTTTTTTCGTCTCCCGTGGCTGTCTCCTTGATTCCTGGTTTGGGTGCTAAACCGTGAGCATGGGGGGAAGATTCCTATGCTTTTTAATGCTTAGTTTTATATGTTATATTTATGTAAGGTGTCTTTTCATATTCCCTTTCATACCTATATATATGAGGGAATTGTAATGTTTGAAGTAAGTTAATGAAATTTGATTTTTGGAAAAAATCTGTTAACCTGCAGGTTGCTTGGAAATCCTGCGGGCTCTTTCCACCCTTCTTTCTCATCCCCTCCGGAAATCCTGCGGGCTCTTTCCACCCTTCTTCTCAGGCTTCTAATCTCTTCGTCTCTCCGCAAGTGCCGCTCCATCTATATCCTTCTTCTCAAAGTGCAGCAACTTTAGGGTGTCTGTCGTGTTGTTTGCTAGTCGTCATTAGTTTGTGTTTTTAATTTCTTTTTGTTTCTTTAATTTGAAATGTAAGAGTTTGTTCTTCTCTTTTATCGTCTTTAGTCAATTTCGTCGGTAGAAGTTCGTCGTCTATTTTTGCCATCAAAAAATATAGGCTCCCTATATTTTTTTGATTACATCAAGCCTGATCCTAATTGTCAACACTTGGCTGAAATAGGCAGTGGGTCGATGATTTTGCATGAGCACTGCCCCAAACCCATATCCTGAAGCATTTTTTCTATTACGAACACCTGAGTGAAGTCTGGTAGTGCTAAGACTAGTACAATCATCATAGCCTTCTTCAAACTCTCAAAAGCTGTTGTGGATGCCTTCCCTTATAGGAATCAATCCTTTCTCAATTGCTCTGTTAGTTGTCATGTTATGGTGTTGTACCCTTACACGAGCATCCTATAGTATCATGTCAGCCCTAAGAATCTTCTCACCTCCTTCAGGTTCTTAGGTAATGGCCATCTCAACATAGCCTCATTTTTTGACTGATCTGCTATCACCCCCTCTTTAGACATAATATGGCCCAAATATTCCATACTAGTCTGGGTAAAACAACACTTCTTCAAGTTGGCCCTTAGCTGATGCTCCTGCAACACCTCTAGCACCCTCCTCAAGTGCTCTCAATATTCCTTTGTTATGTACACTAGGATATCGTCAAAGAACACCAAGACAAATCGCGTGAGGTAAGGACTAAAGACCTTGTTCATGAGAGACTGGAATGGGGTAGGTGTGTTAGTGAGGCCAAAGGGCATCACCAGGAACTCATATTACCCCTCATTATTTATGAAAGCAGTCTTGGGCATATCCTCCTTCATTCAGATCTGATGATATCCTGGCTTCAGATCTATATTGGTGAAGATCACTGCCCCACTCAACTCATCCAAGAATTCATCAATCACTGGTGTAGGAAACTTGTCTGGCATAGTTTCCTTGTTCACTCCCCTATAATCCACATAAAACCTCCTGTTGCCATCCTTTTTCTTAACTAGTAGTACTGGACTAGAAAAAGGACTAACATTGGGGTTGATAATCCCCGCCTCCAGCATTTCTCTAATCAACTTCTCAATTTCATCCTTCTGAATTTGATGATAGCAATAAGGTCTAACACTAATGGGTGAAATACCTTCTCTCAAGGTGATTGCATGCTCCTGCTCCCTTGGTGGAGGCAATCCCTGAGGCGACTAAAATACCTCCTAGAATTGCTAGATCAACGACTGTATGGAGAGGGGTATGTCCACTCTCTCCTCCAATCTAACTCCCTCCAATCTGTGCAGCTCCACCAAATAGCCTTCCCCCACCTCTTGGATATTCCCCGCTATGGTTTTTAGTGACACCATGGCTTTGGATAGACCTGCATCTCCCTTGATCACCACCTTTCTTCCATCCACCCTCAGCTCCATCGTAAGTACTCCCCAATTGACCTTGGCGTCCCCAAAGGTTTGCAGCCACTTCATACCCAGGTTGATATCTGTACTTCCTAATTCCATTGGGAGAAATTCCTCCATCACCTGAATCCCCTGGATAGTCAACACCACTCCTCTACAGATCCCCTAGCCTTTCTCCACTTTTTATGTACCCATCATCACCCCATAACAAATAGTGTCCAACAATTTCACTCCCATTTGGTCGATGACCTAAGTGAAAATGAAATTATAGGTAGCCCCACTGTCAATCAGAACCACCATATCCCTGTCCCCTATCTCCCCTTTCACCTTCATGGTATGATTCGTGGTGAATCCTACTATCGAGTTTAGGGAAACCTCTACTAGGTCCAGATGCATTTTCTCCTCTATCTCCTCTACTTCTCTTTTGCCCCCCTCAATTTCTTCATCGTCACAAATGGTGAAAACCTTAAGAGTTTGGTCCCTACACCTATGCCCTGGGGTATACTTCTCATCACACCGGAAACACAACCCCTTTGCCCTCTTCTCCTGTATCTCCTTCCCCGTCAACCTCTCCTCCTGTTACAGGACTCTTGGATGCTAAGTGGGTGGTCTTTATCCTGTAACTGCCTCCTATGTTGTTACTCCAAACTCCCTTCTCTAGATTCTTCTGATTCTCCACCAATTGTCTCAACTTCATGGCTTCTCAAGTCACGAAGAATCTGACTTCCACCACCGCTCTGATCTCTATCTTGAGCCCCTTCATTAAGTTTCCCTCAAATGCAATTTCTGATAATAGCTCCACCCGACTGGCTAGGTGCTCGAACCGCTCGCGATAGTCTGTCACTGATCCGTCCTGTACCAGTGCAAAAAATTGCTCATAAAAGTCTCATCCCCCATCAGTTTAGAAATGATCGAATAAACAGTCTTTGAATGCTCTCCAGCTCCGTATATGTCTCCTTTGGTCCATCCACTAGAACCATGACAACGTCTTCCTTTCCAAACATAGGCTAGCTGCTGTCAGTTTCTCCTCATCTGTCAACTCGTTGACAGTGAAGTACCTATCCACCTTGTAGATCCATCCATAAGCATCCTCCCCTTCAAAAATTGGATCTTCAACTTACTCACCTTTGGCTCTCCCTCGTTTTCTTATATTCCTCAATATTTTCCCCTCACCCAAATGCTTTTCTCTCCCCACGTCTCCCCATCTTCCCTTACATGTTCATCTTCAAACCCCTCTTCACTTTCTTCCCTCTTTCTCCAAAATCAGCCCCCCTCCTACCATAATTTCCCTCCTTTCTTTTTCATACAACATCCTTTACTCCTTGCTCCCTATTTCCACATCTCTCTCCCTACCTTCCCCCTTTCTCCTCAATGATTTCAACATCATTTTCTGTGATGACTGGTTCATTCGGCCGATTCGGTCGAACCGACCGAACCCCCCTCCCTATTAATCGTGAATAGACGTTCGCGAAATAGAGGGAGCAGGCAGTCGGCTACGTGCAGGAGAGCGAGGTAAAGTCCGTTCTTTTCCAATTTTAACAATTGATCGCATTAAAGGATGAGAATAATCAACTCCTTTTCTTTCCCACAATTAAAGGACTGTTAATTTGGGAGAATTTGAAACGAACAAGAGGAACGATTGAAGAGGAAGAAGGAAGAAGTTCATGGTATTTTTCTTTCCAAAGATTTTTGTATAAATTCCCTTCTTTTATTTCATCTAAAGCAAACAATATTCCTTGAAGGAATAGGGGGGATTGAAATCAAAGAGAGAGAATTTTGGAAGAGAAAGAAGGATTTTTGGGAGATTTGGAAAATCCCCATTGTAAGTAATTTCTATCATGAAACTATTCTTAACTTTTATTAGATAAAGCAAGTTCATAAAAACTTTATTGGTTGATGTTAGAGATTTGGAGAGAGATTCAAGGTTTTACCCTACGCCGAAGACTTGAAGGATTCAAAGTGGGTAATTATAATTATGAAATTCAAAATTTAGTATTATTCTTTTACTTTCAAAGTTTTATTTTAAAGACTACCATGTATGAATTTTTGAAAGATTAAGTGCCTAAATATTTATAAATATTATTACAACAAGAAACAAAAGAATTGAATAACATGTATGTATAAAAAGAAAATACATGTATGTATTAAAGAATGAAATCAAGTATATGAATAAAAAGAAAATACATGTATGTATTAAAGAAATATAAAACAAAGGAATAAAATATGAAAATGAATAGAAATGTTTATGATAAATGGAAAAAAGAGAAAAAGGATATGTATGAAAACTTCAGGAGTTCACCCCTTTATGGTACTAGCTGGGGACGCCGTGCTCGTGCACGTAAAAAATAAAAGGAAAAAGGTAATGGAAATGGAAAAGGTTGTACCTTTAGGTACATTGAGACGGTGCTCCTGTATTAATTAAATGGGAAAAGGAAATATTAAAGTTTTAAAAAGCTTTAAAATATTTTAAAGGAAAAATGATCAAATATGTATAAATTATTGAAATGAATTAAATAAAGTTAAGAAATGATAGAATACATATTAAATATATTTATAGTGATTGTTTCAAATAGTTACCCACTGAGTTTACTTAGTAAACTCAACCCACGAGTTTAAATATTTCAGGTAGGTTCCTAAGAAAAGAAATGACTGAAAGAGAAGAATTTGTCTACAGAATGCGGCGTGCAAATGACAATAGGTAAATCTACATTTTGTGTTTTAGTGGCTCTTTAAAAAAAATGAAGTGGTATAATGTTTAATGAATTTTAACATTCGACTTTTCGTACCCGCCTCATTAGATCGAGCATCCTGGTCAGATCGTGACATTTTCTCTCATACAAGAATCAGAATTCGTAGTTCTTCCCATTAGTTCTTTCGCCTCCGTTGTCGCCGTTTGGATTTGATTTTCCAATAACCTCTTTACCATCAAATGAAGATCAGAAATTGTCTTCCACGGACGAAACCTTGTCTTATACAGATGAAATTCGATCCTCCACCGTGGCTTTTACTTGGCTCATATCTCCTTCAAAACGCTCTTCCAACACATCTACCTTCTAGGCCGCCATCAAAATTTATGGATTTTGATCCAAAAATCAGCAAGGGTTCCTCTGGATCTATTTTCACTGCTAAAATTTCAAGAAATCAACCTCTGATGGTTCCAAGACTTGCTCTAATACCAATTGATAGGAAATATTTGAATATTTCAAGTATGCCCTAACAAGAATAGGGATAAACAACAATAGAATCACACAAAAATCTAGTGGAAAACTCTCCAAATTGTAATTAGATTTGCAAAAGAGAGAACTAAAGGAAACAACGAAACAAAGATACAATTGATCCTCAATTCGAGAGGAGGATCATCTCTCCCAATCTCTAGATGAATCTAGAGCCCAGGACACCAAGAAGAACTCTCACAATAATACAATAACCAAAAAATAACCCTAACCCTAATCTCCCTCCCGTACTTAAGGCATACAATTAAAACAATAAAACAAAGACCTAAAGACCACCCTTCCTGCCACCTCCTATGGCTTCAAATCTGAATTTGAAATCAAGTGGACCCCACCCCATCTCTCTCTCTCTCTCTCTCTCTCTCTCTCTCTCTCTCTCTCTCTCTCTCTCTCTCTCTCTCTCTCTCTCTCTCTCCCCCCTCTTGTCGCCGCCCCTCCTGTTGTAGATGTGAACCCACCCTTTAGAAGGGGCTGGCTAGACTAGTCTACTTGGGGCCGGTCTAAAATCTATATTGATAGTTTAGTCTAGAATGATTCTCATAACAAGACTTTAAGAAATATCAAGAAATATTTTTAAGAGCCCTCTACAAAGCGAGACGGTGTCTATATTATTATTCAATGCTAACCTGGTCAAGTGGCAAGGCAATCAAACAACCTGCAAGACCATACACACATTTGTCCATCCCAAATTCCCTCTTGCAAGATATTAGTATGGATTTCATTTTTGGATTTACAAAGACCTCTTACAAATATAACTTTATCTTTAAGGTAGCTAATTGGTTCTCCAAAAAGACTCATTATTTTCCATACAGTAAGATTATTCATGCCTCACATAGCTCTTTCATTCTTTCATGATATTGTTCGACTTCATAGGAATCACATTTCCATAAATTATGAATGTGATACTTGATTTGTTGGATACTTCTTATACGGTTTGTGCAAGACGCTTAGCATTATCATAAAGTGTCTGCTTTCCACTAACAGATAGATGACCAAACAAAAAAAGAAAGAATTGTAAGTTGGCAAATCACTTGTTTGTAAGTTGGGAAATCACAAAAAAAAAAGAAACAAAAAATGAAACATTTAAATAAATGTGACTTAATACTATCACAAAATTTGCCTATAATAATGCTCCACAGAGCCTCTAATAAGTCTCCCTTTGAAATTTTCTATAATATTAGACCTCACATTCCCATTGATCTCATCTATTTACCTAACACTATGCCATTTCTTGGTTTGCTACTGAGTTCTCTGAACATATTTATAAATTGCATGCTTTTATTAAAAGCCATGCTGCTTCACAACCTGAACGTATAAGTTGATTGTTCATGCTTAACCAGATTTTCACGAATTTCAAGAAGGATAATAAGTTTTGGTTCTTATTCACTTAGAATGTTTGGCATTGAATTCTTTTAAGTTACATCATATTTCTAAACTCTTTAAAGTCGAGAATAAACTAGGACCTAATGATTATTTAGTTGATTTTCCAAAAGAGAACCATATTAGTCTTGTCCTCAACATTAAGATCTAATAGGCTTTAGAGAAAATTTCGAGCTCGAGTTTTACCACAAATGTAGCTACAGGTAGAGTTTCTCCTATATCAATAGCTATTGTTCCTATCGCTCTATGCTCCTTCTGAGTAGGTCATCATTGATGAGATTAGTACTGACATCTACTAAATAACAACAGCACCCCCTCTCTAAAAATGGATATATATGGATTCAAGTCAAGTTTACAAAGTTAATAAATATGCGTTCAAGAATTGATTTCCCATGAGTCAGACGAGCAATATGAATCACTTAGAGAAGAAAAGATTGGGAAAGAGCACCTCATCGTGACCATAATAGCCAGATATGCAGTTCATTCTAGGTAGTTCCCACTTCTGAATACTTCCTTTGAATCCAGGACCAACCCCTCCAGTATAAATCGTAGCTTCATCATGGCAAACTGCTAATGATCTAAGAACACCAGGATGAGCACGAGTAGAGTAAAGAATTGAAGCTTTAATCTTCCAAGGAAATTCTTCTTTTAAGCTGCCAGTACGACCAAGAAAATCTGGCAAATCACTGCTAAAATCAGAACCAGGGAACCAAAACCAGGGTTCGTTCTGTTCAAGGCTAGGTGCAATGGAAGGGTTAGAAGAACTTTGTTGAAGCTCATTTTCTTGGTTGCAATTCATCATATTCATGCCACCCAGAACTCCTTTCGATTGTGGCACAGACCATCCAACCCCATTCAGAAGAAGTTTAGCGGGGTTGTACTCTGACAAAGATATGTTAGCATTAAGTCTTCGAAAATTCGTATTTCCTCCAATTCTTCTAGACTTTTCCCCAATAGAGTTCCACTAAACAAGAATAACCTCATTTAATTCGAAGCAAATTTGATATACATAACTGAAAACTAGATTTTTGGATTAATGGAATAGCATGCTTACTTGCCAATTGTGATCCCGATTAAGAATTTGCTCCAAAAGAAACCAAGTTGAACAGCATTGACGAAGCCTCTCAATTCCAATAAGACGTGCAAAAGAAGGATACAAAAACAACCTGCAAAATACAGACAAAGGTACAATGTACTTCTTTAAATAGAAAATAAAAAAGAAAACTGCTGTATAAAATAATTAGCACAGAAGACGCACACTAAATCCATTCGACTTCCAATCTGAATTTTTTCTTCTGATTTTGATGCCAAAATCTTGGAGTTTTTTCCGCTAGAACCAGCCTCCGAAGTTGTTGGTTGAGAGAAAGCGAGAGCATCAAATATCACTTTCAGTTGTGGTATGATAAATGAAGCTGTTGAGTCTGATCCAATCCTCTGAGAAACTGCAATGAGTGCTGATGCAGTAGCCTGGGCAGCGTAGAGTTCAAAGTTTGGTTAATGCATAACGTCATAAATTTCTTTTACCTGATTGTTTCGAACTAAATAGTTTGAAACCATTCCAACAAAATTATTCAAGTAAAACTGAACCACACAGACCATATACGATGCAAATGATAATACCTGAAGCACAGGGAGGTCAAGATGAGTCTGCATGAGAACCTTGACGTGGAGACAGGTTTGTTCCTACAATATTTGATATTAATTAATATATATGCATCATTAAAAACAATAGCAGCGCACCAATAAGCATAACAACAAAGCATATCCTACCTGAATCAGTTCCTTTAAAATTATCTCTGGAGGCAAAAGAGAAACGAGCCCATCCAAGAACGAAAAACAGTCAATCAAAGCTAAACCTATCCAGCTGCGTATAGGCTCAGGTTTGTTCATGTAAGAAGCATCAATACAAGTAAGAACAAGATTACGTATTAACGGTAGGAGCTGTCTGACAATGAAATTTTCCCCAAGAAGCCCACCTGTTAATCAAACAGATCCAAATGTGTCAGTTGCAGCTACTACCTTAAACTTTTATTAGATATTATTAAGTAAGAGGAAATAATCTTATATACCAATTCTAACCAGGGCATCGATTCCATCAGCAGAAAGGCCTTTACCAAAACAGTGGATAACAGGCAAGAGTGTCTGGATGTCATTTTTGTTAACAGGAACATAAGGAAGTGTATTGAAAAAGGGGGAAAATACAGAAAAAACAAGGTGAGGCATGCGTCTCACCTGGTGAATTGTAATGGGGATGCCAAGCTCTTCACTAGAACCAATTAAAACCACAGACGCAACAGAAGCTGAAACCTTGTTTGGTGAATTGTATAAGTTCGATATCACCAAAGGATGAATACTCTCTAGGTATGCTTGTTTACCCATTTGCTTCCACAGGTCACGAACAAAAGATTCTTGGAGAATGGAGACCTTCAGATGAGAATACTCTGATGCCTACAGTGAAAATTCATGTAATAAATAACATAGAAAGGGTACAACAGCAATCCAAAATGAGAATAATAAGTAACTTAATTAAACTTACTTGTAAAATCTTCTGAATGGTAGGCAAGAGCAGCTCCCTATTTGTCAGAGAGTTGAGGCACTTCAAAAATTCTTTCAATAAGCACAAGGCTGACTCAGCTTCAAAATCAGACAAAGCAGACATGATAAGAGGTAAACAATATGAGGCGCACATTTCTGCAGCATATGGTCCCATTGCTCTGAAAGCACCTTCACTAGCAAGCTTTGCAGCATACCGGAGGCGATAGCCAGGCCTGGATAAGAGTTGAAGTGGAGCTAAAAACAAATACACGCCTCTAACTGATGCAGAAAAGTATGGTGACTCCAGAAAACATTTAGCTGCAAGCCTCCTGAAAATAATGAATTTTTCAGGATTAGAATTTATTCAACAATAGATACATAACTAAATATTGTTCAAAGCTTGTTGATGGAAATTTGAAAGTTTCTTATCAGATGAAATGCAAGATGTGAGCATTGAGAAGTACACGGTGACATTACGGGTTTTGAAGTCATCATTCTTTTTAGTTGAGAACAATATATGTTCTCTAGTATTTTGATTCCTTCGTCAGTTTGTCATCTTGCTTAGACTGCAAAGCAAATTAGTTTAACTATCATCAAATCCCCTGATAAAGCTCTTTTCAATCCTCTATTCCAGTAGTCAATTCTCGATTTATGTCCAGCCACTAATTGGGCAAGTTATTGCTTCTATTTGCCACAGATTTAGTGAATGTTACTATTGTTGGAATCAGCTCCAGTTGCCTGTCGTTTATAGGTTACTGTTAACCATGTTTCTCTTTCTGCAAAACATGTACTTGCTTCTTCTAATGTTCTCAATTTTTTTCCTTGTACAAGGATATGAGCTAATTCCTGTATAGGTTGCAGCTTACCTACAGTGGCTAGACATCTGCTGTTTTAATTCTTCTACAATCGATGTTGTATCATAGCAGGGATTTGACATCTTACAATAGTTGGACTTCAACAGCCTGTTTCCTTATTCTCTTGGCTTGGTACTATACAGGAACCGAGTCATCAAATTGAGTAGGAAACTTATATGAGTAGGAATCCAAGATTGTTGACTTGCGTACTAGCAATTTTATCAATTTTAAGAATTATGAAATATTGATAAAATTGCTAATTTTCAGTATTTTGGGTTTATAAATAAGGCCTCTAAGGCATAAACAATCAAATATTTACTTTCAAAATACATTTTATCACTTTCCAAATAAACTTACAGGGAGTTGGCATCTTATATTTTTTGTATTTTCTTATATATATATAATTTTAATCTTTTTTAAGTTCGTATCATTAATGTGTATATAAAATGTATTTTAGAGATTTTTACTTCATTAAATATTAGCAAGCAGATGAAGGCTGGAATCCATAAGAAAAATATATCATACTAAAAATTTGAGTAGTTGAGCACGGAAGCATCTAAACTTAGGCTTTGTTTTGGGCAATTTTCTTATTGTTTTCTAAAAAAAATTCATAAGAAATTTTCTTAAAAGCAGCAAAAATGCAATGATAAAGTCTTAATACATTTTTTTTCTCAAATGTATTTGATGTTGGATGCAAATTCTTCAGGTGTAATCTAATTGATAATAAATTCTGAGAAAAACTTTTTCATACACCAGTTTGGATTGATAAACCCATACCATACCCTTAGATGTCTTGCAACAGATTTTGTATTAATTACTTCTTGAACAAGGCAAATAGAAATACTCAAATTGTGACCGAGAGTTTATGCCACTGTTCAAACACTTAGCTATCCTAAAAATTACATATTACAGAAGGAATTTGTCCTACATTATAATCAACAAGCTTTAAAATGTTTGAACTCACAAAAGAGGTTATGACATAAGCATGTTAAATGAGTAAGATTTCTACAAAAATATACATTTGAGCTTGACTATCGTGTTGGAGTTCAAAATGAACATTTTGATGATTTAAGCAGCGTAGTATTATTTTACAACAATACAGGTTAAGGCCAGGATTTTGGCATTGTAAGGAATAATATGACAGTAATAAAGATTTCAACAAAATATACCGTGACTTAATGAATGACTCATTTGTGTTTAATAAGGATTTTATGCATAAGGAGAGCTTTTTTTTTAGAAGAATTTTTTTTTTTTTTTTTGGGGGACACTTTGATTCATTTTAGAGAGATTTTTTTTTAAGTTGTAGGTTGATATTATTACCAAACATTTTAATGGAGATAAATTTTCAGCCACAACTGAGGCAGATATTATTGGTCAAGTCTAAAATGAAATATCGTAGTAATTTTTTTGCAATACAGAACTTGCCAAATGGCAAACGGAAAAAAGAAAAAAAAAACATTGGGATAAACTCCGAAGGACAAATTAGATCGATCCATGTTCATAATCATCATCACTTCAACATCACAATAAAACTATTAATAAGATCATGATATATTTCCACTTTAACATTAAAAGTGCCAACAAGATCACTATAAGTGCGAAGTTTACTTATAAAATATTGTAAGTTGTAATATTTGATAGCCTTAATACATGAAAACTTGAGTGATTATATCATTTCTAGAATTCTTAACTATATATCTCATATCTCATATTTGTATTTCAACATATTTCCCAAATTGCACACCTTCAATCCATATCATGTAGTTCTTTTGACATAATATCACAAGGAAAACATCAATAAGATCATGAAACGTTGCAACCTAAATATTAACAATATTGATAGGGTCATGATAACCATACACAAAAATAGTTAGATCATGATACAATGTAACATGTGATGTGCTATGGTGCTTTTACTTGCTATCTCTTATTTCAAACAATTATGGATTTGCATTCTTCTAGTATGTTAGCCACGTCCTCAATCGCCAACTCACAAAATCATTCCATGACTCAAATGAAAGGAAAATAGTTCAACACATAATACTCTTGAGAAAAAGATTAATCTGCAGAGGTACAAGTTTGATAAAAGTAATGAGGTAACATTGTGCATTTGGTTAAGTGTAAATGAGGTAAATGAGGAATTTTTTAAAACATATCCTTATATTGATAAAAGTAATGGAATAATATTATGTATTTGGTTAAGTGTAAATGATGTAAACCAGGACTTTTTAAAACATGTCCTTATTCTGCTCATTATAAATAACACAGATACCACACACAAAAGTTGAGAACATTTATGGAATTTGGTATATCCAAATATAAATGCTATGATTTTACACATAAATGTACAAGTCTAGAATAAGGACTTCCATTTTAAAAGACCTTAACAAAAAATATTACACTTAAATATGATCAAGTCTAGAATAAGGACTTCCATTTTAAAAGACCTTAACAAAAAATATTACACTTAAATATGATCCTAGAGACTTTTCCATGCAATTTGAGCTTCGTTGATCAACTTGTCAAACCAAATAGGTGGAGCATAAGGATACACGAACACTAGGCTAAATGATGAGGACATCAAATCATGAAACGTATATCAGAGACGTGGCCGACGATCTACGGCCACGATCGCGCTGATCTATTATTGAGTCATCATATGTATTTATTTTATTTATTTGTTTTATGTACTTGTTTTATTAGCATTTCTCGTTTTACCCTTAAGGGTTTTGTCATATGTAAGTCCTAGGGGTAATGTCGTCTTTTAGTTCCCTTTCATTGTATGAGGCTATATATAAGCCTCTTATATTTCTTTTGAAGTTAATGAATGAAAGATAATGAAAATTCCTGCAATCTTGTGTTTGTGTGAGAGCTTGAGAGCTTTAGAGAGAAATCCCTAGGAGAGCGTAAACGGATCACCCACCAATCTTGGAAGAGTCAGGGTTCGTGGCTATTTTCTCCCTACCTTTCTTTCTCTTCCTCCCTCCCTTACCCTCCATCACCGACCAAGAGGCCCTTCCTCCTCTCCCAGGCTAACCACCTTCCACCCCTTCAAACCACCGGCCAACTTAGCTCCACCTCCCTAACTCCCAGTCAACTCCATACCCCCACCACCTCTCCTACTTGGCTACCCCCACCTCCATACCACCACATCTCCCAACCCTAACCTAACATAGCCGCCGGCCATAGGCCTTTCCCCTTGCCGCCCACATTCAAAACCCCTCTTTACTACTTTCCTTTTCTCCTCCCAACCCATTTGGAAAGTCTTAAAATTCAAATTCTCAACCAATTTGAAATTTGAATTATTTCCTAAAATAGAATCCTATTTTAGGAAAATCTTCTAAATCCAAGCCAAATCAATTTCAAAATGAAATTGATTAAAATTCTTTTCCTCTTCTACAAGGGCTTATTTAGCAATTCATAAACCTCAGCCCAACCCTATGCCCCTCTACAATGCCTCCGGCCCCTTCCCCCCTTTTTTGTCCCCACTATTTAGTTCCTTTTCAAAATAAATCCTTCCCCATTGGAAAATAATTCAAACTCTGATTTCAAAATTCAGATTTGAAACCTTTCTTAATTGGGTATGATCTATATTTGGAAAGTTTTAAACCCTTCAATTCAAAATTCACATTTAAATTATGAGGAGATATGAGTCATCAATTCCTCCTAATTTAATTAATCTTATTTAGGAAAGTCTCATTAAACATTTGCCTAAAACCTCTCTCCTTCCTTGATGCCGCCGGCCTACCACCTCTCTCCTCTTTAATCCTATTTCATTATGAGCCCCAATTAATTCCCCATTCAAACTGCAATCAAATTTCAGATTTGGAAAATCTTCTTCCATCCATTAACACCATCTCTTGGAAATAGAATCCCTAACCTATCTCCCATATAGCCGGCCCCTCTCTCTATCCTCTACTTTCCCCAAAAGCTCATCCCAAACCTTCCTTTCAGCTGAGATTCCTTTCCTCCCAGATTTCCCTGCTGCTGTTTGAAAGTTTCAGCAAAACCTTCTACTGTCCCGCCATCCAAAGAAGCTATGCTTGCTGTACAAATGTCAAGGACAGCCCAACTTCCTGTCCAGAGGTTTTCCGGAGCCAAGTAGCTTGCTGCCCTGACGTCCAAAGCAAGTTTACTCGCTGTCCAGCCGTCCAGAGTTTGTCCTAGTTGCTGTCCATCTGTCCAGAGAGTCCCCGACTGTTGGCCAGAAGCTCTGGTACCATTTGAATAACCATTCCCTACTCTGACGAAGGTAAACTTGTCTTCCAAATCTTTTCCTTCCAAGTCTTATCTTAACTGTGGATTAATGGATTCCCAAAGGTTGTGTCAACTCGTTCGGTTAAAACATAGTAAGTTAGAGAGTTGAGTGAGGGATCCTTGCATAGTGACTAGTATTATTGTTAGCATAGGGATTTCTCGTTGAAAACCTCCCACGCATGCAACGTTAGAGTAATTGACTATTTTAGGATCTTAACCTCTACGCATGTGATTTGGCCTAAGCTTGTTTTATCGCCTTATTGTTTTTTTTCTTATCGTTTAAAATCAATATAAGTTTATTGTTCTCTAAAATTTAACGTGCAAAAATCATACATCAAATATTATCTAAGCATTGTAGTCCTGCATCACTAACTTTAGGGTTAGTCACATCATACCCAAACTCAAGCCAAAGTCAGACACAAAATCAAACCCATACCAAGCCTAGAATATAGATTGGGTGCATGAACATATAGGTCTACATAGAGGCTACAAAATAGGCTGTATAAAATCCACAAGGAGTTAAAGGAGAGCATGAATTAAAATCCCAAAAATATCTCCAACCATGCAAGGGTTGCAAACCAAAGGCATGAGTGGAAATCCTATTTTTGTGGGATTATCCAAAGATATTTGATAGCCTATATATATATATATATATATATATATATATATATATATATATATATATATATACATACATACATAAATATATGTATTGAAACAAACTTAAGATAGCTGGTACCCCCACCATCATCCATTCATATATATAGATATATTATTTTCAATTTTAAATAGACCACAAGTAGCAATTTCATTAAACGATTTTAAGCATATTTATGTTGAATATCTGAACTTGCATAATATAATTGAAATAACTCAAGAATAAATTAGGGATTCATTTCATGAGTTTGGCATAGGTTCTACAATAGACAATTAACCCTCAACCTTCTCACATCTAATAAGCTTGGAAAAACGATGATAGCTTTTCGAAGGAATAAAAAAAGTGCAGAACTAACACCAATTCTGGTTTTTAATTATAAAAATCATGTGCAATCTATTTTATATAAGGAAAACGATATTGGTTTAGCCTAAGGAATGGGAGTTATGATAAAATCAATAAATGGTATTTGTGCCCCCACGCCAAAGTTGGCACAAGAAAACATATGCATTACACTATAAGACATACGGAAAGGTGCAGAAAATAAAAACATTTAGCCCATGCCACAGATGTATATTATTGATAGATGGGAGAAAGGCAAATATACTTCTTAAATGTCTGACACTTACACTTGCAAGGATATACAGAATATAAAGCAATAACAGAAGGTGAAAGTGAGATATAGGCATTTTATTCCAATTATGATAGCAAAAGCTGGATCATATATATATATATATATATATATATATATATATATATATATATATATATATATATATATATATATAGAAATAATTCCATTGAATAGAATTAAAGTCTCCATGAATCTGGTCTTAGCATGATTTTCAAAACAAAATGGAGGAATAAAACACAAAAACCTTTTCCAGTCCCTTTGAATAGCTGCTTCAACAAGTACTGCCATGCAAGGGGGGAGCTCCTGCATAGCTCCAGGTAACACCCCATTTTCTTTGTATGCACACAAGGAGATAGGATCAAACAATGGCTTTCTCAAATAGAGTTCAGCCATTATACACCCAATGGAAAATACGTCACCAGCAAGATCTTCAGAATAATTTGCAGAAGGAGATGACAAATGCCTCCAATGCAACAACTCCTGGAAGCCTGTAGAGCTATTATCATCACTTTCAAAAAAATCAAGAAGATCGCCCAAGCCAAAAGGAAGCGGCATCGAAGAACTTTTTCCCGCTGTCTCTAAATCACCCATATTCCAATAAATATTGTCAATTACAGCATCACTATCATCATCAGCATCACTAGCCCTGCCCCAAATATTTGGGGTTGACTTATCCATGTTTGGATAAACACTGTGTAGAAAATCTACAAGAGGAAACTTCCCAGCTAAATTTTTATCATAGTTGTATACTGGATTTAAGGAACGTGCAGCCTCACAAAATAAAGTTGCCTCCTCTAAATTTTCCAAGTAGTCGGAATCTGAAAGGTGATACTGGTTGGCTGAAGATAGCAAAGCATAACCAAGATCTGATCTCTCACTAGCATTCACCATTCCTTCATTCTGTACCCTTTGCTGGATATTATTACCTTCTTTGTTGCTATTATAATCTGACCAAGACTTGAGAGGTCGCCGCATAGGATGTGGCCGGGTAAAGAGTTGTCGACGTCCAGTTGACCTAGGCACTGATGTATCAGATACAGGAAGCATCACATTTTTTTCTGCAATAGATGCTTCACCAGAAAGCTTATAACCAAATGTTATATCAATCCAATGATGGATATACTTTGATACACGGTCACTCTCCAAAGCACTACGATGCTCTAAAATAAATTCCTCTGGAGAGGATGCCCAAGAGGGTACAGCTAAATCGCTCATTTCAGAATGAATGGAATAGAAAATATGAGGATCACTGTAGAACTCTGGTATGCACTCATCTGGAGTCCACTGGTAGAGTCTCTGCATGTTTGAAGGATACTCATTAGGTTCATAAACTGAACGAACGGCAGAACGAAGTATTTTTAACGATAACCTTCTAGCTTTGTAACTGCAGACGGCTAATTCTGAAAGACATTCATCAGAAACATGATGAGGAATTTCTGATGTAGAATAAGTGAAATCCAATTGTTCATCTCCTTTTGCCAGCCTCCACTTGCTTTTCTTCAGGTCTCTCCAGCCTATATCAGATTTTTCATCAGGCTTTACACTAAAATCAATGACCCATGGCATGACAGTATGGAAAGTGTGGTCACCCCACCTTCTCCCAGCTAATTTATTCAAAAATAGAAGATATTCATAGTTACTCAGTTCACCTTTCCACCACTTCAAGAAATTAGAGTGCCAGTCCATCGAGACCAACAATTGCAGATTGGAATGAATTGTTTGGCAGGGACAGCGATCTATGCGATGATGTCCTTCTGAAAAGGATGAAATTTGACGATTTCCACTAATTCTATGCTTCATTATCGACATATCAGCAAGGCTCAGCCAAGCCCACAATGAACCAGAGAGCAGAATGCTGGAAGGGCATAAGTTGCCATGTGCGATTCCTAAATCATGAATGTATGTCAAAGCTGAGAATATCTGGTAAATCAAAAATCGAATGTGCCAATCTGACTTCAAACTATTTGGACTGTAATGAAGAATGTCTTCCAGAGTGAAAGGAGCCTTTGGCTGTAACAAATAATCATAATCAGGAGCATTAATTACACCCAACAAAGGTGAGATATTTGGGTGTCTTAGGCAACGTTGAATGCTATTCACACCAAATGAGGGGAAACCAACTAATCTTAGAAAATTTAAGCTATACTGATCAGCCGATTCTCCTTCCACAAAGGCATTTAGTGATGAGATCACATGATCTTCAGTTGAACCCGATAAATACTTTTGGAAGAGATCACTGATTGCAGAGAAGGAACTTTGACAGGCAATTGCGTGAGGAGACAAAACAGAAAGTATCTTAAGGCACAAGAACTTTTCATAAGAATTGATGGAAGAACTTTCAAGATTCTTTCCGCTAATATGAAGTAAAGATGGTCCATCTTCACAATGATTAGAAGGTGCAACTCCTGTACGGACAATATCAGCTTTGAGCTCATCTTCACATAGAGATTTTTTTGATGAATATTTAATCTCTTGATGTTGTGCATTTTCCTCTGTTCTGACTTCCAGAAATCTGTGAACCAACGAAGAGAGAAGAAATGCATTATCTGGTTAAACCATCATACTTTTCCCATAAAAATAAAGAAGAAGTGAACCAAAGAGTCCTTACGCATTTTTTTTAAGCACCTGTTCTGGTGGTCAAGTAGTTGCACAATAACAATTTGAGCCGAGGCATCCTCGCTACTAGCACAAACAAGCCAATCAGAGCAAATAGAATGAGGTATGAAGGGTGAAATTATTTATAGCAGACGTAACCTACAGAATAAATATGTTTAGAGCAAAGATCAAAATTACCTAACAGCATTTTCTTCGGTGTCAGATGAACAAATCTGCAGAGTAGCAGCATAGTGGATACAGGTTAAAAAATCCTTCATATCTTATGTTTGCCTATTGATATATGTATTATGGTCCAGTTTCAAGGAAAAAGCTTGTTAGACCACAAGTAACAGAGATAGAAAGCCCTTAACATTATCACTCTGACTTACAATCAAACAAGCATGAAAGTGGAACTTGTTAAACAAATGTATCATATAAATGAAATATGGTGTCCTTGTTACAGATAAAACTTGGGGCTGTGAGAAAAGAAACCGAAAAAAGAAATTTCGATTTTCGTTTTCTGTTATTTTGTTTTTTGGTTTTTACTTGGATTTTGTATTTTGTGTTTTTTTTTTTTTTTTATTTGGAACAAAAATACGTCTGTAAGATTTACTTATTTTTGGTTTGCAGAAACAATAATAGAAAACATGCTTGGCCAAAAAAAAAAAAAAAACTAAAGAACATAATATATAAGTTTATTTAATCATACTTAATTCATCTAAGAGTTAATTATCTTAATTAAATATAATTAAAACTAAATTACTTTGATGTACATCATCACAATCACTTATCAATTAACATATTAGGTTAATGATTTTTAAATTAATTATGACAATCAAATTAAAGCATAATTAATATTTTAGACACTAAAATCTTCAATTGATGTCAGCCTTAAATAATCATAAATAAGGATAGTAAATTTTAATCATCTTCATTAATAATAGCACTATTTTAGAGTTTACACTACATTTTTATCATGGCTTCTAACTCAGAAAAACCATTGGCAGCATGAGCGGAGAAATTCATGATTATTGAATAAAAAACTCTTAGAATGAAAATTACAGCCCGCATAACTTGCAGCTAAAGTTTAGTTAGTTTAGGTTGGTTTTTTCATCCAAGTTTTTTCCAATTTTAAAATATTTGACCTCAAAAATTATCTTGGTACTGACAAAAATATTTAATCTATACTACTATTACAAGTGTCGCTAGTGATTCTTCCCAAACAGAATCTTAACCATGCATTTCTATTATAAATTATAAATGAAAACCATACATTGGCCCCAATAAAATTCGCAACCCTTTGTATTCGTATCCACTGTCAGTTTGGCAAATTAAATACATATCAGCCTATGCATTCCTTTCGCAAATTAAATACATATGATCATTTTCGAGATCCGTCATCTTCACCATTTCTAAAGAAGCCTCTTCGCCTTCTTCTACGACATTATTCCAATTTGATTGGGATCATCTTTGTGTGCTTCGCTTGAAGAAGATTTTTGAAAGAGTTGCTAAAAAAGCTTCTTCGACTTCTTCTACAATGTTCTTCCTATCGGATCGGCTTTACATGTTACACCTGAAGAGAAGTTTCAAAAGAGTTGCTAAAGAAGTTTCTTCACCTTCTATTCCTCACAAACATCACAAGCCGATACAACACTACTGATGTTGTCACACAAACATAAGCCTTCAACCACCTAATTGATTTCCAACCTCCATATAAAAAGTAGTCTACAATCTATAATGCTACCATATCTATATCTCAAAATAAAAAAACCTATTATAACCAAAGAAATTTAATATTGAATAAAGAAAGCTATCTCTTCTATATCTCCACTTTTCCTTTCTCACGTTCAAATCTCATTAATGATAGCATCGCTTTGCTTTCTTCTTGATATTACAACACACTACCCAACAATGGCTAAACTGCTTTTATCCTTCTCTTCCCTCAATGGTATGAATCCACCAGCTACACTCTCACCAACAACTCTAACACTGATGCAAATTCCTCCTTCAAGATAGGCGACACATCCATTCCCTCTCAACTTAAGTTTCTGATAGATGACTCCATTTTGAATGGAGGGCTAAGATCACTTAGGTTGTTATAAGTTAAGGGTTATGATGATAGCAATACAAGTAATGTCGTACCAGCTAATGATGTTTGCTAGTATATATATCAAGTACAACATCTTGTCAAGTAACTAAGGTCATAAGTGAACTAGAATACTCAATGAATAGCTCCATTCCAACTCAATTACAATTCATCTTTTCTTGTCTACATTGTTATATGAACAAGCCAAATGAAACTTTGAGGATTTTGAGATTGAATCTAGCAAGCATAAGAATATAAATGCAAAATGTGCTAATTTATACTTTAGAAATTTGCTCAAAAATAATAAAACACTGGCATATAGTATATGTAATAGCCATTTTAGCTTAGGAATCTCACCACACTCTACATAAGAGAGTGTGTCTATAGAGATGATAAGATAGACTCCATTTTGACCTAGAGTCTGAAGGGTTAAACAAATAATAGAATTCACTTTCAATCAATTAAATAAATCAAATTTACCTAATCCTTGGTCTTGAACAACACAACATATTAGAATAATACTACTTTGAGCTCATGAACAATTACAGCTAAACAAATACAGATCAAGCAGCACAATAACATGACCACCTAAAGTCATTTACAGAACTACAAGTAAACTAAACCGGCCCGTATCACTTATATAAAGATGTACTAGACACCCGTTAGTCATTAGTGATACAAGAAGGACACCCGTTAGTCATTAGTGATACAAGAAAACCAAATACAAGAACAGTACCATATATTTCACTTATATAGAAAAAAAAAACATATGACATCATAAACATAGCATTTATCATCATAAACCATTTTAATAAGTATTTATCCGACAAGAACCAATTCATTCTAGGCTAGCTCTAACACAATACGGATCTCATTCTTGGTCCAGTATTTATAAACCTGAAATGGATTTCACCAGCATTTTTGTTGTGTCGAAATGTACCTAACTCACTTAGAGGCCCATTCCCACTTGAAAGAAACAAGAGGAAACACCCAATAATAGAATATACCAATTTTCAAGCTTGGATCTCAAGCTGCATTTTCTAAATAATAACAGAGAAATTGACGAGCTTTACATTGTATAATCATGTCAAACTACATAAACATGTACACAAGTTATAGAATCAAACTAACTTAAAATTATCATATCAACAAATGTACTTTGAGGCCTTCAACAAGATTGCTGCTATTTCAATACCAATACAAGGACTAGCTTTCAAGAAGCGAGCAGTAGTGAGGACTATCGTCAGACATCATTTTGCATCGAAAACACATCGCCTTCACGAGTTATTTTCATATTGAAACCAGTAGAATTTCCTTCATTCAGTCACAGAAAAAAAAAACAAATTTTAACCAGGAGGGAAGTTTCTAAATTGAAGCAGATCACGATTCTAATTAGAACATTTAGGAAAACGACATCGAAGCAGAGAAGAACGAATATGTAGCGAGAAAGTAAAGACCTGAACAACGGCTGCAGAACCAAAGTTGAGAGCGGAATCAGAGATCCCGTAGAGGAAGACGATATCAGGTGATATGTCAGACTCGATTCGCCGCCGCAAACACTCAAAGCACGGCAACACGTCGCTAGACATTGGGACCTTTTCTACTCCGAAGTGGTAGAAGATATCGCCGAAGCCCCGTACTCCCGAGTCTGGGACGGCTGCTTCAGCTTGAAGAAGAATGAAAGAAGTGATTTTGGTTGCGAATCACTAGCAGCCAATCCTACTGGTAATCCGGAGGAAGTTACCCTTTCAAACCCGGCAGATTAACTTCCTAAGACTGGATTTAATTCATTTCAATTTTTTTTAGAAGGGATGACTTAGTGGAATTTTTAATTAGGACACTGCTTAAGATAAATTATGTAGGTTAACCATAATTAAAATTTAAATTAAAATAACCAAAATGCAAGATGTTTAAGCATAAATGACTTAACAGATATTTTAACAAGTAGTTGTTAGATGGTAACAAGGACACTGAAGTTCTCTTCGACACTCACCTAAATCAATCAATGAGCTCACCCTAGGCAATGATAGTTCATCAAGCAAGTAGATCGTCGCTCACCACTACCTCAGTAATTAATTCTAACCTCAAAGCTATCATCCACTCATCCAAGCTTAGCTAAAGGAAGGCTCTGTCGAATTTTTATTGGGTGCGGACTCTAAACGTAGCTCTATGCCTAGAGTCCTGTAATATTGTGCCACGTGGACCCCATCATTACCCCACCATTCTATTTACCACGTTTTTTTCAATTACAGCACGGCCCGATGACCTGATCCGCCCTATTCGCAAAAATTTGAAAAACAAAAAGCACGGTAATACCATTTACCATGTTTTTCTCAATTACAGTGTGGCCCGATGACCTGACCCGAAATTAATTTGTATTTGTCGTTTCAGTTTTAAAAATGACCTGAAGCATTCGGTTTTGCACAATCGGGGGTTTAGGGTTTTAGTTTACTCCGCAAGAAAGACTTGCATGCGATCTTCATCTTCTATCTTCATCTTCTACACCTAGCCACTTCATTTATTCCACTTTTTTCGTTGCAGAAATAGAAGGCATGGCTAAGGTATATTTTTTATAGTAGGATAACCTATACTCATTTGTATTTATCACGTTTTATGGTTTAGGGTTGGATATGGTTTTTTGTATTCTAGGTACCGCTGGATACCCCATCAGCGGTACCCCATCTAGGTACTTATGTTCATTTCAGAAACAGGAATGCATAGTAAGTTATATTCATTATGTAAATGCCACATTTAGGGTTAGAGGTTTTTTTTTTCTATAGAGGATACCAATTTGTATATGTGTGTACTGCTGGGAACCGTCTGGAACCGATGCGTACTGCTGGGTACCCCGTCTGAGTACTGTCGGTATCGCTGGGTAACCCGTTTAGGTACCATTGGGTACCCCGTCTGGGTACCACTGGGTACTACTAGGTCATCCATATGGTTAATTTTGGTGTGTAGCGCTGTGTATTTTTTGCCGATCAATTACATCTAACTTTGTAAGGATATTTTCCAAATATTAGTTTTCATTGCATAATATCTACATTTAAAGAAGTATGTAATCATTTGGTAGAAACATTTGGGCAAAACTTTGTGGATAGGGTGACGCAAATTCATTTACATTAGTTTCTTTTGATGTCTCACTACGTTCAAAATGTTCTGTTGGTTTACAAATTATTGTCATTCTGGGATATTAGTAAGCAATGATTTATCATCAAGGACCGGAAGTTAGGATTTACCTGTGATGAAGTTTCTTTGATCTTAGGCATGTCGAACATAGGAAATCATTTTGACTTGGGAAGCACCCTGAATCGTAGGGAAATTCACAAATTACATTAATAAGGAGGTTCTTAGTTTAGATGACTCAACTCCACTTCTTGATGTGATGAAGAAATTCATCATTTACTTGTTATCAAAACTTTTCTTTCCTCTGTGTAGCTACCAAAAACCAGCTACTATCCTTAGTGTAGCTCGTAATGTAGATATTTTTTTATCCTACAACTGGACAGAATCAATTAAAGATTTTTTGTGGCTGAGTTTGATGCAATTGCGAAAACATTTATGAAAGAATAACCACTCGAATACATGAATAGTTTTATACATATTTTAATTGTGAGTACATACAATATTTTATTTATAAGTGCATGTTCAAACATCCACATCACCTCAAATATTTCCCCACTTACAACTCACCTTGCGTAAACCTCATTATGTTGTTTCTTCACCTTCCAGCTCACATACACCCTCCAAACCCCTAAGCCCATTTAGACCTCCCAGCCCGCCAAGCACCCACAACTCCCCTAGGTCACCTGGACAACAACAATCTACTTCCCCTACTAAGCAACACCATAAGAGCATTGAGGAAGACATATGTAAGATAATGGATCAAAACAAAACTCTTCAAAAATGGTTATTGCATCTTGAATTAACAACTGCTCTGATTGAGACATGAATTGTTGCAGTAGAACATCATGTATTCGATCATAAGGAGAAGGATGTGAGATTTAAGACTATGGAGAAGTTTCTATATGAGAACTTTCCAACTTTTAAACCATTGACCCAAGAACAACAAGTTGAATCTTCTTCTTGGACTGTATGAATACTACGAGCATAATGTTGCTTATGTGTAAGTTGAAGGTTCCTTGTTGCTACATTGAATAGATTTTCATATTGAAAATTCTTTGTGAAGGTTGTTAGACCTTATAGAACTATCTCAATGCTAACCAAGAGGGGGTGAATTGGTTATATAAAAAAAATTTGGATATTTGAAAATATTTTTAGATTTTTTTTAAAGTTAAATCACTAATCCTAAAACTTATAGTTGTTTATAGAAATGATTACAATAGATAAATTTTTAATCACAAAATTTAAATGCAGTAAAATAAAAATGTAGGAAAAAATTAAAGATAGTAAAAGAATACCAAATTTTATAGTGGTTCGGTCCAACTAGACCAACATCCACTCCCTAGAGACTCCTTCTCCAGGTATTGCACTAAATATAAATGACTCTCCTTTTCCTCCCATAGTAAGATGGAGAACCCCTTACAAACTCTCTTTCACTAAGTCGGTGCAGCAGAGAACCGTCATCTTTTACACTCTCCAAGTGATGGCAGTATACCTTCTCATCCTTTTTCACCCTCCTAGTGAAGACAGAGTACCTACACATCCTTTTTCACCTTGTTAATAAAGGTTGACAACCGTCATATCCTTTTTCACCCTCCTGGTGAAGGCAGAGAACCTTGATCCAGTCTTGAAGATCTTCTCTCAAGAACCTCCAAAGAAGTTGGGTAGAAACTTGAAGAAGACAAAGAGATACTTACTTAGGGCAGCCTTGTGAATCCCTCATAACTCCCCTTCACTTGATCTCTCACTCTTCAATCATAAAATCTCTCCCAAACACACTCCCAAAAGGTCACACTCAAGAGAAATTCAAAGCAAAGGATATAAAAGACAATTTTAGGACTCTTTATATAGAAAATATATAAAAAAACATTCAAAAACTAAAATTTCCAAGAGAACTGTCACACGATTGTATTATATGAACAATACATAATGAATATATTCATTCGGTATGTTCTGGTACAAACCCAATTTTATACATTGTCAATCGTCTGTATAACTTGACATTGTACTATATAAATAGTTAAAAATGAATGTGTTAATTTGATACGATCTAGTGTGAACCAAATTTAATATTCTGTCAGTCGTCTGTACGACTTGATGAAAGTTTGTGTAGGCTGTTAGACATTATAGAACTGTCCCAAGGCTAACCAAGAGGGGGGTGAATTTTTTATTTAAAAAAAAACTTAGATTTTGGAAAACTTTTTTTTATAAATCTTTTTAGAAGATTAAAAATACTAATCTTGAAATATGCAGTTGTTTATAGAAATGACTTTCACAGATAATCTTTCAACCACAAATATAAAGAGCAGTGAAATAAAATATAGGAAAAATAAAAGGTAATAGAATAACATAAAATTTTATAGTAGTTCAGCCCAACTAGACCTACATCCACTCCCTAGAGTCTCCTTCTCCAAGTATTGCACTAAATAATAGTGACTCACCTTTTGCCCCCATTGTAAGGAGATCAGGGGGTGAAGCCCTTACAAACTCTCTTCCACCAATACACTGCGATAGAGAACCGTCACCTTTTACACTTTCCAAGTATTGGTAGCATACCTTCTCATTCTTTTTTAACCACCTGGTGAAGGTAGAGTACCTGCATGTCCTTTTTCACCCACCTGGGGAAGGCAAAGAACCATCACTTCTTTTTCACCCTTCTGATAAAGGACAAGATCCTTGATCCAATCTTGAAGATCTTCTCTTAAGAGACTCCAAAGAAGTTGGAAAGAAATTAGAAGAAGAAAAAATAGATCTTCACTTTGGGCAACATTGTGAATCCCTCACAATTCTTTTTCACTAGATATCTCATCTCCAATATCAAAATCTCTCTAAAACACACTTCCAATAGTCACTCTTAAGAGAAAATTCAAAGCAAAGGACAATGATGACAATTTCAGGACAATCTCTCTCTTTTTTATGATGACAAAAACAATTATCGTTTGAATAATAAATTAAAGTTCTTTTCTCCTAAACTCGCCCTAAATGAATGAAAACTAAAAATCATGAGGATAAATAAAATTTCATTACTCTTTTTAATCTTGATTTTTAAAAACAAACATAAAATAAACTACAAAGCAAAACAAACACAAAAAATACAAATACCAAAAAAATCCTAATACAAACAAGCACAACACGAAATCAAGATCACAAGAAACTTTAAATAAACATACCATAATTAATCTCCCCCTGAGACTACCAACATAGAACTAAAAAAACTTCAAATTAAAAACACAAAAAATACAAACCAGAAGATTTTAAACAAACATAAATAATAACCTCTCCTTTTTGACATCAACAAAAAAGAAAGAAAAAAATTTCTAAATATGAAAGCTAGTATTAATGGATCTAAAAAGCTCACAAGGAAAAGAAATTTAAAAAATTTGCAAGACTAAGATTAAATTCCTGAAGCAAAAAACTCTTTTTAAACTCATATTTTAAAAGAAAAAATAAATAAATAAGATAAGAATAGTTGATCATATTCAATATTCATTCTAGAGAGCAAAAATCTCAAAAAGAATAATTATCATAAAAATTAAACAAAAATCACATAGATTCACATTCAATAGTTGAACTTTATTATTAAATTTATAGATTTTCTAAGAATTAGAGATATAAAAGAAAGAACTAAATATAGAGTGAGCTCATTTTATGTCTCTTGATCAACAAGAATTGAGAATTTTTATTGTCTCAATTACATATCTTTTAATTTGGAACTTCATTTGGCGAGCATTGCACATCTTTTCAAGTTGAACTCATTTTATGCCTCTTTTCAAATTTGGCACTCATTATGAATCATGTGACATTTTGTTCTTTCCTTAACATAAATAAGTAAATCATAGCTTGTGTGAGTATTTTTCACATAAAAGGAAAACAAAACTTTCTCGTATAAGGAAAAGTAAACCACAAAATAAAATTCTATAGATAACAATAAGAGCAACACATTGAATAAGAAAATAAAAGGAAAAATGTTATCTTTTTGCAATAATTATAATTATGAGACAAATGTCTTATCAGAACATCAAAAATGGCTTCCTTATCTAAATCTCATTATAATTTAATTTAAAGTTAGAGTAAAGAAACAGATTTACTAACAAAATAAGTTTGTGATGTAAATATTATAAAATTTCAATTCTTTAAAAGAACATTTTAGATTAGTCAGTATTAACACATTAATTGACAATTATAGAGGAAAGGAAATAAAAGATCAGTAATAACCAAACACACTTTTTTTTTAATAATATTAAAAATATAAGAAAAATACAACACACTCAAAAACTAAATCAACTAAAAAGCATGACAAGAACTAATAGTCACTAAAAATATAATCATAAAAAAACTAAAAAATAAAACATACAACAAGCTACAATTAAACTAATAATTTGGAGGGTCTTGATCCGGAGGAGGTTGTAGAGGATTGAATTGTGTGAAGTAGCTACTGATGGTAGCTACTTTAGTGTTAAGAAAATCAAATTGTCCTCTAACCCAGCCCATATCATCATTATATACTTAATCTTGCTGGTCCAGATATGTCTGAACTTGATCAAAATGTTGACCTATATGAGATTTGATGCGATCAAATCTTTGTATCATGTCTTCATAGTGAAAGTTTGTTAGGGATGTTAAGCCCTTAAGAACTAGCCCGAGGCTAACCAAGAAGGGGGGTGAATTGGTATTTAAAAAATTTTCCTTACGTAAAGCACAACAAAACTTAAAACCAAATCACCACAGAAATCAAAATGCAAAAGTAAATAAATGCGAAAGCAAAACAAAGAAAGATCATACCTGATTTATAGCGGTTCAGTTAATCCTTGACCTATGTCCACTCCTCGCAGGCACCCTCCGAGTATTGCACTAATTAAGTGTCTCTCCTTTAGCTCCCACAACTAGGCGGAGAAGCCTTTACAACAGACTCCTTTTCACCAACCCCAGTGCGGCAGAGAACCGACTCCTTTTGCATCCTCCTGAAGTGGGCAGAGAACCCAGACCTTTGCTGAAGTAGACCTCCCAAGGACGAAGGACGAAGAACAGAGAAAACGACTTGGAGCCTTGCTTAGAGCAACCTTTGTGAACCCTCTCACAAACTCCCCCTCACAAGTTCCTCTCTCTCTCTCCCCCTCTCCCAAGGCTCTCTCAGGTCAAGACATCAGCACTCAAGGTATTCAGCATGAGAAAATTTGGGTCCTTTAAATATAATTTCAGAACCGACTTTATTGTCCAGGCCAATATAAATATCATTCTGGCCGATCAGTACAAAATAAGCTCAATCAGCTGAGATAATTCAGGATGATCAGAAGAAAATTGATTACATCGTCCAGGCCAATACAATATCATCTTAGACGATTAGTTCAAATCTGAGTACAACCATCCTAAACATCACCCTGAATAGAGTCTGGCCGATGTCAATCGTCCAGGACATCATCCTGGCCGATTCTGCGATCGGCCTAGTCGATGTGATCGTATTAATCAGCCTTAATTGCTTTCCATAATCACTAGATTAATTTAGGCATAATTGTGCTGTATCATCCAGGCTGATATGGATATCATCTGAGATGATAATTTAAAATAAAGAATACCTAAATTGATCATGGCAGTTGATTCTTTCTGATTTGAGCCTATCATCTTGGCCGATACAAGTATCGTCCAGGACGATTTGCTTAATGACGGCTGCTTAACCAGGATGCCATAATTAGGTTTTCTATTTTTAGTTGAATCATCCTGGCCGATAGGAACATCATCTAGGCCGATGTACTCAAAATAGAAAAATTCAGAAAGACCCCTTAAGTGTGTGTGTGCAAGGTTACTTAGCATCAGGAACCACTTTTATAATTGACTCAAGAAAGGAAAAAATACAGGCTTGACTCAACCTAAATCTACCCGATCTTGAGCTTGCTTGAGCTGCATTCGATCTTGTGGTCCTGTAAAGTTAGTATGCAAAGCAGTCGTAGGGAATCATGAATGTTTGCTATCATCAAAAGTCTAATCCATAAAGTCAGATTTGTAATAAATAGAACTGTTGATCATGTCCAGGAGTAGGAGCAGGTACATGTGCGGGTCCTCCTTCTTCATTAAATTTTTCTCCTTTATTTTCTTGATCCCGGTGAGAAAGAATTCGAAATGAGGCATCAGTGAAATAAACAAGTAGGTTATTTGGGGGTTCATGATGAATGAGGCTATATATCTTTTCAAGAATATAGGCAACCAGGTATCCTAGAGTTATATTCCTATTTCTTCTAGTAGCAGGGAGTTTAATGTCAAACAAATTATTAACGTAGTCCAGGATTAACTGGGCTTCATCAATAGGAGTGTTTTTCAGTATACAATATATAATGAAGGAAATCAGAGGTGTAATATTGATTCGATCACTAGATTTAGGAATGATAGAAGTTCTTAAGACAAACTGGATGATCCTATTATTTTAATTCAGTATAAAAACAAGGGGTAAATGTGTGATGAAAGGTATACCACTAAGAGCTTGATTAATAATGGTCCAATTATAATCACTTTTAGATATCATTGAATGTGGCCTAACTCCTTCAGCCCTAAGGCATAGAAAAGTCCCCAAATCATCCTTGGTAATTTCAATACGTTGATGAAAAACATAGGAGGACATTATCATATAATTTTCTCACATACTCAGATTTGAAAGAAAATAATAAAATGTCTCAGAATGAAATGCATAGATTAAAGTAAGAATGAAATAGAATTGAGTGAAGTTAAAAATTGGTATGATTTCAAAACTAATGTCTTCTTGAATAAAAAGATGAGAAGGGGTAATCTTAGCCTGAACAAACCTATTGAAGGCCTGTTCACTCTCACTAGACATAAGATTGTCATCTCGTTCAAAATGAGATGAACCACTCTTGGAAGGTCGAGATCGCTTGTTATTGCTTGTCATTTGAGAAAAAGTTTGAACACAAGAATTGAAAGGGACTGAAGATGAAAATGTTTGAAAAAAAATCAAAGAACAAACTCCTATTTATAAAATTCAAACTATTTCATACAATACAAAATTACATTCGTACGCATGATTTAGATCTTTATACGAAATGATTTTTGGTTCTTACATACGAATGATAATGGTAAAAAATGGTTAATACTGCGGAACATCTTTTCTTAAAGCTATTTTATGATGAGACATTTCATACAATATTTTAACCAAATTGATCATACATACAAATATGTGTTCATACAAGACAATCATTTAATAATGTTTGAACCTAACAATTTAAATCATCCACATGCAAACTGATAACTGGATGATACATATGAATATATGTTTGTATAGACGATGTTTGAAAAATAACTATTAATGGAATGCTCGCCAGGATCGTACAGACAAAAAATTGATTGTTCGTATAGACAAACATGTGTTCGTACTGTATGATCAATAAAAGAAAACAAATGTTTTTCAATCCATTGCAGAAAAGAAATAATGTGAAAACTAAAAAAATTGTACAATACAAATTGTGTTCGTATAGTACAAATATAATAGGAAATTTAATTTTTCACATGATGATCAAGATACTCTTCAAAAATAAACTCATACAAGATTCACAAAAATAAATAAACAATAAAATGAAACAAAAATCAAACACAAAATGGAGAAAAAATAACCAAGATAAACCACAAAATACAATCATAAACACAAAAGAAATACACAACAATTTCAATTTGGAAAATTATAATTGTCAAGCATGAATATCAATAACACCGAATCTGGTTCTTAAAGTGCTAAAAGTTTCAAAAGCCAGTAGTTTTGTGAAAAATGTCCGCAAATTGATTTTCTGTTGATACATGATGTAACTCAATTTCTCCTTTGATAACATGATCTCTAATGAAGTGATGCCTTATGTCTATATACTTGGGCCTAGAGTGTTGGTATAGATTCTTTGAGATTCAAATGACACTTGTATTATCACAAAAAATGGAATAATATCAATTGATAAACCTAAATCCACTAGTTATTGTTTTACCATAAAACTTGTGCCACAGAGCTTCTTAAGATTATGTATTCTACTTCAGTTTTAAAAAGAGCTATTGAATTTTGTTTTCTACTAGACCAAGAGACTAAGGAGTTCCCTATAAATTGACAAGTTCCAGAAGTAATCATTCTATCAACCCTACACCCTACAAAATCTGAATCAAAATATTCAATGATTTCAAAAGAGGTGTTATTCCTAAGATACTAAATCTCTAAATTTTATGTTCTTAAAAGATATCTCAGAATTCTTCTAACTGCAGTTAGGTGAGATTCTTTTGGATCAGCTTAAAATCTAGCACATAAATAAATACTAAGAAAGATATCAGGTCTACTTGTAGTTAAATAAAGTAACGATCCAATCATCCCTTTAAATGCTTTTATTAATAGATTTGCCTTTAGAATCCTTATCTAACTAACCTAAAGAACTCATGAGAGTATTTATTGGTATAGCATTATCCATTTCATATTTTTTAAGGATATTCTTAACATATTTTGACTGATTAAGAAATGTGCCATCCTCTCTCTACTTTATGCTAGAACCAAGAAAATAGTTCATGTCTCCCATCAAACTCATTTCAAATTCCTTACTCATTATTATTGAAAAGTCATCACAAAGATTTTTATCAGTGGATCCAAATAAAAAATCATCAACATAAATTTAAATAATAAAAATGTTATCTCCTACCCTTTTTATGAAGAGAGTGGTGTCCACACTTCCTTTGACAAAAGATTTTTCTAGTAGGAAAATGCTTAACTTTTCATACCATACCCTAGGTGTATGTCTTAGTCCATACAATGCTTTCTTCAATTTAAAAATATGATTAGGAAACTTTGAATTTTTATAACCTAAAGGTTGCTCAATCTTCTTTTATCACCCTATTAAGAAAAGCAGTTTTAACATCCATTTAAAATAATTTAAATCTTTTAAAACAAGTAAAAGCTAAAAGAAACCTTATTATTTCAAGTCTGGCTACAGGAGCAAAAGTCTCCTCAAAATCAATTCCTTCTATTTGAATATATCCCTTGGCCACCAATCTTATCTTGTTTCTAACCACTACACATGAATCGTCCATCTTATTTTTGAAATACCACTTAGTTCCAACAATACTTTATTTTTTAGATCTTTCTAATAATTCCCAAACTTCTTTTTTAACAAATTAATTCAATTCTTCTTGCATTGCTAAAATTCAAATTCATTAAAAAGTGCTTGATTCATATTAGTGGGTTCAATCATTGAAATAAATGCTGAGTGGTTCACTTCTTTGCTACGCCTATGCCTAGTCCTAAGACATTCACTTGGTTCTCCTAAAATCAGTTATATAGGATAAGTTTAAGGATATTTCTATTCTCTAGGAAACTTATTTTCTATTTTAACCTTTTCTTCAAGATTTATATTTTTAATTCCTTGGGTATGCTCTTCTATATTGTCTTCTTCTAACCTAGACCCTCCATAAATATCAAATTCATCAATAACTATATGAGTGGCCTCCTCTACAACCAAAGTTCATTTATTAAATAACTCTATAAAATTTGATAATATTTGAATATCCCAGAAGAATTCCCTCATCAAATTTAGGATCAAATTTTCCTAAAAGAGTTTTCTCATTATTATGAATGGACACTTTACATCCAAAGATATGTTGGTGTGAGATGTTGGGTGTTCTACCTTTAAGAAGTTCATAGGATGTCTTGTACAGCTTAGATATAATGTTCACCCTATTCAGAACCTAACATGTTGTATTAATCACTTCAGCCCAAAATATTTATCTTTGCATCTTAGGCAGTAGACAAACAATGTAAAATTTTATTTACTTTTTTTGAATTTGTAAGCTCTCTAACTAAAGCATGTAATGAGATAATAATCTAGGTAAATCTTGTATACATATAAGAAATTTTCTCATTTGATTTCAACTTAGTTTATCATCCAAGAGAAAAAGTTCGTAGTCATGTAATAAAATGTTCAACCTAGTTTGGTTTACCTCATTTTTCCCTTCATAAGTTATGCAAATTCTATCTCAATTTTCTTTTCCAGTTTTACAAGGTAAAACATGCATATAATCCACAGATTTCAAGGTATAGAAAAAACTATTTAAATATTTTATATTTAATTGTGCTAAGCCCTTTTTTCTACAGTCCATTCAAAAAATGGTGTTTCAAATCTAATGTCATCAATTATTCTAACAGGTTTAGTATAACCTTCCTATAATAACACCCACATATGATAGCTATGTGATTGCAGAAAATTAGACATGCAATTTTTCCAAAACCAAAAGGAATATTATCAAATAAAGTTTGTTTACTGATCGAATGTCCTTCAATAGTGTTTCAGATTCCCAAATTTGCTTTGATCATTTTTCAAAAAGTAGTCTAAACTTTTATTTTTTAAATTGGCTCTATTACCACTTGAAAGTTTATCTAGGCTGTTAGACCTTATAAAACTGTCCTAAGGCTAATTAAGGAGGGTTATTTTATGAAAAATCTTAGATTTTGGAAAACCTTTTTCAAAATTTTTCAGAAGATTAGAAATAGTAATCTTGAAATATGTAGTTATTTATAGAAATGAATTTCACGGATAATATTTCAATTTCAAATATAAAAAGAAGGGAAATAAAATACATGAAAAATAAAAAGGTTACAAAAGAACACCAAATTTTATAGTAGTTCAGTCCAACTCCTTGGAGACTCATTCTCCAAGTATTACACTAAGCAATAATGACTCTCCTTTTCCCCAACAACAAGACAGAGAAGCCCTTACAAACTCTCTTCCACTAGCCCGATATAGTAGAGAATTGTTGCCTTTTACACTCTCAAAGTGATGTCAGTGTACATTATCATTCTGTTTCACCCTTTTGGTGAAGGAAAAGTACATACACATCCTTTTTCACCCACCTAGTGAAGGCATAGAACCAAGCATACTTTTTTACCCTCCTGGTTAAGACAGAGAACCAAGTATCCTTTTTCACCCTCCTAGAGAAGGCAAAGAACTAAGCATCCCTTTTTACCCTCCTAGTGAAGGCAAATAATCGTCACATCTTTTTTACCCTCCTGGTAAGGGCAGAGAACCTTGATCCAGTCTTGAAGATCTTCTCTTAGAAGTTGGGAAGAAATTATAAGAATAATAAATAGATCCTCACTTTTGGACAACCTTCTGAATCTCTCACAATTCCCTTTCACTAGATCTCTCACTCTCCAATCTGAAAATCTCTCTCAAACACACTCCTAATAGTCACTCTTAAGAGAAAATTCAAAGGAAAGAATCAGGATGATAGTTTTATGACCCTATTTATAGAAAACACATGAAAAACTATCCAAAAAATGAATTTTTTTCATGAGAATTGTCCACAATTTGTACTTTACGATTGAAGATCATCCGATATGAATAGTTCAAAAATTATGGCTTCATTTGGTACGAACTGGGATGAACTTTGTTTTGTGCATTATGGGTTGTTTGTACAACTTGATATCATATAATATGAATAGTTCAAAAATGAACATGTTTGTATGGTACGATCATGTATGAACCTAATTTCATACACTATTAGTCACCTTTATGACTTGACATCATACAATATAAACAATTCAAAATAATTGTCCTTCATTCGGTCTGATTGAAAATTTGTTTAGGTTTTAAGACCTTGTAGAACTGTCCCAAGGCTAACCAAGATGTGTTGAATTGGTTATTATAAAAAATTCTTGGATTTTCGAAAACCCTTTTTTTTAAATCTTTTTAGAAGATTAAAAACACTAATATTGAAATATGCAGTTGATTATAGCAATGTATTTCACAGATAATCCTTTAACCACAAATATAAAGAGCTATGGATTAAAATATAGGAAAAATAAAAAGTAACATAAGAATACCAAATTTTATAGTGGTCAAGTCCAACAAAACCTACGGCCACTCACTGGAGGTTCTTCTCCAAGTATTGCACTAATCAAAAGTGACTCTTCTTTTTCCCCCACAATAAGGCGGAAAAGCCCTTACAAACACTTTTCCACTAACCCGGTGTAGTAAAGAACTGTCGCCTTTTATACTCGTTAAGTGATGGTGGCATACCTTATCATCCTTTTTTACCCACTTGGTGAAGGTAAAGTACCTTATCATCTTTTTTCACCCACATGGTGAAGGAAGAGCACCTACATGTCCTTTTTCACCCACCTGGTGAAGGCAGAGAACCAAGCATCCTTTTTCACCCTCCTGGTTAAGGCAGAGAATTGTCACGTCTTTTTTACCCATCAGGTGAAGGCAGAGAATCTTGATCCAGTCTTGAAGATCTTCTCTCAAGAAACATAAAAAAAGTTGGGAAGAAATTAGAAGAAGAATAAGAGATCCTCACTTTGGACAACCTTGTGAAATCCTCATAATTCCCTTTCACCATATCTCTCACTCTCCAATCTCAAAATCTTTCTCAAGCACACTCCCAATAGTCACTCTCAAGAGAAAATTCAAAGAAAAGGATAGGGATGATAGTTTAAGGACTTTATTTATAGAAAACACATAAAAAACTATCCAAAAACTAAAATTTTCAAGAGAACCATCCACGGTTCATACTGTATGATTGGTAGATTGTCTGGTCCAAACAATTTAAAAATTATGGCTTTGTTTAGTACAAACTAGGATAAAATTATTTTCATACACTATGGGTCGTCTGTATGACTTGGTATCATACAATACAAATAGTTCAAAAATGAATAAATTTATATGGTATGATCATGTATAATCCTGATTTCTTACACTGTTAGTCATCTGTACAAATTAATATCATAATGTATGAATAGTTCAAAATTGAAATGAACCAAATTTTTTACACTGTCAATCGTCTATACAACTGTATATTATACAGTAAGATCAGTTAAAAAAATTAAACCATGGTTTGATTACTGATTTGCAACCAAGCTCGGTAGTATTTGGTTCTCTGATCGTGAGGTGCCCGTGACCTCCGGTTATGATGATCCTGTGCTCCCGTGCAGGGCAGGTACCTTAGGCCTGGGCTGGCTGATAAAGAGTCTGATTCTTCCCGCTTGGTGGGATACGATGAAGACGCGGCCAGAAGCCGGGAGATTTGGGGTGAAGCTAGAGGGTAGTGGCAAGGTGCGAGTGTTTGCAATCGGTAATCCAATCTGGCAGGCCTTGTTAAGACCTTTGCATGATTGGGGAGGTCCTTAGTCGCCTTGCCACCGACGGGACTTTCGATCAACTTCTACCTGCTCAACGGAAAGATGCATTTGCATTCATTCGACCTTCAAGCTGCTACTGACACTTTGCCAGCAGTGCTAACAACATCTATGCTGATTGGCTTGTTAATCTCCTCCTTTTTTTATGATAACAAAAATAATTATTATTTGAATAACAAATTAAAGTTATTTTCTCCTAAACTCCCCTAAATGAAATAAAACTAAAAATAATGAGAATAAATAAAATTTCGTCCCTCTTTTTAATTTTAATTTTTATAGACAAACATAAAACAAACTACTAAGCAAAATAAACACAAAAAATACAAACATAAAAAAGACCATAAAACAAATAAGTATGACATGAACCACAAGAAAATTTCAAATAAACATAACCATAAACAATGTCCCCCTGAGAGCATTTTAACATAGAACTGAAAATCAAAACCAACTTAAAAATAAAACACAAAAAATATAAACCAGAAGACTTCAAACAAACACAAATAATAATCCCCCCTTTTGATATAAACAAAAAAATGAAAAAAATAAAATAAAAAATTCTTTGAATATGAAAGCTAGTATTGACAGATCTATATGATTGATAAGGAAAAGAAATTTAAATATTTACAAGACTAAGATTAAATTCCTGAAGCTAAAACTCTTTTTAAACTCATATTTTAAACCAAAAAATAAATAAGATAAGAGTAGTTGATCAGATTCAATGTTCGTTCTAGAGAGCAGAAATATCAAAAAGAATAATTATAGCAAAAATTAAACAAAAATCACATAGATTCAAATTTAATAGTTGAGCTTTGTTGTTAAATGTATAGATTTTTCTTAGAATTAGAGATAGAAAGGAAAGAATTAGATGTAGTGTTGACTCATTTTATGTCTCTTTTCAATTTTAGCAATCATTGGGCATCTTTTGAATTTGAGTTTTATCTGGCCAACATTACGCATATTTTCAGGTTAGGCTCATTTTGTGCATCTTTTCAGTTTTGACACACTTTATGCATCTTTTAACATTTTGTTCTTTTTTTAACCTAAATTAATAAATCTTAGCTTGTGTGAGTATTTTCCAAATAAAAGAAAAAACTTGCTCGTATAAGAAAAAATAAACCACAAAATTGAATCATATAGAAAACAAAAAAAGCAACACATTGAACAAGAAAATAAAAGGAAAGAAGATTACCTTTTTGCAATAATTATAATTATGAAGCAAATGTCTTATCAGAACATTAAAAAGATTTCTTTATCTATATCTCATTATAATTTGATTTATAATCAGAGAAAAGAAAAAGATTTACTTAGGAAATAATTTTGCGATGTATAGATTATGAAATTTCAATTCTTTAAAAGAACATTTTAGATTAGTTATTATTAACTCATTAAATAACAATTCTAGAGAAAAAGAAATACAAACTCAGTAATAACCAAACAACCATTTTTTATTTATATAAACTTAAAATAAAAAGAAAATACAAAACACTCAAAAACTAAATCAACTAAAAAGTAAAATAAGAACAATTATCAATAAAACATACAGTCATAGAAACTAAAAAACAAAATATATAATAAATTGTAATTAAACTAATAGTTTGGAGGTTATTGATATGGAGGAGGCTGCGGAGGACTGAATTGCATGAACTAACTATTGATGGTAGCTACATGAGTTTTGAGAAAATTAAATTATCATCTAACCCAGCCCATATCTCTGTTATATATGAAATTCTGCTAGTCCAAATGTGTATGAAGTTGCCCATATCTTCATTATATCTAAAATCCTGATGGTCCAGATGTGTCTGAACTTGATTAAAATATTGATCTATATGTGATTCGAGGTGATCAAATCTTTGTATCATGTCTTGATAGAACTGTTGATCATATCCAAGAGCAGAAGTAGGTGTAGTTATGGGTATAGGTCCTCCTCCTTCATTAAATTCTTCTCCTTCATCCCCTTGATCCCAATGAAAAAGAATTTAAAATGAGGCATCAGTGAAATATACATTATTTGGGGGTTCAAGATGAATGAGGTTGTATTTATTTTCAAGAACATAAGCAACCAAGTGTCCTAGAGCTACATTCTTTTTTCTACTAGTAGTAGGGAGTTTAATGTCAGTCAGATTATGGATGTAATATATAATTAATTAGGCTTCATCGAATGGATTGTTTGACAAGATATAATATGTGACAATACTCAAAAAAGAAGTGATATTGAGATGATCACCAGCTTTAGGAATGATAAATGTCATTAAGACATGATAGATTATCCTTACATTTTGATTCAAAGTAGAAACTAGGGGTAAATGAGAGATTGAAGTCGTTCCCCTAAGAGTTTGATTAGCAATGCTCCAATCAAAATCACTTCTGGATTACATTGAATGAGCCCTAATCCCTTCAGTCTTAAGGTGTAAAAAAGTCCCCAAATCTTCCTTAGTACTTTCATTACGTTGAGGAAAAACATGCGAGGTAATTATTGTGTTATTTTCTCACATTCTCATATTGGTAAGAAAATATTAAAAAATCTCAGAATCATATGCATAGATTAAAGTGAGAATGAAAGAAAATTGAGTGGAGTTGAAAAGAGATATGATTTGAAAACTAATGTTTTCTTGAATCAAAAGAGAAAAAGGGGTAATCTTAGTCTGAACAAACCAATCGAAGGCTTGTTCATTCTCCCTAGTTAGAAAATTGTTATCTCGATCAGAAGAAGATGAACCACTCTTGGAAGTTTGAGATCGCTTGTTATTGCTTGCCATTTGAGAAAATGTTGGAACATAAGAATTGAAAGGATTGGAAATGAAAATGTTTGAAAATTTTAAAGAACAAACTCCAATTTATAAAATTTGAACTATTTTGTATAGTACAAAATTACGTTCGTATGTATGATTTAGATCTTTATACAGGATGATCTTTGGTTCGTACATATGAATGCAAACGGTCAAAAATAGTTAATGTTGTGGAATGTCTTTTCGTAAAGCTATTTTACTATGAGATTTTTTGTATGATATTTTGATCAAACCGATCGTACATATAAAAATGTGATCATACGAGATGATCAATTAATAATTTTAGTACCTAACAGTTGATATCGTCCACATGCAAACTGACAATTGGATCATACAGATGAACATTTGTTCGTATAGATGATGTTTGAAAATTAACTATCATTGGAATGCCCGCCAGGATCGTATAGATTAAAAATTGATGGTTTGTACAGACGAACATGTGTTCGTACTTTACGATCAATTACAAAAAATAAATTTTTGTCAACTGTTTGCAAAAGAAAAATTATGTGATATTTGGAGAATTCGTATAGTACAATACATTACGAATGGAACAAGAAATTTAAATTTTCACATGTTGATCAAGAAACTCTTCAAAAATAAATTCATACAAGATTCATGAAAAAACAAAAACAAACCATAAAATGAAACAAAAATCAAACACAAAATAAAAATTTAAAGCACAAAATGGAGAAAAATTAACCATGATAATCCAGAAAAACAAAGAACAAAACACAATCATAAACACAAAAGAAATACACTACAATTTCAATTTGCAGAATTAAAATTATTAAGAATGAATATCAATAACACCTAATTTGGTTCCTAAAGTGCTAAAAGTATCAAAAGCTACGAATTTTGTGAAAATATTTGCAAGATGATTTTCTATTACTACATGATATAGCTCAATTTATCCTTTGTAACATGATCTCTAATGAAGTGATGCCTTATGTTTATATTCTTGGTCCTAGAGTATTGAATTGGATTCTTTGATATGCAAATGACACTTGTATTATCACAAAAATTAAAATAGTATCAATTGAAAAACCTAAATCCTCTTGTTATTTTTTTAACCATAGAACTTGTGCCACGTAGCTTCCTAAGGCTATGTATTATGCTTTAACAGTAGAAAGAGCTACTGAATTCTATTTTATGCTAGTCAAGGAGATTAAGGAGTTCCCTTTGATTTGAAAAGTTTCAGAAGTACTCTTTTTATTAACCTGACACCCTATAAAATCTGAATCAGAATATCCAATGATTTCAAAAGAGGTGCTATGCCTAAGATTCCAAATCCCTAAATTTAAGATATCTCATAAATCTTTTAACAGCAGTTAGGTGAGATTCGTTTGGATCTGCTTTAAATCTAGCACACAGACAAATAATAAACATGATATCAAGTCTGCATGCAGTTAAATAAAGTAATGATTCAATCATCCTTCTAAATTTTTTTTATCAACAAATTTTCCTTTAGAATCCTTATCAAACTGACCTAAAGAACTCATAATAGTATTTATTTATTTAGCATTATCCATTTCATATTTCTTAAGTATATCCTTAACATATTTTGATTAACTAAGAAATGTGTTATTCTCTCTCTACTTTATGCTAAAACAAAGAAAGTAGCTCAAGTCTCCCATCAAACTCATTTCAAATCCCTTATTATTATTGAAAATTCATCACAAAGATTTTTATCAGTGGATCCAAATAAAAAATAATTAATATAAATTTGAATAATAAGAATGTCATCTCCTACCCTTTTTATGAAGAGAGTTGTGTCCACACTTCCTTTGCCAAAAGATTTTTCTAGTAGGAAAATGCTTAACTTTTCATACCATACCCTAGGTGTATGTCTTAGTCCATACAATGTTTTCTTCAATTTAAAAAGATGATTAAGAAACTTTGAATTTTTAAAACTTGAAGGTTGCTCAATATAAACATCTTATTTTATCACCCTATTAAGAAAAGCACTTTTAACATCCATTTGAAATAATTTAAATCTTTTAAAATAGGTAAAAGCTAAAAGAAACCTTATTGCTTCAAGTCTGGAAATAGGGATAAATGTCTTCTCAAATTCAATTCCATCTATTTGAATATACCCCTTGGCCACCAATCTTATCTTATTTCTAACCACTACACTTGAATCGTTCATCTTATTTTTGAAATCCCACTTAGTTACAACAATACTTTATTTTTTAGATCTTTCTACTAATTCCGAAACATCATTTCTAACAAATTAATTCAATTCTTCTTGTATTGCTAAAATTCAAAATTCATTAAAAAGTGCTTGATTCATATTAGTGGTTTCAGTCATTGAAATAAATGATGAGCAGTTCAATTCTTTGCTAAGCCCATGTCTTATCTTAACACCTTCACTCGGGTCTCCTAAAATTAGTTCTTTAGGATGACTTTTAAGATATTTCTATTCTCTAGGGAACTTATTTTCTATTTCAACCTTTTATTTAAGATTTAGATTTTTAATTCCTTAGGTATTCTCTTCAATATCTTCTTCTTCTAACCTAGACCCTCCATAAATATCAGATTCATCAAAAACTATATGAGTGGTCACCTCTACTACCAAAGTCCATTTTTTAAAAAATCTTTAGGATTTGCTGAAAGTGCTCTGATGGTACTAGAAAGTTCGTTAGGGATGTTAAGCCCTTATGGACCGGCCCAAGGCTAATAAAAAGAGAGGTAAATTGGATAACTTTTAAACCAAAGATAAAACTAAAACCAAAATCACCACAGAAATCAAAGTGCTGAAGAAAATAATGTGAAAGCAATAATAAAAAAGAACACACCAGATTTATAGTAGTTCGGTCAAACCTTGACCTATATCCACTCCTTGGAGGCACCCTTCAAGTATTTCACTACAAAAGTGACTCTCCTTTAGCCCCCACAGCTAGGCGGAGAAGCCCTTATAAAATCACTTCCACTTTCCCCGGTGTGGCAGAGTCGCCGGGTCCTTTGACACCAAAGAGATCTTCTTCTTTGGTGAACTTCCCTCGAGGCAAGCCTTGAATCCGACGGTATTAAGATGCAAGCCTGCCGGAGAGACCGTGTGGAATCCCCTCCACACTCCCTTGAGTCCCCCCTCACAGGATCTTCTCCCTCTCAAATTTCACCCGTTCCTCACTCCCTTTCAAGCTCTCTCTTCAAGTCTCCCCCACAAGAACGAAGCTATAATGACTGCCAAAGACACTTACAAAAGTGCCTTGACAAAGCTTAAATAGAAGCTCTCAAAACGAGCTCATTAATGCAAGTTGCCGACATTATCGTCCATGACGATAGGTATATTGTCCTGGCCGATCAGTACAAATTTAGCTCATCAGCCCGTAACGATTTGGGACGATCAGAAGAAAATTAGTTATATTGTCCTGGCCGATATCACTATCGTCCAGGCCGATTAGTTTAAAACCAATTTCAATCATCCTGATCATTGCCATAAATTCGAGCTGTCCGATGTAGATCATCCAGGACATCATCCCGACATCGTCCCGGCCGATCCGGCGATCGTCCTGGACGATGTGATCGTATCAATCAATCATTAATGCTTTCTAAAGATACCAGATCAATTTATGTATAATTGAGCTAGATCGTCCTTGATGATAGGAATATCGTCCTGGCCGATTTCCTAAAACAAAGAATACCTAAACTGATTATGGCGGCTGACTCTTTCTGAATTGAGACTATCATCCTGGCCGATACAGGTATCGTCTAGGCCGATCCGTTAATGATTACTTCCTTAATGAGGATGCCCTAATTAGGGTTTCTGCTTTTGAACAGATCGTACATGACGATATAAAATCATCCCGGACGATATTACCAAAAACAATAAACTCTAGGAAACAATCAGAAATCTTCTATGTTACAAAGCATCAGGAGCCACACCAAATATAATAGACTCAAGAAAGGAAAAAGGGTACAAACTGACTCAGACCTAGTCTACCTAATCTTGAGCTGGTTCCAAATTACAGTCTGATCGTGTAAACCTAAAATGTTAGTACATAAGACAGTCGTAGAGAAATAAGAATGTTTGCTATCATCATAAACCATTGATCCGCAACAATCTCTCCCTTTTTAATGATGGCAAACATTTCAATTTGAATTTAAAAAAAAAAACAATTTCTCCTAATCTCCCCCTCACTAAAATAAACCCTTTTAAAAAATTGGGGAGATAAAAATATTTTTATTATTTTTAATTTTTTGAAAAGAAAAAAGGATACAAATTCAATATTACGTTCTCCCCCTTTGACATTATCAAAAAGAGAAGAGGCACAAAAAACAAAATGAACAAAAGAAAAAAAAATGTTCCCTGATCTAGTGAAAAATAAATATTCTTAAAATGAGAAAGTTACCTCTTGGTTTTCATCAAAAACTTAGTAGAATTGGATTGACAACGCATAGCCCAGAAAATGTTAGAAATTCAAAATTTAATAATCCAAACTCAAGTTCTTTAAAAAGGCTCAAAAACTTTTTAATTTAATATCTAAATCATGAAATAAATTAGAGAAAGAAACAGTCATTTTTCAAAAACTCCTTCTATAAAATATATCTAATAGAAGATCAATGCACGAATTGTTGAATCAGGAATCATAATTTTAAAATTTAAGTATCGAAAGTATCGACGGTTTTCTTAAGCTTTTAAGAAGTACAAGAATGGTAAGCATTAAACTTTTGTGGGCTCATTTTATGCCTCTTGACAATTGGTTGGCGTACTGTGCATCTTTTGATACACTTTGTGTATTCTATTTTTTCATTTTGGCGTCATTGCGTATCTTTTATTTTTGGCATCATTGACCAATTTTTTTTTTAATATGCTACCTTTCTGAAATCTTAAAAATGAAAGTAAACTCATCCTATTGATAAAGTGAATTCTTGATTAAGAAAATTATGAGTTAGATTCAACAACTTGCAAAAGATTCCTATGTGATAAATAAAATGTAAGGAGATAAACAATTAAGTTTCAAAAATCAATTTAAAAGATGAAAATGATTTTAAATCAAAAGTAGAATAACCTCTTTTAGGAAATAGAGTTTGAGAATAAAAAACATGAGTTTCCTTCCTTTGACTGTTTTAGAGAAGTCAAACACAACTTACTAAAGATTTCAAGAAAAAATAGGAAGTAGATTTTTCATTTTTAGAAAAAAAAATATGTGTGTTGATCAGAGAAAAACTTTCACAAAAATAAAAATTTCAAAGAATAAACAAAACTAAAACACAAAAATAAAAAAGAAAAACACAAAAACACAACACAAAAACACGAAAGGCTTTTAACCATTATCTCTCTCCTGGTCCGATGCTTCAAAAACCAGATCTGCCCATGAGATTTTTTGCCTTTCATTATTTCCCCAGTTTAAATTTTGCTTTGCCTTGGCCTTTTATTTCGTAGGAAGAATTTTTAAATTAGGGCACTGGTTTTTCATATGTCCAGGTTTCCTACATCGAAAGCAAATAACGTTAGAAGGAATATGAACATCCTTACCATTTTTACCTTTTTTCCACTTTTGCTTATGCTTTGGCGAGCTTTGTGATTTGCTTAATAAGTCATTGCATTCGTCATCAACTAAGCTATCTCTTTATGTATCTTCAGCTTTTAGAACAATCGTTTCACCTGCATCTAAAAGTCTTTGACCCAAACTTTGCTCGTAGGCAATGAGTGAGCCAATCAAATTATCAATAGAATAATCATTCAAATCTTTTGATTCATAAATAGCAACTACTTTGGCATTAAACTTATCCAGTAGACAACAAAGAATTTTGTTAACTTTTTCAAAATTTGAAAATTCTTTTCCTAAGGCATGCAATGATGTTACAATTTGAATGAACCTGCTATACATGTCTAAAATCGTTTCAAAAGGTTTCATAGAAAATAGTTCAAAATCATGCATTAACATATTCAACTTGGATTGCTTGATTTCATTAGTGCCTTCGTATATGGTGTGTAATTTATCCCAAACTTCCTTACCAGTAGTGCACGTGGATACTAATATAAAATCTTCAGAATTTGAAGCACAAAAAAAGCAGTTTAAAGATTTTGCATTCAATTGAGCATTTACTTGTTCTTCTCTATTCCATTGATTAAAAGGAATATCAGTTTTAACTCCATTAACAATACGCGACGGTGATGAATAACCAGTTAAAATCATATGCCACATGCAAAAATCAATCGATTGCAAGAAAATAGACATGCGAGTTTTACAAAAATCAAATGATATATTTTCAAATAAAGGAGGTCTGGTGATTGAATAACCTTCAGCAACATTATGATTAGTCATGGATCAAAAATTCAAAAGCTTTTAAAAACTTATTTTATGAATACGACTCTGATACCACTTGAAAGTGCTCTGATGGCACTAGAAAGTTCGTTAGGGATGTTAAGCCCTTATGAATTTGCCCAAGGCTAACAAAAAGAAAGGTAAACTGGATAACTTTAAAACTAAAGATAAAACTCAAACCAAAATTATCACAGAAATCAAAGTTTGGAAGAAAATAATGCGGAAGCAATAATAAGAAAGAATACACCGTATTTATAGTGGGTTGGTCAAACCTTGACCTACGTCCACTCCTTGGAGGCACCCTTCAAGTATTGCACTACAAAAGTGACTCTCCTTTAGCCCCCACAGCTAGGAGGAGAAGCCCTTACAAAATCACTTCCATTTTCCCCAGTGCGACGGAGTCATCGGGTCCTTCGACACCAAAGAGATCTTCTTCTTTGGTGAACTTCCATTGAGACAAGCCTTGAATCCGACGGTATTAAGATGCAAGCCTGCCGGAGCAACCATGTGGAATCCCCTCCACACTCCCTTGAGTACCCCCTCACAGGATCTTCTCCCTCTCAGACTTCACCCGTTCCTCACTCCCTTTCACGCTCTCTCTTTAAGTCTCCCCCACATGAACGAAGCTACAATGGATGCCAAAGACACTTACAAAAGTTCCTTGATAAAGCTTAAATAGAAGCTCTCAAAATGAGCTCATTAATGCAAGTTCCCGACATTATCGTCCAGGACAATAGGTATATCGTCCTGGCCGATCAGTACAAATTCAGCTCATTAGCCCGGGACGATTTGGGATGTTCAGAAGAAAATTTGTTACATCGTCCTGGCTGATATCATGATCGTCCAGGCCGATTAGTTTAAAACTGATTTCAATCGTCCTGATCATCGCCCTGAATTCGAGCTGTCCGATGTAGATCGTCCAGAACATCATCCCGGCCGATCTGGCGATCATCCCGGACGATGTGATCGTATCAATCAACCATTAATGCTTTCCAAAGATACTAGATCAATTTAGGCATAATTGAGTTAGATCGTCATGGATGATAGAAATATCGTCCTGGCCGATTTCCTAAAACAAAGAATACCTAAATTAATTATGGCGACTGATTCTTTCTGAATTGAGACTATCGTCCTGGCCGATACAGGTATCGTCTAGGCCGATCCGCTAATGACGGCTGCCTTAATGAGGATGCCCTAATTAGGGTTTCTGCTTTTGAACAAATCATCCAAGACGATATAAAATTGTCCCGGACGATGTTACCAAAAACAGTAAACTCTAGGGAACAGTCAGAAATCTTCCAAGTTACAAAGCATCAAGAGCCACACCAAATACAATAAACTCAAGAAAGGAAAAAGGGTACAAACTGACTCAGACCTAGTCTACCCAATCTTGAGGTGGCTTCAAATTACAGTCCGATCATGTGAACCTAAAATGTCGGTACATAAGGCAGTCGTAGAGAAATAAGAATGTTTGCTATCATCATAAACCATTGATCCGCAATATTTGCCAACACTTTAATATCCCAAACAAATTCCCTCATCATATTTAGGATCAAATTTTCCTAAAAGAGTTTTCACATTATTATAAATGAACACTTTACTTCTAAAAACATGTAGGTGCTAGAGGTTGGGTGTTCTACCTTTAAGAAGTTCATAGGGTTTCTTCTACAGCTTATATCTAATGTTCACCCTATTCATAACATAACATGTTGTATTAACCGCATCAACCCAAAAATATTTAGGAAGTGAATATTCAGCTAATATGGCTCTTGCGACTTATACTAAAGTTCTATTCTTCCTTTTAACAACCTCATTCTATTGAAAATTCTTAGGGGCTCAAAAGTTGTAAAATATCCCTTGCTCTTTACAAAAAAACATCAAAGTTTTATTTTAAAATTATCCTCCATGATCACTATGAATTGCAACAATTTCATAACCTAATTTCCTCTGAATCCAAGTAGAAAGATTTCTAAAATCTTCAAATGATTCACTCTTATGATATAATAATTTAATCCAAATGAATCTTGAATAATCATCCAAAATCACATATCTAAAAGTTTTCTCTCCTAGATTTACAGTGCTAATTGGTCCAAAGAGATCCACGTAAAGGACTTCTAAGGGTTTACTAGTTCTAACATTATTAATTGAATGAATAATCAAGGGTTTACTAGTTCTTAAAAACATTAAATAATTCATCATAGGATATGTCATATACCACCTCTTAATTTGAATAATCAAGGTTATCAGCCATTAATCATAAGTTTGTAACCTCCATTTTCACTTTTATTTCTGAAGAGTTTTAAGCTGAGTCAACTAGAAAGCTCTTTGCATTCTCTTTTTTCCACTTCTCATGTGAATTCTTCTTAGTTTTCTCCTTGTAAGGATTAGCTTTAAGGCCACTTGATTTACTTGTTTGGGATAAAGGTTTCTAGAGATAAAAGATCCCGATTTCTAAAGAGAGAAGCTCCTTTGTTGTTTTAAAATTTTAAAATTCCCAGTTTTCAATCCTCTTTTCTTGGACTTTATTATGAGGATGACGGTGGATGGATGCCATCCATCAGTGCCTCCGGAGACAAAGGTTTCATCCATTGGTGGAAGTTTGAATCAAGGCATTGAAGGTAATGTTAGAAAAGTTGTTGGGCTGAAACATCAAATTGAGGATGTGATACATAAATCATCAGGAGATGCTTTGATCATTAAAGAAAATGTTGATGTTTTTCCGAAGAAAGTTTTCAATGTTGTAGGTAAAGGTAAAGCTATTTCTGAAGAAGTTGAATTTGTTACTCCTCGATAGGAAAATATTCTAATGCCTGTGAAATCGACCGATCCTAGAGCTTCATCATTAGGCATGAAAATTTTTGTTAACAAATTTCAGAATTCAAATATAATCCCTGGTAATAGTGTGATAAATGCAAATTCTCCTAGTTCGGCTAGCAAAATTTTTCATGGCAATGACGGAAGTTTTTATGAAGTCGATAAGGAGGATGCTATTATGTTGGAAAATAATGATGAAATGTCTACTATTACTGATAAAGAAATTGGTGTGAATGATAATGTTGATGATGGTAAAAATAATGGAAGTGTTGGAGTGAAGAATGAGATTATTTCAGCTTGGATGAAACCACAACATAGTAATTTCTCTTACAAGTTTGAACAAGTAGAAATGTCAGATGATGGTGTTGCAGTAAAATTGAATGCTAATTTGGAATACAAAAATTCACAAATTCTGAAGAATTCCCTTATGGTTAAAATTTTGGGAAACAATCCATCATTTCTTGTTTGTAGCTTGGAGTTGAGATGGCAATGGAGTAATGTTGGGAATTTCCATCTGACTTCTCTCGATATGGGATAGATTCTATGTTCATTTAAGAACCCTGAGGTAATGGAAGAAGTGCTAAATGGCGGGCCATGGTATGTTGGAGGCCACATTGTTGGGATGGACAAATGGTCTCCTTAGTTTGATCCAAGTTCCTTCAAAGGTATTATTGTACCTTTTTGGATTATGTTTCCTTATTTGCCTTTATTTTGTTGCATGGGATGAGGAGAATATTGTGAGAATAGCTTCTTATGTTGTAGTACCATTGTATTTGGATGGAAATTCTTTCAAATGGGGAAAAAGAGAGTTTGCCCATGAATGCGTAAGGATTAACTTGGAGAATAAACTCCCAAATGGTGTTTGGGCAGATAGATTCTCAGGTAGATTCTTTCAAAAGGTGGATTACTAGAAGATTAATTTACTTTGCTACCATTGTGGCAAAGTTTATCATGATATATCTGTTTGTCCAGAAGATGCTAGCATTCCCAAAAAAATTCAACCAGTGAAGTAATTGAGTAAAACAGGAGGTGATGTTCAAGTTACACATGAAGTGAAGGAGTTTTATGTGCAAAAATGATGAATATGGCCCATGGATTCTTGTAAAGTTAAAAAATAATATGTTCAAAAATGGGAGGATCAATGGTGGAGGAAAAACTGGTAGAAACTTTAAAGTTGTTAATCACAAAGTGCCTGATATAAAAGATGGGGAAGAGGAAGTACCAAAACTGCTCGAGAAAGATAGTGTGGATATGGAATTGTTGACTGAAACAGTAGTAGCTGAAGATTTGTGTGCAGATGTTGCTGAAAAAAATGGCAGTATTATGATAAACAAATTTAGTATCTTGGCCAATGAGATTGACAATGGTGAAGTTGAGGTTCCAATGCTTTTGGAGATTATGAAGAATCGTGAAGATGATGTTTTCCATTTAGAATCTAAAGCTATGGACGGTACATATTGTGTATCAAATGTAAGAAAAGGAGAAACAGATGTCTCGATTAAGAACAAATTGGCTAAAGAGCTGAGGTCTTTGGGATCTGTTGAACCTAAACATAGGAAAAAGAGGGGAGAGGGAAAAGGTAGTAAAAAAGGTGGGGATGTTTCCCCTTTGGTTATTTAATGTCTTCTCTTATTTTTTGGAATTGTAAGGGGGGCTAGAAAAAGGGAATCTTCCTTGTATCTTAGAGAGACTGTAAGGGATCATGATATTTATTAATTGTTTTGACTGAGACTAAGTTATCGAACATTGATAGAAGGGAAGTTAATTGTATCATTGGGTCTGATTGGGATTTTTTTTCACCATCCAGCTGAGGGTATCGCCGATGGTATTTTGGTTTTGTGGAATAAGAATGTGGTGTCTTTCAATGTGGTTGAACATTCTTCTCATAAAGAGTTTGGTGTTCTTACTGCTCCTATAGGGATATGGAATGTTGCAACGGTTTATGGGAATAAGTGTTGTCATGAGAGAAGTTTTTTGTGGGAGAAGCTCGAGAAGTGTATGGTGAGTAGCATCCCGTCCATTATGTGTGTGCGTGTGGGGATTTTAATTTCGTTTTAGGCAAGGAGGATAAAATGGAGGTAAGGTGTTTAATTTCTCAAAGGGACCTAGAGAGATGAAAGCCTTCATGATTAATAATGATTTTTATGATGTTGGGATGGTTGGACCAAGATTTACTTGGTGTAACAACAAGGAAGGAGTCGCTAGAATTTGGGAAAGGCTTGATAGATGCTTAATGAACTTTGCAGCTTTACAATTGGTTCCCTTAGCAAAAATCATACATCTTTCAAGGATTGCTTCTGATCATAGCCCTATAGTCTTCAAATTGGAAGAAAAGCATTACAACAAGGTAAGAACTATGAAATTTGAAGACACTTGGAGGTCCTATCCACCTGCTTGGAGTATTGTGCTAAATTCTTGGAAGAAAGTTGATTTTGGTAATGAGTTGGATATTTTGCATAGAAAGCTTTGAAGAACTTTAAAGGCACTTTTCTTTTGGAATAAGAATAGGTGTAAGGACATATGCTTGCTTAAAGAACAACTAAAGAAGGAAATATTGGAGCTACAGATGGAGAAGGCCACTGAAGAAGGTATTAATTCAACAACCTTATTTCTTCTCCGATGCAAGGTGAATGAGTTAAATATTACTTTAAGAAGGTTATCTACTTAGTGGAATCAAAGGGCTAAGGTGAGATGGCCTGAGGAAGGAGATACAAATTCTAAGTTCTTTCATAATTTTGCCTCTGCAAGAAGGAATGGGAATTTTGTAAGGCAAATTAGAGATGCGAATAATAATGTGTTGGAGGAGTTTGAGCAAATTGAAGAAGTTTTTCTGAAATTTTTTAATAAGATGTGGAGATCCAGAGAATGCAACCTTACTTATTTGCCTTAGATTTCTGAAAATCAGATATTAACTTCTATGGATTTGGAGATGTTGAGTGCTGAGTTCTCCGAAGAGGAGTTTAAGAATGAAGTTTTTTCAATAAGGAAACAATAAAGCACCGAGCGTAGATGGTGTGACTTCTTCTTTCTTCAAGTTCTATTGGAGCATTGTTAAAGAAATTTCTTGGAAAGCTGTTAATGGGTTCTTTAGGACTGGAGTTATGCATAAAGAATGGAAAGACATTTTGATTGTGTTAATTCCTAAGGTAAAGAACCCGATCTTGCCCTCTAATTATAGGCCAATAAGTCTCTGCCAAACCACTTATAAGATTGTTGCAACCATGTTGGTCAATAGAATAAAAACATGCGCATCAAACATTATTTCTGAGGAATAAATGGCTTTCATTCCGGGAAGATCCATGTTAGAAAATTGTTTATTGGCTCAAGAGATATTAAATAAGTTTAGGATATCTAAAAACAAAAAAAAGGCATGATGGCAATTAAGTTGAATATGGAGTAGGCATATGATAGTATGGGATGGTCAACACTACAACAAATTCTTATATTGTATGTGTAAGGAGGCAAGGTTCTCCATTATCTTGAATGGAAAGAACACAAAATGGATAAATACAAAAAGTGGTTTTCGTCAGGGGTGTCCATTATCACCTTACTTGCTCATTATTTGTTCTCAACTCCTATCCAGTGAAATTAAACAGAGGGGATAGGATTTGGGTGTTCAGATGTCACCAAGAAGTCAGAAGATCACTCATATTTTATATGCCGATGATGTGCTTGTCTTTGCTCAAGCAAAAATTCATTTAGCTGGATTAATGAAGTCAATTGTTGCGAATTTTTTTGGATGGATGGGACAACGGGTTAATATCAACAAATCTAAAATCATATTTGGTAAGTTTGTCAATTGAACCGTTAAATATAAACTTGCTAGAAGACTTGTTTTTAAAGTTGTAAAGGAAATGAAGTATTTGGGAATTAAAATCATCATGATAAGGTTGGGTATGGCTGATTTCCAAGATATGTTAAATCATGTCTTCGAAACATTGAATGCTTAGGGGAGTAAGAATATTCTATCTATGGGGGAAAGGATAACTCTGGTGAAAGCCTCTTTGTTATAATTGCCAAAAATTTTTATAACACATTCTTTGGTTCTGAAAAAATTGTTGCATGAACTGGACAAATTCAGTAGGGATTTTATTTGGCAGAAACTAAATGGAAAAAGAGGTATGCACTATATCGCATGGGATGATATTTGTAAACTGAGAAGTGTGGGGGGATTGGGGATACACTCTGTAGTCCATAGAACTGGTCTTTTTAGAGCGAGGTTGGTGTGGAATGCTATCAAGAATGCATATTCTTTACTCCATAGGAATATGATTACGACATATGGGGATAACATTTTGAATTGGGAATGTGCGAAGAATGCTTCTAGTGCATGGAAGATTCTTGCAGATGGTGGTAAGTATCTTAATCCCATTGTCAAATGGAAAGTGGGTAATGGAAATAAAATCAGTGTTTTGAATGACATATGGCTACTTGATAAATGTTTTAACACATGGCCAACCTTTGCTGATTTTGGGGAATTGGATGGAGTGATGCTTTCCCAATTCATAAATATTGATGGTGACTGGAATGTGATGGAGTTGCAACATTATTTCCATTGTGAACTTATAATATTGATTGTTCATTTTTCTATTGGTTCCACTAGGGAGGACCGTCAAGTGGAAGCTATGTTCCAACATTCAGGTAGATCCATATCTGCCTTGGCTTATGAAAAAGTAATGAAAGATAATATCAAGGAGGATGATTGTGGATATTAAAAATGTCTTAGGAAGCTAAAACTTAATCCAAGAGTGGAACTATTTTGGTGGCGGCTGAGTAAAAATGTGATTCCTACAAATCAGTTTCTTAGATATAGAAGGCTCTGATATGATGAATTATGTGTTAGAGGGTGTCAAGAGGTTGAACGTTATGCATTCATAGTTGTTCATTGTAAATATGTGAATGATGTTATTCTAAATCTTAGAGAATGGGGCTTTAGTATTCCAATATTCAATTCATTGAAAAATTGTTTCGTGGAACTAAGAAGGTTCTTGGTTCAGTATACTAGTGTGGTAAAGATGTATTATGCAACAATTTTTTTATCCTGGAAGAACTGAAATGAAGTGAAGCATGGAAAGTATGATCTTTCATGTTCGATGGTTGTAGAAAATGTATTGTCTATAGCCATGATACAATCAAGTCCAATATTAGATAACTGGGGTGTTAATCTCCCAAGGGAGTTTCACGATGCTTGGCACCCTCCACCTCTAGATTAGATTAAAATTAATGTTGATGCTTTGGTTTTGAGTTCGAATCAAGTTGGAATTGGAGGTGCTTTTAGAAACCATAATGGAAGGCTTCTTCTTGCGTTTGGGAAGACAAGAGTTCATTGGGATGTTGCACAATTGGAGATGGAGGCCGTATTAGCAACAAGGGAGTTCATACAACGATGGATGTTGGAGAGCAAAGGGGTTATCATTGAAAGTGATAATTTCAACATTATTAACTTCATTCAAGATTTAATGAATAGGTCAAAATGGCAATTAGAGAATTGGGTGGAAAAGGAGCTATTCTTTCTAAATTATTTCAATAAAGTCATTTTTCATCATGTTAATAGAAAGTGCAATAAGTAGCCGATTTATGTGCTACTTTGACTTTAGAAAATAGTTTTCTTTTTAATAGTTTTTATTTTGGAAACATTCCTCCCTCATTGCTTAAATTGTTAAAGGAGGAATGTGATCCTTTTAGTACTTGCATTTAGTTTTTCTTCTTGTTTAATGCAATTTGCAAGTTAAAAAAAAAGGATTAGCTTTAAGATTTTGGCAATCCATCGTTATATGTCAAGGCTTTCTACATTCATAACAAATAACTTCATTAGAAATCCTTGAATTTTTAACGAACTTACCTTTGTTCCATTGCTAGCATCATTATTTCTTTCTCTTAAGAAAACTTTTGAAATGCTTAGTCATAAGAGCAATGTCTTCATCATCTTCTAGCATTGATTGATCACTTTCTGAATCATCAAACTTCAAAGCTATATTTATCTTCTTCCTTTTGTCACCTGCATCAATCTATCTTTAATTCACTCCTTTCTTGTAAGTAATAAGTGATCCAAGTAGATTGTTAATAGAATATAAATTTAAATTTTTAGACTCAATAATAACAGTTATCTTTGCATCATAGGAAATAGGAAAAAAATGTAAAATTTTATTTACATTTTCTAAATTTGTAAGCTCTCTACCTAAAGCATGCAATGAGGTAACAATCTGGGTAAAGCTTGTATACATATCAGAAATTGACTCATTTGGTTTAATGCAAAAAAGTTCATTGTTATGTAATAAAATGTTTAACTTAGTTTATTTTACCTCATTTGTCCCTTCATAAGTTATGCAAAGTCTATCTCAAATTTTTTTTTTCTGATTTTATAAGTTGAAACACACATGTAATCCTTATATTTCAAGGCACAAAAAAAACTATTTAAATATTTTGCATTTAACTATGCTAAGTCCCTTTCTTCTACACTCCAATCAATAAATGGTGTTTTAATTCTTTTGACATCTACTTTTCTAGCTGGCTTAGTATAACCTTCTTGAAATAACATCAACATGTGATAGTCAAGTGATTGTAGAAAAGTAGACATGCGGATTTTCCAGAAATCAAAATGAATGTTGTCAAAAAAATATGATCTAGAAATTAAATATCCTTCAGTATTGTTATGGTTTCGAAAATTAGCCATTATCACTTTTCAAAAGTAGTCTAAACCATAATTTTTTAAATTGGATCTGATGGCACTTGAAAGTTCGTGTAGGTTATTAGACCTTATAGAACAATCCCAAGGTTAACTAGGGGGGGGGGGGGGGAATTGGTTGTTTAAAAAAAAAATTCTTGAATTTTGGAAAACCCCTTTTTTAAAATCTTTTAAGAAGATTAAAACACTAAATTTAAAATATTTAGTTGATTATAGAAATGACTTTTCATAGATAAACTTTTAACCATAAATATAAAGAAAAGTGAAATAAAATCCAGGAAAAATAAAAAGTAATAGAAAAACACCAAATTCTGTAGTGGTCCAGTCCAACAAAACCTACGTCCACTCCTTGGAGACTCTTTCTTAAGGTATTGCACTAATTAAAAGTGACTCTCATTTTGCCCCCATAGCAAGACGGAGAAGGCCTGGAAAACTATCTTCCACCAACCCGGTGTGATAGAGAATCATCACCTTTTACACTGTCCAAGTGATGGCAGCATACCTTCTCATCATTTTTCACCCACCTGGTGAAGGAAGAGTATATTCTCAACCTTTTTCACCCACCTAGTTAAGGTAGAGTACCTACACGTCCTTTTTCACCAACCTGGTGAAGGCAGAGAACAAAGCATCATTTTTCACCCTCCTGGTGAAGGCAAAGAACTGTCACATCTTTTTTACCCTCTTAGTGAAGGCATAGAACCTTGATCCAATCTCAAAGATCTTCTTTCAATAGACTTCAAAGGATTTGGGAAAAAAATAGAAGAAGAATAAGATATCTTTATTTTGGGCAACCTTGTGAAACCCTCACAATTCCCTTTCACTAGATCTCTCACTATCCAATCTCAAAATTTTTCTTAAACACACTCCTAATAGTCACTCTTCAGAGAAAATTTGAAGCAAAGGACAAGGATGATTGTTTTAGGATTCTATTTATAGAAAACACATGAAAAACTATCCAAAAGCTAAAATTTTCAAGAGAACCATCCACAATTTGTTCTATACCCTCGATAAATCATCCAGTACGAATAATTCAAAAATTATGGCTTCGTATAATATGAACTGGGATGAACTTATTTTCATACACTGTGGGCCGTCTATAGGACTTGATATCATACATTATAAATAGTTTAAAAATGAACAAATTTGTATGGTATGATCAGGCACGAACATGATTTCGTACACTATTAGTTATCTGTATGAATTAATATCATACTATATGAATAGTTCAAAAATTAACAAGTTTGTATGATATGGCCTGGTACTAACCAAATCTCGTACACTATCAATCGTCTATATGACTGTATGTCATACAATTCGACCAGTTAAGAAAATCAAGCCATGGTTTGAGTAACCAAATTCTAGAGAAAAACTAAGTCAAATAGTACAATACGATCATTTTTTTTAATTATCACTCTCTCCATGTGTGTGTGTGTGTATGGTTACCCAATTATAATTACACTTGCTCATACTCAAGAAATAAAACAAAGATATATAGACTCTTTTACATGAAATTATATTCTATCTTGTCTTAAAGTCTTCAGCAATCTGGAGTAATATATGATTTTTCTGAAATGTTAGTACTCACAGAAAAGACCAAAAATAACTAGTATAGGTTAGGAGAAAATAATAATAATAACATAATAATAATATTTTATTATCATAAATAATCACAATCTCAATCTTGATTATTGATTTGCAACAATGATTTGGTATGAACCAGATTTCATACACTATCAATCATCTATACGACTTGACATCGTATAGTACAACCATTTCAAAATAATTGTGCGTCGCTTGGTATGATCTGGAACAAACCAAATTACATACATTATTAGTCATCTGTATGACTTGACATTATATAGTATGAATAATTAAAAATAACTGTCTATCATTTTGTACAATCTAGAATAAATTAAAATTCATACACTATCAATCATATGTACTAATCTATATCATATTATATGAACAATTCAAAAATAAACAAGTTCATATTGTACGAATTTGATTTCTTACATTGTTAGTCATCTGTAAGACTGTATATCATAAAATATGATCAGTTAAGAGAATAAAGCCATGGTTTGATTAACTAGATTCTGGATAAAAACTAAGTCAAATTATACAGTATGATTATATATCATATAATATGATCATTTAAAAAAAAATTATCACTCTCCCCCTGTATGTGTATATGGTTAGCTAATTATAATTATACTTTCTCAAACTCAAGAAATAAAAACAAAGATATACCGACTCTTTTAAATGAAATCTTATTCAACATTATCTTGAAGTCTTCATCAATCTTGAGTAATATATAATTTCCCTGAAATATTAGTACTCATAGAAACAACCAGAAATATTTAATATATTTTAGGAGAAAAATAAAAAAATCAAAAAATAATATTTTGTTATTATAAAAAATTATAATCTTTACCTTGATTACTAATTTACAACACTTGACATCGTGTAGTATGAACAGTTCAAAAAATTTCAAGCCATGATTTGATTAATTGCATTCTCAAGGAAAAGCATGTCACATTGTACAATATGATTAGATATCGTACTGTACGATTATTTTAAAAAATATTATCACTATCCCCTCTGTGTGTATGCACGATTACTTAATTATAATCACACTTGTTCAGACTCAAGAACTAAAAAATAAAGATATACATACTTTATTATAAGATCATATTCTACCTTATCTTGAAGTCTTCAACTATCTGGAGTCGTATATGTTTTTCCTGAAATGTTAGTACACACAGAAACAAATAGAAATATCAAATATATGCTAGGAGAAATAATAAAATCATAATAATAATATTTGTTATCCTAAAAAATTATAATCTTAATCTTGATTTCTGATTTGTAACAATCTCCCCCTTTTTAATAATGATAAATATAATTATTATTTGAATAACAAATTAAAGTTCTTTTCTCCTAAGCTCCCCCTCAATGAATGAAAATTAACCATCATGGAAAAAAGAATTTCAACCTCCTCTTTTTTAAATTTGATTTTTATAAAATAAATGCAAAACTCAAATGAAATATACAACGGTAAAACATAAAATAAAAAACACAACAAAACATAAAACTGAAGACTTCAAACGAACACAAACTGTTTAGAGAGTTGCTATTTGCATGTTTTTTATTCTTGCAACTTGAATAGTTTTGATGATTCCAAATATTATTATTTTATGTATTGATATATCCTAACACTTTTTGGAAGATTTGTTTTTGCTCTTTTTTGAACTAACATTTCAGGAAAATCAAACTCCAGACTACTGAAGACTTTAAATCAAATTTAGCATGAGAGATTTTTTGAATTGAAGCATGTACTTTTCTTTGAATTAAGTTTGAGAGAGAGTGATTGTAATTGAGTGAATAAACACACACATAATTAAGGAGATCTTTAAAAATTTATACTGATCGTATGAGATGAACATAGTTCGTACGGGACGATCAAGTCAGTTATCTCCTCTAAAGAGAAATGGAATGAACAATAGTTGAAGAAAATTTTTCTAAGTCCTGATCATCCAGGACGAATGTTTAATTGTCCCAGACAAAATGTTCTCTGGAAAATTTTCATTCAGACGAAATTCATATTCATGCAAGGATGAAATGCTCTCTGGAAAATTTTCATCTAGATGAACTCAAATTCATCCTAGGATAAAATGTTCGTTGGAAACTTTTCGTTTAGACAAAATTCATATTCGTGCCAGGACGAAATGCTCTCTAGAAAATTTTCATACAGACGAACGCAAATTCATCCCAGGACGAAATGTTCTCTGTAAAAATTTCATTCGGACGAACTCATATTCGTCCCAAGATGAAGTGAACCTACTCTTCAAATTTTGATGACGTCCTACAGTTTTTGGGAACCGACCTATGGTATAATTTTTAACATTGGACGAACCTAGTTCGTACGGGATGATGATCGGGTATGAATTCAGTTCGTACCAATATATATTTGGTTCATTTCCAACACATTTAAGTAAAATTGTCCAGGATGATCCACGATCGACGGGACGATCAACTGCGTGTTGACTTGAAAATTTATAGTTTTTGGACAGTTTTTCTTGTCTTTCATATAAAGAGTCCATTTTAGACTGCCACTTAATCTTTTTACCTACTGATTTTTGTGCCTATTGAAAGAAGAGTCAAGGAGAGAGTGTGAGAGAGTGTTTGAAGGAGGATTCTTACTACTGGAGTGTGAAGGCTTCACTTGGTGTTTAAAGGTAAGAGTCTTTACTTTTGATTTATGATTACTTCACTTTTTTCTTTCTTCCTTCTAGATTCTTGTGAGACGATCTGTCAAGAAGATCCAGTTCTCTGCCGACACTTGGAGAGTGTGAACAGCCGAAGGGTTCTTTGCTCACACTAGGACAGTGTGAAAGGACGAAGGGTTCTCTGCTCACACTTGGAGAGTCTAAATAGCCGAAGGGTTCTCTGCCCACACTAGGAGAGTGTGAAAGGATGAAGGGTTCTCTGCCTACACCAAGAGAGTGTTAAAGGACGGACGGTTCTCTGCCAACACTGAGAAGAGTGGAAAAGGATGATGGTTCTCTACCACACCGGGTAGTGGTGGAAGAGAGTTTTGTTAAAGGCTTCTCCACCTTGCTGTGGGTGCAAAAGGAGAGTCACTAGTTGTATTAGTGCAATACTCAGAGGGTGCCTTCGGGGAGTGGATGTAGGTCGTGTTTGATCGAACCACTATAAATCTCGTGTCTTTTATTTTTCCGTTGCTTTTATTTTGCTTTACTGTTTTTTAACTTGTGGTTGAAAAATGTTTTCTATAAAATTCACTAAAGTTAATTTTCCCGATTTTAAATTTTAAAAAGAGGGGTAAAATATTTAATTACCAATTCACCCCACTCTTGGTTAGTCGCTGGGACATAAGCTTAGGTTTAACAATCTAATTCATAGTGAACAAGTTTCAACAAGTGGTATTAGAGCATTGTTTCAAAATCATAAGTTTAGACTACTTTTTGATTAACATAGATGGCTAATTTGGAAACCGAAATACACCTGAGGGTTACTCTATAACTAGACCTCCACTGTTCGGCAATATACCTTTTAATTTTTGGAAAACACGCATGTCTACATTTTTACAGTCACTTGATTATCGTATGTGGATCTTAGTTCAGGAAGGGTATATAAAACCAACTAGACTAGTTGACGGAGTTAGAGTTGAAACACCTTTTGCAGACTGGACAGTAGAAGAACGTGACTTAGCACAACTAAATGTCAAATGCTTGAATAGTTTCTTTTATGATCTTAAATAAGAAGATTACAATCGGGTTTCTACTTGCAAAAGTGGAAAGGACATATGTGATAGAATTTGTATAACTTATGAGGGGACTAATGAGGTTAAGCAATCTAGATTTAATATCTTGTTGCATGATTATGAACTATTTCACATGAAACCAAATGAATCCATTTCTGATATGTACACAAGATTCACACAAATTATCACCTCTTTACATGCATTAGGTAGGGAACTAATGAATGCTGAAATAGTTAATAAAATTCTTCGTTGTTTGCCTATTGCTTATGATGCTAAAGTTACTGCAATTACAGAGTCTAAAGATCTAAACATTTATTTTATTGACAATCTTCTTGGTTCACTAATTGCTTACGAGCAAGGAGTTAGCCAAAGAAATATTGATGCATGTGAACCATGGAAGGAGAAGAACATAGAGCTGAAAGTAGAGGAATCTGAAAGTGAACACTCACAACCTGAGGATGAAGACGTTATCGCTCTAATGACTAGACAATTCAGAAGCTTTCTAAAGAGAAAGTAGAAGAGACACCAGCAATGGAATAGAGATAAATTTAATAGAAATGCTAAAGTTTCAAATGATGTAATTTGCTATGAGTGTAGGAAATCTGGACATATCAAGACTGAATGCCCAAAACTCAAAGCCACTCCTAGCAAGGAGAAGGTAGAGGAGAAACCAACTGTAAAGAAGGGAACGAAGAAGTTTCAAAGAGCTTTTTGGGCGGACTCATCTTCAGATTCATCAGAGACTGAAAAAGAAGAGGAAGTCACTAATCTGTGCTTAATGGCCGATAGTCTTGATCAGTTAGATCAAGAAGAGGTGTGTGACTTAACTTATGATGAACTATTTGAATTTTATGAACACATGCATGATGAATATAAGAAAATGAAGAAAATGCATGCTAGTCTAAGTTTAGAGTTTGAAGAACTACAAAAGGAACATGAAATCCTTTGGAAAGATCATGCTTTAATTGATGACAACCACATTAAATTACTTGATGAGTTTGATGACTTGAATAATAAATAATGAAAATTTAAAATTATCCTATGCAGAACTTGAGAAAGATTTTAAAAATTTTAAGAATGAATCTGAGAGCAAAATATATCGGATAAATTATACAAATCGAATCTTGGAAGATATGAATTCTTTTTATAATTTGAAGATAAAAGCTCTCGAGGATAATAAGATACCCCCCAGACTTGAAGATTTTTCTAATCCTATTATGTATCCTAAATTTATGCAATCCCTGAATAGACAGATGAATGGTAGAAAACTTAAAAATTCTTTTCCAAAAGTCAAATGTAATAATTGTGGATTGTTTGGACATATAGCTCACACCTGTACTTTGAATATGAAAACTTATTTAGTGTGGAGACCTAAAATGCATAAACTTAAACATATCATACATGCATCTGATTATAAATTGCCAAAAGGAGAACCCAAACTTGTTTGGGTTCCCAGGTCTAATGTTTGATAATTTTGTAGGGTTACTCTCACACAAGACCTCATGAGAGCATATGGTACCTGGATAGCGGATGCTCAAAGCATATGACTAGAGATACTACACATTTTATAATGTTAGAAGCCAGGAGTAGAGGCAAGGTTACACTTGGAGATAATACCACATTGAAGGTGGTTGGATCAGGTATGATTGAAAATCTCAATAAATTTTATATTAAAAATATGTTATTGGTAGAAGGCTTGAAGCATAACCTGTTAAGTATAAGCCAGCTATATGATAAAGGATATTGTGTGAAATTTTTTCCTACTAGCTGCATATTAAGCCTAAATGGAAATGATATTTTGAATGGTAAAAGGGTAAATAATGTTTATATGCTATACTTGAATTGCATTCAAACTTCTACTACTTTTTGTTTGAAACTATATCTGATGAGTCATGGCATTGGCATAGGAGACTTTGTCATTTAGTATGAAAAATATTAGGAGGATTACCCAAAAGAACTTAGTGAGAGGTATACCAAAACTAGACTTTACTAAGGACCACCTTTGTGATGCATGTCAATTAGGAAAATAAGTGAAGTCCTCTTTTCAGTCCAATAAGGATCTTAGAACTAGTAAACCATTGGAGATTTTGCATATGGATCTTTTTGGACCAGTTGGAACTGTAAGTCTATGAGGGAAGGTATACGGATTTGTGATTATGGATGATTACTCAAGATTTACATGAGTTAGATTTCTATTTCATAAGAGTGAATTATTTGAAGAATTTAGAAATTTTTCGACTTGAATTCAAAGAAAACTTGGGTATGAAATTATTTCTATACAAAGTGATCATGGAGGAGAATTTGAAAAATAAGAGATTTGAGAAATTTTGTAAGGAGAAAGGAATTGATCACAACTTTTCTGCACTTAGAACCCCTCAGCAGAATGGGGTAGTTAAAAGAAAAAACAAAACATTAATAGAAGCAGCCCGAGTAATGTTCGCAGAATACTCACTTCCAAAATATTTTTGGGCTGAGGCCGTTAGTACTGTATGTTATGTTCTGAATAGGGTGAATGTGAGATCTAAATTAAATAAAACACCCTATGAGTTGCTAAAAGGAAGAACACCTAATTTATCTCATTTGCGTGTTTTTGGTTGCAAGGTGTTCATTCATAACAATGGAAAACCTGCCTTAGAAAAATTTGATCCAAAATCAGATGAAGGAACTTTTGTTTGATACTCAAGTGTTGGAAAATCTTATAGAGTATTCAATAGAAGAACTTTGGTAATTAAGGAAACCACACATGTTGTATTTGATGAGTCTAAAAATTTGGAAGAGCCAAATGTTATAGAAGATGAGATTGAGGTTAACTCCCAAAAGATTAATAAAATGAATTTGGAAGAAAATTTGGAAGAAAATATGGAAGAAAATTTGGAAATAAAAAACTCTTTGCCTAGAGATTTGAGATTTTCTAAAAACCACCCAAAGGAGTTGATAATTGGTGAACCTAGTGAGGGTGTAAGGACTAGGCGTGGATTAAACAAAAAAGTCAATCATTCAGCCTTTATTTCAACTATAGAACCCACTAATATTGATCAAGTACTTTTGGATGAATTTTGGATTTTGGCCATGCAAGAAGAGTTAAATTAATTTGTAAGAAATAAAGTTTTGGAATTAACTACAAGGCCAAAGGATCAAAGTGTAGTTGGAACTAAGTGGGTATTCAAAAATAAAATGAATGACTCAGGAGTAGTCATTAGAAATAAGGCTAGATTAGTTGCTAAGGGGTATAATCAGATTGAAGGGATTAATTTTGAAAAGACCTTTGCCCCTGTAGCTAGACTTGAAGCAATTAGGGTTTTGCTAGCCTTTACCTATTTTAAAGGATTTAAAATGTACCAAATGGATGTAAAAAATGTCTTTTTAAATGGGGTAATTCAAAAGGATATTTTTGCAAAATAACCTCCAGGTTTTGAAAATTCTAAATACCCAAATCATGTTTTCAAATTGAAAAAGACATTATATGGATTGAAATAGGCACCTAGGACTTGGCATGAGCGGTTGAGCACCTTCCTACTTGAAAGATTTTTTGAAAACGGAAGTGTGGATACAACTCTCTTTTTAAAGAAATGTGGAAATGATATACTCATTATTCAAATTTATGTGGATGATATCATTTTTGGATATTCAAATAAAAATCTTTGTGATGATTTTCCTAAAACAATGAGTAGTGAATTTGAGATGAGTCTAATGGGAGATTTAAGTTACTTTCTAGGCTTTAGCATTAAGCAATTTGAGGAAGGTATATTTTTTAGTCAGTCAAAGTATGTTAAGGACATCCTAAAAAAGTATGAAATGGACTGCTAAACCTGTTAGTACACCAATGAGTTCCTCAGTTCGGTTGGATAAGGACCCTAAGAAAAAATCTGTTGATCAAAAGAAATTTAGAGGGATAATTGGATCTTTTCTTTACTTGAAAGCTAGCTGCCCCAATATCATGTTTAGTGTTTGCATTTGTGCTAGATTTCAATCAGATCCAAAAGAATCACATTTGACAGCAGTAAAAAGGATTCTAAGATATCTGTTAGGAACTCAGAACTTAGGAATTTGGTATCCTAAGTTTAGCTCTTTATTTGAAATAATTGATTATTCAGATTCTGACTTTGCAGGTTATAGGATGGATAGAAAAAACACTTCCGGAACATGTCAGTTTATTTGAAATTTTTTAGTCTCTTGGTCGAGTAGAAAATAAAATTCAGTTGTCCTATCTACTGCTGAAGCTGGATACATTGCATTAGGAAGTTGTGTGGCACAAGTACTTTGGTTGAAACAACAGTTGATTGATTTAGGATTAACTATAGGCACTATTCCAATTTATTATGATAATACTAGTGCTATTTTCATTTTTAAAAATCACATTCAACATTCAAGAACCAAACATATAGACATCAGACATCATTTCATAAGGGTTCATATATCCAAAGGAAAAAATTGAACTCATTCATGTTTCTACTAAAAATCAACTTGTAGACATTTTTACAAAACCTTTAGCCTTTGATACCTTCAGTGCATTAAGAAGAAGGCTTAGGGTAATCAATCTGAATGCTTAATAAAAATGTTTTTCTGCAACATTGATGTGTGTTTTTAGTTAGTATTTTTTTTTTTGTTTATCCTTACGTTTTTGACTTATTCTGTATTATGTGTTTATTTTTTTTTATTTATTTTATTTTTCATTGTGTTTTTAGTGTGCTTGTGTTTTAATTTTGATTGAGTGCATGATTTAAATTTTTTAAGTGACAATCATCCGGGACGAAATGTTTTCGTACTGGACGAATTGTGTAGTGTGTCAAACTGTCGGATTTTCAACCACTTGCATGCAGTTTTTCACTTTTTTTTATTTTTCACTTAGTCTGGATGATCGTCATCGTCCAGGACGAACTTGTTCAAACGACAGGATGATTGAATGTCAGTTGAATGGATAAGATCATTTTTAATATGCCTGTTCGTATGTAGGAACCTTTGGTTCATCCAGACGAACACATGGCAGTTCGATGCAGGGACGGATTCAACTGTCATTAAAACAATCATAAGTTATGATCGTCCCAGGACGAACACGTGTTCGTCTGTACGATCATTTTGGTCAAAAGTCTATATGAAAGTACGCTTCATAAAATGTGTGATTACGAAAAACCGTTTTATTATGGACTCATTCATTCGTCCATACGATATATTTTTGTACGGGACGAACTAAATTCTTACGGGACAAAAGTGATTTCGTCTGGTACGAACAGTCATTTTTTTTAATAAATAGATGGGCTTTTGAACTCAACAGTCACACTCTCACTTCACTTTCAAACTCTTTCATACTTTAGATCATTTTTCAATGGCAAGTTCTAGCAAGCGTCAAAAGATTATGTCTAGGGGTCCACCTAAGAATTCTTTTGAAAACTTTCTTTTTAAAGCCAATGAAAAATCCTTCCCCAGGTTTGTCTCCGCTAAGATCGCACCCTCTAGAATTCTTATTCAGGAGAAACTAACCTTTCAGGTGATGCACTTGTTTGCTTCAACTTAGTTTGGTTTTATCCTCACCCTAGTTTATCTCTACAACAAAGAAACCTTTCACTACTTCCTGGCAAACATGTCTTTCAACTCCGACCATACTGTTATCCATTTCTTTGTCTTTAAGAGAAAAGTTGAAATCACCAAAGCTGACTTAGGAGCCTTTTTGAACTTAAGGACTTAGGGAGCTAGAGCACATACCTTGATCACATCAACTGAATATGAATGGTCTAAAATTAATAAAGTGCTTAGAGGAATCATTTTTAACGAGCATATGCCTAAAGTATCCGATCTGGTTCGTAATGCTCGTATAATCCAGCATGTTTTTAGAACTTCTATAATTCCTAAAGCTGGTGATAGAATCAACATTACTCCTCTTCTTTCTATGGTGACCTTCTTGATCATGACCAAAGAACCTATAGACGAAGCCCAATTTATCATTGACTATCTTTATGGACTCTCTGAAATTGGTCATGTTGAACATAAAAGAAAGAAGAATATCACTTTAGGATATCTAGTTGCCTACATTCTGGAGAAGAAATATACATGATCATGATTAGCAGCTACTATAACTTCTTTGGTGCTGCACCTCCTCCTCCTCCTCCTCCAAATCAAGGTCCTTCTGAGTGATAGCTGCACTTGATTTTATGTGTTTCTTTAGTTGTTGTTTTTATTTTGTAGCTTAGGAAAGTGTGATATATTTTCTTTTCTTTAGATGTTTTTGTTTTTAAATCTTATGATGTATTGATATAATATGCTTAGATTGTAATATCCTTCATATTGATATCAATATAAGTTATCCTGTTTTGACTTTAATCTAGTCTTATTTTTGAAATGTGTGTTAGCCCATATGACAATCGTTATAATTTTTTGATCTTAAAAAGGTGCTGTACTTTGAAATGCAAGTTAAAATTAAATTCATTAGAAAATCTAATTTTTTTAAATTTAAGTTTTACTTATAATTTGATGTAATTAAGATTGTCAATTTCATGTCTCTTGTTTAGACTACATTAATGTATAATCTTATTATTGCAACTGTGATGTTTTCTTATTTTGTATTTCACTTATCAATAAATATTTATGCACTTAGAAAAATTTGAAAATTTTGATTATTGATTTTAGAAAGATCAAAATTACTATTAAAAAATATACAAATATACAAAAATCAAAAGGAATGCGCAATGGTTTGCAAGTTGAAAAGAGGTACAAAATAAGCCCACAAGTGAAAAGATACACAAAAATGTTCCACAAATTTGAAAAAGATGCGCAAAGCGCCACATGTGATAGTTATTTCTTTTCATAATCTTTAATCTCTTAATTCAAATTGATCTTCTATACATTTATATTCCATATTTACATTTGAAATATACAAATTTTTTATTCATCCTTTTTGCAATAATTTTCTCTATCTTAGTGTCTAAATTGACTCATGTTTTTGATAAATAATTTTTATTATCAATGTTATATCTCTTCTTAAATTCTATGAATTACTATGATTTGCCTAATATTTTGATTTTGTTTACAAAATTTATTTCAATCACTTTCAAGGTTCAATTATCAAATGATTTTACATTTGAGGACTTTTTTCTTCTTCACTTTTTGCTGTTGTCAAAAAGGTGGAGAAATTATTTGTTCGTATGTGTTTTTGTTTTATGTATTTTTGTTTTGTTTTGATGTATTTTTGTTTTGTTTTGTTTTGTATCTCTGAACAATTTTGAAAAATAAAAAATTATGATTAAATTGCTTCCTAATTTTTACATGTTCATCAATTCAGGGGGAGTTTAGGAGATTCTTAGAATTTGAAATTATAAAAATAATAATTGTTTTGTCATCATCAAAAAGGGGGAGATTGTTAAGAGAGTTGTTATTTGCATTTTTTACATTCTTTCAACCTGTATAGTTTTGATGATTCCAAATATTATTTTTTTATGCATTGATATCTCCTAACACTTTTTGGAAGATTTGTTTTTGCTCTTGTGTGAACTAACATTTCAAGAAAATCAAACTCTAGACTACTGAAGACTTCAAATCAAATTTAGCATGAGAGATTTTGTGAATTGAAGCTTGTACTTTTCTTTGAATTAAGTTTGAGAGAGAGTGATTGTAATTGAGTGAATAAACACACACACAATTAAGGAGATCTTTAAAAATTTATATTGATCATACGGGATGAACATAGTTCGTACGGGACAATCAAGTCAGTTATCTCCTCTAAAGAGCAATGAAACGAACAGGAGTTGAAGAAAATTTTTCTAAGTCCTGATCGTCCATGATGAATGTTTAATCGTCCTAGGATGAAATGTTCTCTGGAAAATTTTCGTTCAGATGAAATTCATATTTGTGCCAGGACGAAATGCTCTCTGGAAAATTTTCATCTAGACAAACTCAAATTCGTCCCAGGTCGAAATGTTCTCTGGAAACTTTTTATTCAGATGAAATTTATATTTGTGGTAGGACGAAATACTCTCTGGAAACCTAGAGGTTGCTCAACATAAATTTCTTCTTTTATCACCCCATTAAGAAAGACACTTTTAACATCCATTTGAAATAATTTAAATCCTTTAAAACAAGCAAATGCTACAAGCACCCTTATTGCTTCAAGTCTAGCTACAGGGGCGGAAGTCTCTTAAAAATTAATTCCTTCTATTTGATTGTAACCCTTGGCCATTAATCTTGCCTTATTTCTAATCACTACACCTGAATCATTCATCTTATTTTTAAAATCCCACTTAGTTCCAACAACATGTTGATTTTTAGATTTTCCTATCAATTCCTAAAAATCATTTCTAACAAATTAATTCAACTCTTCTTGCATAGCTGTAATTCAAAATTCATCAAAAAGTGCTTGATTTAAATTAATGGATTTAATAATTGAAATAAATACATAGTGGTACACTTCTTTGCTAAGTCTATGCCTAGACCTAACACCTTCACTTGAGTCACCTAAAATCAATTCATTAGAATGACTTTTAAGATATTTCTATTCTATATGTAATTTATTTTTTGTTTCAACTATTTCTTCAAGATTTGCAATTTAATTCCTAGGATAATTTCTTCTACATCTTCCTCTTCTGACCTAGACCCTCCAGAAATATCATATTCATAAAAAACTGCATGAGTTGTCTCCTCTACTACCAAAGTCCTTTTGTTAAAAACTTTATAGGATTTGCCAACACTTGAATATCCTTAAAAAATTCCCTCATTATATTTAGAATCAAATTTTCCTAAAAGTGTTTTGTCATTATTAAGAATGAACACTTTGCATCAAAAGACATGTAGATGTGAGAGGTTAGGTGTTCTATATTTAAGACGTTCATAGGATGTCTTATTCAACTTAGATCTAATATTCACCCTATTCAGAATATAATAGACTATATTAACATCTTGAGCCATAAAATATTTAGGAAGTGAATATTTAACCAATATGGCTCTAAAGGCTTCTACCAAAGTTATGTTCTTTCCTTCAATAACCCCATTCTATTGAGGGATCCTTGGAGCTCAAAAGTTGTGATATATCTCTTGCTTTTTATAGAAAATTTCAAATTTTTCATTTTTAAATTCTCCAACATGGTCACTATGAATTATAAGAATTTCACAACCTAGCTTCCTCTAAATTCAAGTAGAAAAATTTCTAAACTCATCAAATGATTCACTCTTATGAGATAAGAATCTAATCCAAGTAAACCTCAAATAATCATCAATAATCACGTACCTAAAACTTTTCCTCCTAAACTTATAGTGCTAACAGGTCCAAAGAGATTCATGTGAAGGACTTTTAAGTGTTTTCTAGTTCAAACATCTTTAATTGAATGAAAGGAGGACTTGACTTATTTCCCTAATTTACATGCATCACATAGGTGATCCTTAGTAAAGTCTAATTTGGGTATCCTTCTAACGAATTCCTTTTGGATAATCTTCCTAAGATTTTTCATGCTTACATGATAGTCTTCTATTCCATAACCAAGATTCATCAGTAATAGTTTTTAGATAAAAAACATAAGAAGATTTAACATAATTTAAATCAAGCATGTAAACATTATTTACACTATCTCCATGTAACATATTGACTCCATTTTGGCTTATTATGTAGCTTGTAGATAACAATTTTATATTAAAACCCTTATCACAAAGTTGACTAATACTTAGTATATTATGTTTTAAACCTCAACCCATAAAATATTTTCAATCAATTTTTTTTTTCATGTTACCAATCATACATGAACCTACCACTCTCCTAGTGGTATTATCTCCAAGTGTTACTTTGCCTCCAATCTCATCCTCTAGTAATAAAAATTGATTTGCATCTCCAGTCATGTATTTTAAATATATGCAGTCTAGATACCAAAAACTCTCAAGAGGGCTTGTGTGACAACATTTATATAAAATTATCAAACATTAGAATTGCGAACTCAAATAAATTTGGGTTTACCTCTTGATAATGATAATCCAAATGCATGTTTGATATGCTGTGATTGATGCCTCTTAGGTCTCCACACTAAATGTGTCTTATTATGAATAGTGTAAGTACAAAAAATATGCCCTAACATGTCATATTAAAAGCATTTAACACCGCAAAAATGATATACTGATTTGAATTATAATATCTTTTTCTAGGTTTTGAAATTATACACTTTTGGTCATGATTGTAAAATTATTCAATTATAGGAGCTGACTTATTTTCCTTAAAAGCTTTCAATTTTATTTGTAGATATGAGTTTACACTTTCCAAAATTAAAATTTTAATCTTCAATTCATGTTCTTTTTGATCAAATTCACACATAAATTTTTTTAAATAATTTTCAAGCTCAACATAGTATGTCCTCAATAGTTCATGCTTCTTATTCAAATCATCAAATTCATCTAACAAAGCCATGTGATTTCAATCTATGTCTACATGATCATTCCTAATATTTTCATGCTCTTTTTGTAAATTCACATTCTTGATACTAAGGTTAGCATGCAATTTTTCAAATTTCATATATGCATTATGAAACTCGAACTTCACATAATTCATTCTAGGATCGATCACATATCTCATTTTGATCAAAATGATTAAGTTTATATGCCATTAAGCATAAATTTGTAACCTCCTCTTCTATTTTTATTTCTGAAGAGTCTAAAGTTGACTCAGCCCATAAAGTTCTTTGTATTCTTTTCTTTCCCTTTCTAACATGAGTTTTCTCCTCAAATTATTTCATATTAGGATTAGCTTTAAGATTTGGGTAATCCATCTTTTTATGTTCAGGCTTTATGCATTCATAATAAATGACTTCATTAGAAATTTTTTGATTGTTATTGAACTTACCTTTGATCCAATGCTGACTTTATTATTGCTTTCTATTAAGGAAACTTTTAAATTTTTTAGTCATAAGAGTAATATCTTCTTCATCCTCTGACATTGATTGATCACTCTCTAAATCATCAATCTTCAAAACTATATTTCTCTCTTTCCTTTTGTCACCTACATCGATCTGTCTTTGATTTACTTCTTGCTCATAAGCAATAATTGATTCAAGCATATTGTCAATAGAATATACATTAAGGTCTTTAAGCTCGGTTATGGTAGTTATCTTTGCATCGTAAGTAGTAGGTAAATAACTTAAAATTTTATTAACTTTTTTCTGAATTTATAAGTTCTCTACCTAAAGCATGCAATAAGGTAACAATCTGAGTAAACCTTGTGTACATATTAGAAATTAACTCATTTGTTTTCATGTAAAATAATTCATAGTCATATAATAAAATGTTGAACCTAGATTATTTTACCTCATTTATTCCTTCATAAGTTATGCAAAGTTTATCCCAATTTTTTTTCCAGATTTGTAAGTAGAAATATGCATATAATCCTCAGATTTCAAAGCAAAGAAAAACTGTTTAAATATTTTGAATTTAATTATGCTAATTCTCTTTCTTTTATAGTCCAATCAATAAATGATGTTTCAATTCTAATTCCATCAACTAATTCAGTAGGTCTAGTATAACCTTTATGTACTAATATTCATATGCGATAGTCAAGTGATTGTAGAAAAGTAGACATGTAAGTTTTCCAAAATTAAAAGAAATATTATCGAATAAAGGTGGTTTAGTGATTGAATAATCTTCAACAATATTCTGATTTCTAAAGTTAGTCATGATTGTTTTTCAAAAAGTAGTCTAAACCTTAATTTTTGAAATTAGCTCTGATATCACTTAAAAGTTTGTGAAGGTTGTTAGACCTTATAGAACTATCCCAATGCTAAACAAGAAGGGGGTGAATTATTTATATAAAAAAATCTTGGATGTTTTAAAACCTTTTTAGATCTTTTTTTAAGTTAAATCACTAATCCTAAAACTTGTAGTTATTTATAGAAATAATTATCACAGATAATTTTTTAACCACAAAATAAAATAAAATTGCTGAAAAAAATTAAATATAATAGAAGAACATTAAATTTTATAGTGGTTGTTGCAAATCTAATTTTAGGGAATATAATTTTGATGATAACAAACATTTCTATTTTTCTACGATTGTCTTGCCTACTAACATTTCAGATCCACAAAATCAAATTGCAAATCGAACTAGCTAAAGATTAGGTAGATTAAGGGATGAGTCAGCTTGTAATGTCTTTTACCCTTTCTTGAGCCAATTGTAAACAATATGGATCTTGATGCTAAGTAACCTTGCACACACACACTTAGGGGAAAATTTTGACTGTTTTAGAGTTTTTTGTTTTTAATTGCATTATTTAGGATGATCCCAAAATTGTCCTGGACAATTAGTTAAAAATAAAAACACTAATTAGGGCATCTTAGTTAAGGCAGTAGTTATTAAGTATATAATCTTTGACAATATTGACATCATCCGGGACGATAGGCTCAAATAAAAAAGAATCAGTCGCTAGATATGTTTAGAAATGTTTTAAATTTGGACATTATCCTAGACGATGTAGCAAAATTATGCCTAAATTAATATGTTAATTAAGAAAAGTAATTAAGGTTTGATTGCTCGATCATATCAACCTGGACGACCATATGATCGTCCAGGACGATCATGTAATCAAACCTTAGATTTGTCCATGAATACCAGTGTTATGCTCTGGATGATATGTACTAAATTGAACTAATCATACGAGATGATCGAAAGATCGATCTGGACGATAATGTTACTTTTACATCATCCAGACCTCCATCAAGGGCAATGATCTGGATGATATGTAACATTTTGTGCTGATCAACTCGAACAATCATGAGATCATCCAGGATAATCAAGCTATTTTTTCATTATCCAGACATCCATCCAGGGCGATGTGCTGGACTATATTCATCGACTTGAACTAATCGTACAGGATGATATATTATTGTCTTGGATGATATGAACAAATTTCCTTCTAATCATCCAGACTTTCCTAAATCATCCTGATTGATTGGGCTGATTTTTTACCGATCATACAGGATGATCATCCAATTGTCCTGAATGATAAAGTCAGTTTGTTTCAATTAAGAGCTGATCTGAAGCTCTTATATTTAAGAGCTATTGTATACTAAAATATAATATCTTTTGCTACTGTCTTGACCTGAGAGAGCCTAGAGGAGAGGGAGAGAGATGGAGAGAGAGAGAGAGAGAGAGGATCTTATGAGGGAAAGTTTGTGAGGGTTTTCACAAAGGTTGCTTCAAGCATTGATCTGAGTTGTCTTCTCCGATCGTCGTCTCTTAGTCCTTCGAGGTTTGAGAGAGGTCGGCTTCAGCAACTGATCAAGGTTCTCTACCTTTTTGTGGAGGAAGCAAAAAGAGTTGAGGTTCTCTGTCTGCTTTAGGAGGAAGCAAAAAGAGTTGAGGTTCTCTGCCTACTTCAGGAGGAAGCAAAATGAGTTGGGTTCTTTGCCTCATCGTGATTGGTGAAAAGGAAGTTTATATAGGCATCTCCACCTTGCTGTGGGAGTAAAAGGAGAGTCACTAAGTTTAGTGTAATACTTGGAGGGCGCCTCCGGGGAGTGGATGTAGGTCGAGTTGATCGAACCACTATAAATCTCTATGTTCTTTCTTATTATTGCCTCTACATTTAATTTCCATAGTTAGTTTCTTTTGTGGTGATTATTGGTTTGGTTTTAGTTTATATTTTGACTTAGAAGTTTTTTAAAATACCAATTCACCTCCTCTTGGTTAGCCTTGGGCTAGTTCATAAGGGTCTAACATCCCTAATGAACTTTCAAGTGGTATCAGAGCGGGATTCATAAAATTCAATTTTTAAAAACTTTTGAATTTTGATTCTTGTATAACTTTGGTAATCGTAATACTGTGGAAGGGTACTCTATTAACCAACCACCTTTGTTTGACAATATTCCTTTTGATTTTTTGGAAAACTCGCATGTCTACATTTTTATAATCAATTGATTATCGCATGTGGATGCTTGTTAAAGATGGTTATTCACCTCCTCGTGAAATTAATGGAATTAAAACTAAACCTCCTTTTACTGAACAGATTTTTGATGAACGAGATTTAGCGTAACTTAATGCGAAATGTTTGAAATATTTTTTCTATGCTTTAAAATCTAAAAATTACATGCGTGTTTCAACTTGTACAATTGGTAAAGAAATTTGAGATAAATTATGTATCACTTTTGAAGGTACAAATAAAGTTAAGCAATCTAAGTTGAAAATTCTATTGCATGACTATGAACTTTTTGGTATGAAACATACTGAATTAATTTTTTACATGTATATTAGGTTTACTCAAATTGTCACCTCATTGCATGTTTTAGGAAGAGAGCTAACTAATTTGAAAGAGTCAATAAGATTTTGAGATGCTTGCCTTCTTCTTTTGATGCTAAGATTATTACAATTACTAAATCTAAAGATTTGAATACTTATTCTATTAATAACTTACTTGGGTCACTCATTGCTTAAGAGCAAGGGGTGAACCAAAGACAACTTGATACAGGTGAAAAAAAGAAGGAGAAAAATATGGCACTAAAGGCTAATGATACATATATATATTCTTCTGTGTCTGAAAGCAATGATGTTGCCTTCATCACTAGGCAATTTAAAAGCTTTCTAATGAAGAATAACAAGTACATCATAAGTGAAAAAAAGGCAAGGATAGTAAAAACTTTCAAAGTTCTTCTAATTTTGTTTGCAATGAATGTAGGAAGCCTGGACATGTCAAAGTTGATTGTCCTACACTTAAAGATCACTTAAGCAAGGAGAAAGGTGAGGAGAAACCCAAGTTCAGGAAGGATAAGAAGCAGTACCACAAGGCATTCTAGGCAAATTCTACATCTGACTCCTCTGAGACTGAAGCAGAGGAGGAGACATCAAACTTGTGCTTGACTACGGGTGATCACCTTGGTTAGTCTGAACAAGAAGAGGTATGTGAACTAACCTATGATCAATTACTTTAAATTTGTAAGAAAATTCATGCATCATATAAGAAACTTAAGAAATCACATGTTAATTTGAAATTAGAGTTTTTTAAATTTGCAAAAAGAGCATGAAGTTATATTAAAAGATCACTTCCAAATTGATATCAATCACATATCTTTACTTTATGAGTTTGATAAATTGAATAAAAAGTAATCAGAGTTGGTTATTGAGCATGATTCATTGAAAGCATCCTACACCTCACTTGAATCTGATTTTAAGATATATATTGATGAATCTGAATGTAAGGAGCACTATTTGAGAGTTGATAATACTATTTTAGAAAATACTAACTGAAAGTTCATTAGGGATGTTAGGCCCTATAAACTAGTCCCAAGGCTAACCAAGAGGGGGGTTAATTGGTATTTTAAAAAAAAAATTAAACACAAGAACAAATATCACAAACCAAAATCACCACAAAAAAGCAAGTGCGAAAAATTAAAGTGCGGATGCAGAAAAAAGAACACAAGGGTTGATAGTGGTTCGGTCAACTTGACCTACGTTCATTCCTCGAAGGCTCCCTCCGAGTATTGCACTACCAACGTGACTCTCCTTTAGCACCCACAACTAGGCGGAGAAACCCTTACAAACACCTCCTTTTTGCCACCCCCGGTAAGGTAGAGAACCCCACTCCTTTTGCTTCCTCCTGAAGAAGGCAGAGAACCTCGATCAATCGCTGAAGCTTACCTCTCCCAACCCTTCCAAGGACAAGAGACTCTAGTGGAAGAAGAAGTGGAACAATGCTTGGAGTAACCCTTGTGAACTCCCTCACAAGCCCCCCCCCCCCTCACAAGATCTTCTCTCTCTCTCCCTGTCTCTATTTCTCCTTTAGGTTTTCTCAGGTCAAGACAGCAGCCAAGGATGTTAAAAAATGTTAAACAAAAGCTCTTAAATAGAAGAGCTTCAAAATAGCTCAATAAATGCAAGTTGCCGACTTTATCATCTAGGACGATAATCCTATTGTCCTATACGATCAAATCAAATCACAGACGATCACCCAGAACATCGCTCTGAAAATGAACTGGACGGTTGAAAATTGGCTTGATCATCCCGACCGATCTCACGACGTCCCGAATGATCAGTTCAAATCAGAGGAAAATCATCCAGAGCATCACCCTGAATTCTAGCTGTCCGATCCTGAGCGGCCATAACATCGCCCTGAATTTATGTTGGTTGATATTTATCATCTAGGATCAACTAAGGGTTTTTGAATATATCATCTTGGCCGATCGTATCAATCATCCTTAATTACTTCCTTGATTGCCGGATCAATTTAGGCATAATTGTGCCATATCGTCCAGGCCGATATCACGATCGTCTTAGTCGATTTCCAAAAATACAGAATACCTAAATTAATCATGGTGTCTATTTCTTTCTATTTTGAGCATATCGTCCTAGCCGATCTCATGATCGTCCCGGCTGATAGACTAATGATGGCTACCTTAATTAAGAAACCAGAATAGGGTTTCTATTTTAAACCTGATCATCCAGGATGATATAAATATCATCCAGGATGATGTGAGTAAAAATAAAAATCATAAAACACTCAAGTGTGTGTGTGTAGGGTTACTTAGCATCAGACACTTCACAAGATTATAATTAACTCAAGAAAGGGAAAAAGAAAAAATACAGACTAACTCAGACCTAGTCTACCCAATCTTGATCTGGCTCTGTTTGTCGTCTGATCTCTTGGCCCTGAAATGTCAGTAGAAAAAGGCAGTCAAAGTGTTTGCTAACATCAAAATCATAATCTATAAAACCAAGTTTGCAACAATCTCTTCCTTTTTTATGATGGCAAACACTTTGATGATTATAGTAGTGTAATTCAAGAATTTTAAAAATTCAGAATAGAAACAAGTGTAAGTACAAACTAAAGCAACAAGCATAATCAATCAAGTACAAACTAACAAGTACAAACATATTATTCTCCCTTTTGACATCTCAAAAAGGATGAGGGAACTAAAAGCAACTAAAGCTAAAAAAAGTTCAAAAAAAATAAAAATAAACATAAGCAACTACAGGAAACAGAATCTAAGACTAGAAAGGTGAGGGCCCCTGATCATCAAACGAAGGTGGTGGTGGTGGTGGTGGTGGCTGCTGAAAGAAACTGGTCATGACAACAAACTGTGAGCCAAATTAGGCCATGTCCTGGTAGTGTTGCTGCTGCTGGTATGCAGCAAGGGTATCGAAATGGGCTATAACCTCATCGTGCTGCTGCTGCTGGTGAGCTACAAAAATGTCGAATCGGGTCTCCAATTGATCAAATATCTCTACTAACTGATCAAACTGTGAGTGCTGGCGGAGAGGAGCAGGTTCAGGAACGGGAGTGGGAGCCTCCTCCTCCTCAGCCCCTGAGGTTCCCCATCCCCTGGGTGGAGATGAGTACTGTGAAGGATATTGAAAGAGCTGTTCGAGTAGAAGAGAGTTGGGAGGTTGGGAGGAGCAAGATATTGAAGTTGATATTTAGTTTCAAGAATATATGCTATGAGATGTCCTAAAGCAAGGTTGGGCCTCCTCTTATGACCTAGATCACGGATTGTTGTCAAATGATCAATGTAACAAAAAATCAGGTCAGTAGCATTAAATTCTCTATGGTCCATAATGTAAAAGGTAGTCAAAGAAAGTAGAGGAGTTATGTGGACTCGGTCCCCGGCTTTTGGAATAATCGAAGTGCGAAGGACATGCTGGATTATCCTAGCATCATTGACTAAAGAGCTAGTTTCTCCAACATGAAAGGGTGCGTTGGTCTGGCAAAGGAAATGATTTGCAGTGGACCAGTTAAAATCAGGATCTGAGATAATGGTATACAGCTTATCCCAGTGGTGGATAGCTGCAACAGTTCAGCACAGTCCTGATATGTGATCTTGACCGGGCGTCGATTCACATAGGAGGTCAGGGCTGCGTAAGCAGAGTTTATGCAAAGATTTGCGAAGAATTCACGAAGAAGATCAGAATTAAAGGGGATAGCAAGAGTAAGAATGAAGCACAGAGAGGTGTGGGTAAAAAGGTTTAATACTGGATATGAGAGGTGGATAGGGTTGATGATTCTGGAGAGAGTAATCCCACATTCCTTATACCGATGGTAAGAAGCTTCATCTTCTGCCTCCCTGAAACGAGGATCAATCGTAGCCCTTGAAGAGCTTCTGGATGTTTGTCAGACTCGCTTTCCACCAGCCATAGTAGAAAAATAGTAAACAAATAAGAGAGGAGAAGCTTGAGGTGAAAAACAATGGCTGGAAGGCCTGAATTTAAAGAAGCAGCCACATCGTCTAGGACAATCGTAGAATCGTCCAGGATAATCTGGTTCAGTTATTGCATACAGGCCGATTGGTCCAAAAAGTGGTCTGATCAGATATCGACCATGACGACTAGACACAGGCGATCATCCCAAGGAGTCAAGACGGACGACCGTTGAAAAAGCAAATCATCCGGGCCGATTATATGTATCGTCCAGGATGATGCATAATAATTGATCGTACTGGCCGAATTTAAAATATTTTAAATCTATGCCATGTGTATCGTTCAGGACGAACAGTGGATCAGCCAGGACGATTGTCCAAAAATGGATCATCCAGGGCCGATTTTAAGGATTTTAAATTTACTGACATGTGGATCTTCCAGGAAGATCCAGTGTTTCATCCAGGATGATCCAGTGTATCGGCCAGGACGATGACCATAAATGCATCGACCAGGATGAAAATTGTATCAGCCAAGACGATCAAGATGATTATAATAAAGTTTGATCAGATCATCCAAGATGATAAGGTATCGTCCGGGATGATGATTTATAGCAAGCTCAGAAAAGTTCAACAGTGGAATTTTGAAGAGAAATTATCATATTGTCCAGGACGATAGAGATATCGGCCAGGACGATGTGACAAGAAATTAGAAACCAAGGAAAGATGGAGATGATTAGAAAAAGCCCAAAAAACAAATAAAATAAAAAGTTAAAAATAACAACGAAAAACTAAAAACCAGCAAAGGAAAGAAAAATAAAATTTTGATTTTAATTTTTCTATTTTTTTTTTGTTTTAGCAAAGCATCCATATGACAAATTTTTCAAAACATTAAATTTTAGAGATTCAAAAGATCAATGAGTTAACAATGTCACAATTTGAAAACGGTAGAATATCCAATCCTGTTAATCCCTAGCTCATACTTCTTTCAGGGTTAAAATTTATCTTTTGAAAATAAAAGGCCTAACTCATATCAATCTAATTGGGTAAAAAGAAGTTCCGTTCAAAACTTGGCTACGAAAAATATCTTATAAAATAATATACCAAAGTAATTTTGTCTCAATTATGAAATTTGAAATCAAGCCTTTGAAAATATCAAATAACCCATGAGTTTTTCTAAGTTTTAAATGTTTTGAAAAGAGAGAATAACTTGCATTTAGTGGGCTCATTTTATGCCTCTTGTCACTTTGATTAGCTCTTTGAGCATCTTTTAATTTTTAATACACTTTTGTGTATTTTTTTTTATTTCAATTTGGCGTCTTTGCCACTTCCCTTTTTTTTAATTTTTGCAAGCTAAATTCTCTTTAACAATCTCTTAAAAATGATTCTCAGTTGTGAGTATATCTTCTAGATATTAGAGAATAGGTGTTCTCTCTCTAACATAGGGAAGAACTAGTCACAAAACACAATTAAGATCATATGATATGTGCAATGACAAGATTTCAATTAACTTGAAAGATATAAAAAAACTTTGAACATTATATATATGATAGATTATTGTAGCAAGATAAAAAGATCTTACTTTCAAAAACCATTTGTTAAAATGAGATAGACCTTTATTTAGAAAAGAAAAAATTATACCATTAAAAAAGGTTAGAAGAAGGGAAACCATCAACGATGTTTCTCCCTTTAACCAGTTTAGAGATGCTAAACATTGGCTTTAAATCTCCAAAATCTAAAAGCTTGAAAAACTAATCATATAGAAAACCAAAATTAAAATAAAACAAGATCAAATAACTAAAACAATAAAAAGCTACCACGAAAAAATAAAAAACAACATTAATCAACAAATGCATTTCAAGAATTTATGAAGCAGCAAGTTTAAGCAATTATGAGATGTGAGCCTCCATTTTGTCCAAGTATCATATGCTCTCACGAGGTCTTTAGTGAGAGCAATCCTGCAAGAATTAACAACTGTCAGATTTAGGAACCCAAAAGGGTTTGGGTCCCTTCTCATGAAAAGTAGAATATAATGTATGTGTGCTATGCTGTGAATCATGCAATTTTGGTCTCCACACCCAATGTGTACTACTGTGAACAGTGCAAGTGTGTGAGATGTGTACTAGCATGCCACATGAAAGCATTTAATGCCAGGAAAAGGATTTCTTAAATGGTTTGGATTGTAAAGCTTCTTCCTAGGTCTTGGCTTTAGATAAAAAATGGGTGTCATCCAATTTCTCTTAATTGAGTCCAATTCATTTTTAAGCCTCAAGTTAGTATTTTCTAAAGCATTATTATCAATCCTCGAGTTGCGCTCTATCTCTTTAGATTTCTTCAAGTCAGATTTGAGTGAGGTGTGTAAATTTTTTAATGCAACATAATGCTTTTTGTTTAAATCATCAAATTCTTCAAGTAGAGCCATGTGATTTGAATTAATTATAGAATGATCTTTTAAAATAATTTCATGCTCTTTTTATATATTCAAAAGCTGCAACTTCAAACTAGCATGAGTTTTCTTAAGTTTTTTGTATGATGCATGAATTTTCTCACAAATTTCGAACAATTGATCATAAGTTGGTTTACATACCTCTTCTTCATCACTTTGATCAAGATGATCTTTCTCCATTAAGTACAAGTTTGTTGTTTCATCTTCAGGTTCAGTCTCTGATGAATTAGATGTAGAATCCGCCTAAAATGCCTTTTGAAGTCTCTTTTTGTCCTTCTTGAATTTGGGTTTCTCCTCACCCTTTTCTTTGCTTAGGTGATCTTGAAGTGTAGGACAATCAGCTCTGACATGTCCATGCTTCCTACATTCAAAACAAACAACATCAGAAGATCCTTTAGAATATTTGTTATCCTTACCATTTCTCCAATTTTGATGATGCTTGTGCTTCTTCCTTAGAAAGTTTTTGAATTGCCTTGTGATTAAGGCAAAGTAATCACTTTCAAACCCGGAAGAGTCAGAGTCCAATTTGTGGGCCTTCAGTGCCACTATTTTCTCCTTTCTTTTTTTACCTGCATCGAGATTTCTTTGATTCACCCCTTGCCATAAGCAATCAGTGAGCCAAGTAAGTTATCAATCGAATATGTGTTTAAATCCTTATATTCAGTGATTGCAATGACTTTAGCATCAAAAGATGAAAGCAAGCATCTCAAAATATTATTTACTTTTTCATAATTTGAAAGTTCTCTTTCTGAGGCATGCAAAGATGTAACAATTTGAGTGAACCTTGTATACATATCAGAAATTGTTTCAGAAGGTTTCATACAAAAAAGTTCATAGTTATGCAAGAGAATATTCAAACGAGATTGTTTTACTTCATTGGTTCCTTCATAAGTAATGCACAACCTATCCCAAATCTCTTTTCCAGTAGAGCAAATAGAAACACGCATGCGATCCTCAAACTTTAAAGCACAGAAAAAATAGTTCAAACACTTCGCATTCAATTGAGCTAAATCACTTTCATCAAAAGTCCATTCAGTAAAAGCAACTTCAGTTTTAATTTCATTAATTTCATGAGAAGGTGTAGAATATCCTTCTTTAATAAGCATCCACATGCGATAGTCATTTGATTGCAGAAAAGTAGACATGCGAGTTTTTCAAAAATCAAAATGAAGGTTGTCAAAATAAAGGAGGTCGTGTAATATAATATCCTTCAGTTGTATTATGATTCCCAAAGTTAACCATGGATCAAAATTCAAAAAGTTTTTAAACTCAATTTTTATGAATCCGGCTCTGATACCACTTGAAAGTTCATTAGAGATGTTTGGCCCTATTAACTAGTCCTAAGGCTAACCAAGAGGGAGGTGAATTGGTATTTTAAAAAATTCTTTAAACACAAGAATAAATATCACAAACCAAAATCACCACAGAAAAGCAAGTGCGAAAGATTAAAGTGCGGAAGCAGTAAAAAGAACATAAGGGTTTATAGAGGTTCGGTCAACTTGAACTACGTCCACTCCCCGGAGGCGCCCTCCGAGTATTGCATTACAACCATGACTCTCCTTTTACCCCCACAGCTAGGCATATAAGCCCTTACAAACACCTCTTTTTTGCCACCCCCGGCAAGGCAGAGAACCCCACTCCTTTTGCTTCCTCTTGAATTAGGTAGAGAACCTCGATCAAACATTAAAGATTACCTCTCCCAACTCTTCCAAGGACAAGATACTCTAGTGGAAGAAGAAGTGGAACAATGCTTAGAGCAACCCTTGTGAACTCCTTCATAAGCTCCCCCTCACAAGATCCTCTCTCTCTCTCTCCCTCTCTCTCTCTCTCTCTCTCTCCTTTAGGTTTTCTCAGGTCAAGACATCAACCAAGGATGTTCAAAAATGTTGAATAAAAGCTCTTAAATAGAAGAGCTTCAAAGGAGCTTAATAAATGCAAGTTATCGACTTTATCATCCAGGATGATAATCCTATCGTCCTGTACGATCAGTTCAAATCACAGAAGATCGGCCAGAACATCGCTCTGAAAATGATTTAGACGATTGAAATTTGGCTTGATCGTCCCGGTCGATCTAACGATAGTCCTGGATGATCAATTCAAATCAGAGGAAAATTGTCTAGAGCATCGCTCTGAATTTGAGTTGTTCGATCCTGATCGGCCAGAACATCGTCGTGAATTTGTGTTGGCCGATATTTATCGTCCAGGAGCAACTAAGGGTTTTTGAATATATTGTTGCAAATCTATTTTTTCATGACTTATGTTTTGATGATTGACAAACACTACTTCTCTTGGACTACTTGTTGCTTTTAACTTTTTAGGAATCGAAGATCGGACGATCAAGAGGAAGCCAGTTCGGGATTGCGTAGGTATAGGGTTGAGTCAGTCTGTAATCTATTTTTTCTCTTCTTGAGTCAGTTTGTAATGTTCAAAAGACTGATACTAAGTAACCATACACACACACACTTGAGAGATTTAGAATCTCTTTTTTTGCTCACATCGGCCAGGCCGATCCATTGGATCGTCCTGGACGATCGAGTTAAAACCAGAGACACTAATCAGGATTCTTAATTAAGGCAACCGACATTAACATATCGGCCTGGATGATACGTATATTGGCCAGGATGATAAGCTCAAAATAGAAAGAAGTAGCCACCATAGACAATTAAGGTATACTGTATTTTTAAATTATTGGCCAGGACGATCTACGGATCGGCCTGGATGAAATTATCAAATTATGCCCTAATTGATCAGGAAATCAAGGGAGTAATTAAGGATGATTGATACGATCATATCATCCTGGACGATCGCAGGATCGGCCAGAACGATATATTCAAAATCCTTAAGTTACTTCAGGATGATAAATATCGGTCAGCTCAAAAACAGGGCGATGCTCAGGATGATTTGCCTCTGATTTGAACTGATCGGCCTGGATGATCGTGAGATCGGCCAGGACTACCAAGCCAAATTTCAATCGTCCAGCACCCAAAACAGGGCGATGCCCAGGCCGATCTTCTGTGATTTGTACTGATCGGCCGGGCCGATGTCCATATCGACCTGGACGATATTGTCGGCAACTTGCAATTAATGAGCCCCTTTGAAGCTCTTCTATTTAAAGAGCTCTTGTTCAACATTTTTGAGGATCTTTTGCTGCTGCCTTGACCTGAGAAGACCTTGAGGAGAGAAAGAGAGAGAGGGAGAGGGAGAGGATCTTGTGAGGGGGAGCTTGTGAGGGGATTCACAAGGGTTGCTTCAAGAATCGCTCTGCTTGTCTTTCGTATGGAGTTTCTCGTCCGTGGAAGAGTCGGTAGAGGTAAGGAGTTTGCTTTTGGTTGTGGTTCTCTGCCAGCTTCAGGAGGAAGCAAAAGGAGGTAGGTTCTCTGCCTTGCCGGGGTAGCAAAAAGGAGGTTCTTGTGAGGGCTTCTCCGCCTAGCCGTGGGGGCTAAAGGAGAGTCACATTTTGTAGTGCAATACTTGGAGGGTGCCTCTAAGGAGTGGACGTAGGCCGAGTCGACCGAACCACTATAAATCTCTGTATTCTTTTTTTTGCTTCCGCACTTTTTAAATTCCGCATTTTATTTCTGTGGTGTGATTTGGTTTATGCAATTTTCTTTCTTTGTGAAAAGAGTTTTTAAAAATACCAATTCACCCCCCTCTTGGTTAGCTTTGGACTAAGTTCATAGGGCTTAACATCCCGAACAAACTTTCAAGTGGTATCAGAGCGGGATTCAAAAATTAAAGTTTGAAAACTTTTTGAATTTGATCTATGGCTAACATTGGGAATCGTAACACTACGGAAGGGTTTTCCATTACCCGACCTCCCCTGTTCGATAACATCCCTTTTGATTTTTGAAAAACCCGCATGTCAACGTTTTTACAATCTACTGATTATCGCATGTGGATGCTTATTCAAGAAGGTTATTCTCCACCTTCTCGTGAAATTAATGGTATTAAAACTGAAGTTGCTTTTACTGAATGGACTTTTGATGAACGAGATTTAGCTCAATTAAATGCTAAGTGTTTGAACTATTTTTTCTGTGCTTTGAAATCTGAGGATTACATGCGTGTTTCAACTTGCAAAACTGGTAAAGAGATTTGAGATAAATTATGCATCACCTATGAAGGTACTAATGAAGTTAAGCAATCCCGTTTGAACTTTCTCTTGCATGACTACAAACTTTTTCGTATGAAACCTCGTGAATCGATTTCTGACATGTACACTAGGTTTACTCATATAGTTACTTCATTGCATTCACTAGGAAAGGAACTTTTGAATTATGAAAAAGTTAACAAGATTTTGAGATGCTTGCCTTCGTCTTATGATGCAAAAATCACTGCAATCACTGAATCTAAAGATTTGAACACCTATTCCATTGATAACTTACTTGGCTCGCTCATTGCTTACGAGCAAGGGGTGAATCAAAGAAATCTTGATGCATGTGAGAAGAAAAAGGAGAAAACAATCGCACTAAAGGTGCACAAATCATATTCTGAATCTTTCGGGTCTGAAAGCGATGAAGTTGCCTTCATAACAAGGCAATTCAAAAGCTTTCTAAGGAAGAAATAAAAGCATCATCAAAGTTGGAGGAAAGGTAAGGATCATAAACATGTTAAAGGATCTTCTGATGTTGTTTGTTTTGAATGCAGGAAACCTGGACATGTGAGAGCCGATTGCCCTACACTTCAAGATCATTCTAGCAAAGAAAAGGAAAAAGGTGAGGAGAAAGCTAAGTCTAGGAAGGACAAGAGGAAAATCCAAAGAGGTTTTTGGGCAGAATCTGGTACTGACTCCTCTGAGACTGAACCAGAGGAAGAGACTACAAACTTGTGTTTCATGGGAGAAGATCAAAGTGATGAAGAGGTATGTAAACCAACCTATGATGAATTGTTTGAAATTTGTAAAAAAATCTATGCATCATACAAAAAACTTAAGAAGACTCATGCTAGCCTAAAATTAGAACATTCAAATCTACAAAAAGAGCATGAAGTTTTTCTCAAAGATCATGCAACGATTGATTCAAATCACATGGCTCTTCTTGATGAATTTGATGAGTTGAACAAAATGCATTTGGAATTATTTGATGAACATAATGCATTAAAAGCTTCACACACCTCACTTAAGGTTGATCTTAAAAAATCTAAAGAGATTGAGAAAAATTTGAGGATTGAGATTGATGCATTAAAAAGAATAAATTTGAGGATTCAAAATGATTTTGATACATGTAAGAAAAATTGGATGACTTCCACTTTTGATCTTAAGCCAGAACCTAGGAAGAGGCACTATAACTCAAACCATTTAAGAAACCCTTTTCCTGGAGTTAGATATTTTTCTTGTGGCATGCTAGGACACATCTCACACACTTGCACCAAACACCGTAATACACATTGGGTGTGAAAACCTAAGATGTATAATTTACAACACACCATACCTGCATTGCATTCTACTTTTTCTAAGAAGGATCCCAAACCTGTTTGGGTTCCTAAATCTGACTGTTGTTGAGTTTTGCAGGAGTGCTCTCACCAAAGACCTCGTGGGAGCATAGGATAACTGGACATAAAGAGGCTTGCAGCTCAAAATTGCTTAAACTCGCTGCTTTATCACTTGCTTGAAATCTTTAATTTTTTGTGTGTCTTTTATTTTATTTTTGTGCTAGTTTTTGTGCTCACTTTGTATTATTTTTAGTTTTGCTTTATTTTCATTTTTTGCTTTGTTTTTTATGTATTTTATTTCACATTGTTGTTTAAAATTGGTCTTCCATATGATGAATATTTTCAAGCTTTTAGATTTTTGAGTTTTGGAGATAGTGTTTAGCTTTTCTAAAATTGGTTAAAGGGAGTATACTGTTGATGTTTTCCCTCCTTCTGACTTTGTTTAGAGGTATGATTTTCTTCTCTAAATAAAAGTCCAAACTCAGGTTAACCAATGGCTTTTCATTTAAGATTTTTTTCTTATCTTGCTACATTAATTTATCTTATACATAATAGCCAAAGTTCTTATATATCATTAAAGCTTTTGAAATTTTGCCATTGCATTTATCACATGATTTTGATTTTATGTTGTGTATTGTTCTTCCCTATGTTAGAGAGAGAGCTCCTATTCTCTAATACTTTGAGGATATACTCACAACTAAGTTTTTTTTAAGGGTATATTAAAGAGTTTCTAGCTTGCAAAAGTTAAAAAGGAAAGAGGTCAATGAAGCCAAATTGAAAAGAAAGTTGTATACACAAAAGTGTATCAAAGAATCAAAAGATGCTCAAAAGAGCCAATCAAAATAACAAGAGGCATAAAATGAGCCCACTAAATGCAAGCTATCCTCTCTTTGGTAAAACTCTTAAAACTTAGAAAACTCATTGATTATGTGATGTTTTCAAAGACTTGATTTCAATTTCCATGATTGAGAAAAATTACTTTGGGTCATTAATTATGAGATACTTTCTTTGTAAACAAGTCTTGAATGGATCTTATTATCCTATATAGTTATTCTGAGTTGGATTTTTGTTTTCCAAAAGAATTTTGTACCCTAAAGGATGTCTGATCTAGGGTTAATAGAATCGGATGTTCTACCTTCTTCTGATTGGAATTTGTTTAACTCCTTGATCTCCTGGAACTCTAAAGTTTAAAAATATTTGAGATTTTATCATATGAAATGCTTTGCTAAAATAAAAAAAATATTAGAAAATTAAAATCCTAAAATATTCGTTGTTTGATTTTCGTTGTGTTTTTTGTTTTGTTTTACTGTGTTTTGATTTTTTTTCTCTTTTCTCTTGTTTTATTTTTTTAGGGTCTTGATCATCATCATCTTTTTTTCAATTCTTAGTCACATCGAACTCATGGTGATAGTCCTGGCCGATAGAATATTTCGTCTGTACGATGCAATTTATGTGCATCGTCCTGGCCGATACACTGGATCGTCCTGGCCGATCCACGTGTCTGCACGTTTTAATCTTTAAAATCGGCCCCAGACGATCCATTATTGGACAATCGGCCGGGCTGATCCACTGTTCGTCCTGGACGATACACGTGGCAGTGATTTAAAATGTTTTAACTTCGGCCGGTATGATCAATTATTATGCATCATCCTGGATGATACACCTAATCGGCCCGAACGGTCTACTTTTTCAACGATCATTCGGATTGACTCCTCGGGACGATCGCCTGTGTCTAATCGGCCTGGCCGATATCTGATCGGCCCGGACGATTGGACCGCCTTTTTGACCAATCGGCCTGTATGTAATTATTGAGACATATCGGCCTGGACGATTCTGCGATCGGCCAGGACGATATGGCCGTTTCTTTAAATTCTGGCCGTTCCAGCCTTGTTTTCTCACTCTCCATTCTTCTTCCATTTTTGTTTTCTTGCTAACTCTCTTCTATGGCTGGTGGGAAACGTGTTCGTCAGGCGTCTGGGAGTTCTTCGAGGGCAACTCTGGACCCTCGATTCAGGGAGGCAGAGGATCAGGCTGCCTACCGTCGCTATAATGAGTGTGGCATCACCCTCTCCCGGACAATCAATCCTGCACATCTCTCATATCCGGTAATGGATCTTTTTGCCCACACCTCTCTTTGTTTCATACTCACCCTCACCATCCCTTTCTCTTCCGAACTCCTCCTTGAATTTTATGCAAGCCTGCGCATTAACTGCATCTTCACAGCCCTGACCTCCTATGTGAATCGACGCCCTGTCAAAATCACATATCAGGATTGTGTTGATCTTTTACAGCTATCCACCACCGGGGATAAGCTGCACCTAATAGCCTCTGATCCTGATTTTGACTGGTCCACGGCGAATCACTTCCTTCGCCAGACCAATGCACCTTTCCATGTTGGAGAGACTAGCTCTTTAGTCAAAATGCTAGGACAATCCAACATGTCCTTCGCACCTCCATAATTCCAAAAGCCGGGGACCGAATCCACATCACCCCTCTACTTTCCCTCACTACTTTCTACATTATGGCCCAAAGAGAATTCAATGTCACTGATCTACTCTTTCACTACATCGATCACCTAACCACTATTCGTGATCCAGGCCATAAGAGAAAACCCAATCTAGCCTTAGGACACATCATAGCCTATGTCCTTGAAACCAAATACAATCTCCAATATCCTGCTCGTCCTAACCTTCATCCTCCTTACTACTCAAACAATTCCTTCACTGTCCTTCATAGTACTCGTCAACACCCAGGAGATAGGGAAGGTCAGGGGGCTAGAGAGGAGGAGGCTCCCGCTCCCGCTCCCATTCCTGATCCTGTTCCTCTCCACCAGCACTCACCGGTTGATCAGTTGATAGAGAGGTTTAATCATTGGGAGACCTGCTTCGATGCTTACGTTGATGCACAGGAGCAGTAACATTCTGAGGACATTGCCCGCTACGAGAAGAATTGCGCGGAGGACTTAGCCCGCTTTGATAGTTACTTGGTTCACCAGCAGCAGCAGCATGACCAGGACATCGCCAGGTTCAATGCTCAGTTCACGACACTTGCCACCCACTTTCAGCAGCCACCTCCACCACCTCCATCTGATGATCTGGATCCCTCGTTGTTTTAGTCTGTACTTTGTGTTGTTTGTTTCCTGTCATTTTGTAGTTTGCTTGTTTGTCTTTTGTGATGTTTTCTTTTTTTTTATCTGGACCCTCTTTTTTGTGATGACAAAATGGGGAGTAGGGTGTAGGAAAAAGCTGTTGGGTTTTGGGTTTGTAACTTTGAATTTCTAATGAACCTTTTTTTTAAAATTTTCCTACTTGTGTTTGCCATCATCAAAAAGGGGGAGATTGTTGTAAATCTATTTTTTCATGACTTATGTTTTAATGATTGACAAACACTACTTCTCTTGGACTACTTGTTGCTTCTAACTTTTCACGAATCGAAGATCGGACGATCAAGAGAAAGCCAGTTCAGGATTGCGTAGGTATAGGATTGAGTTAGTCTGTAATCTATTTTTTCCCTTCTTGAGTCAGTTTATAATGTTCAAAAGACAGATACTAAGTAACCCTACACACACACACTTGAGAGATTTAGAATCTCTGTTTTTGCTCACATCGGTCAGGCCGATCCATTGGATCGTCCTGGACAATCGAGTTAAAACCAGAGACACTAATCAGGATTCTTAATTAAGGCAGCCGACATTAACATATCGGCCTGGACGATACGTGTATCGGCCAGGATGATAAGCTCAAAATAGAAAGAAGTAGTCGCCATAGACAATTAAGGTATACTGTATTTTTAAATTATCGGCCAGGACGATCCACGGATCGGCCTGGACGAAATTATCAAATTATGCCTTAATTGATCAAGAAATCAATGGAGTAATTAAGGATGATTGATACGATCATATCGTCCTAGACTATCGCAGGATCGGCCAGGATGATCTATGCAAAATCCTTAAGTTACTTCAGGACGATAAATATTCGCTAGCTCAAAAACAGGGCGATGCTCAGGACGATTTGCCTCTGATTTGAACTGATCGGCCTGGACGATCGTGAGATCGGCCAGGACGATCAAGCCAAATTTCAATCGTCCAGCACCCAAAACAGGGCGATGCCCAGGCCGATCTTCTGTGATTTGTACTGATCGGCCGGGCCGATGTCTATATCGGCCTGGACAATATTGTCGGCAACTTATAATTAATGAGCTCCTTTGAAACTCTTCTATTTAAAGAGCTCTTGTTCAACATTTTTTAGGACCTTTTGCTGCTACCTTAACCTGAGAAGACCTTGAGGAGAGAAAGAGAGAGAGGAAGAGAGAGAGGATCTTGTGAGGGGGAGCTTGTGAGGGGATTCACAAGGGTTGCTTCAAGGATCGCTCTGCTTGTCTTTCGTATGGAGTTTCTCATCCGTGGAAGAGTCGGTAAAGGTAAGGAGTTTGCTTTTAGTTATGGTTCTCTGCCAGCTTCAGGAGGAAGCAAAAGGAGGTAGGTTCTTTGCCTTACTGGGGTGGCAAAAAGGAGGTTCTTATGAGGGCTTCTCCGCCTAGCCGTGGGGGCTAAAGGAGAGTCACGTTTTGTAGTGCAATACTTGGAGGGTGCCTCCAAGGAGTGGATGTAGGTCGAGTCGACCGAACCACTATAAATCTCTGTGTTATTTTTCTTGCTTCCGCATTTTAAATTTCGCATTTTATTTCTGTGGTGTGATTTGGTCTATGCAATTTTCTTTCTTTATGAAAAGAGTTTTTAAAAATACCAATTCACCCCCCCCCCTCTTGGTTAGCTTGGGACTAAGTTCATAAGGCTTAACATCCCGAACAAACTTTCATATATCGTCCCGGCCAATCCTGCGATCATCCACGATGATGTGATCGTATCAATCATCCTTAATTACTTCCTTAATTGCCGGATCAATTTAGGCATAATTGTGTCATATCGTCCTGGCCGATATCACGATCATCCTGGCCGATTTCCAAAAATACAGAATACCTAAATTGATTATGGAGGCTATTTCTTTCTATTTTGAGCATATCGTCTTGGCCGATCTCATGATCGTCCCGGCCGATAGACTAATGATGGCTGCCTTAATTAAGAAACCTGATTAGGGTTTCTATTTTAAAGTTGATCATCCAGGATGATATAAATATCATCTGGGATGATGTGAGTAAAAACATAAATCCTAAAACACTCAAGTGTGTGTGTAGGGTTACTTAGCATCAATCACTTCATAAGATTACAATTGACTCAAGAAAGGAAAAAATAAAAAATGCAGACTGACTCAGACCTAGTCTACCCAATCTTAATCTGGCTCCGTTTGTAGTCTAATCTCTTGGCCCTGAAATATATGTAGAAAAAGGTAGTCAAAGTGTTTGCTAACATCAAAATCACAATCCATGAAACCAAGTTTGCAACACTAACTCGAGGTTTAAAGATGAATTGAATGCACTTGAGGAAAATAGGAATACACCAACACTGGATCTAAAGCTAAAAGTTAGAAAGAGGCATTATAATTTGAGCATATTAGTGAATTTTTTTCCTGGTGTTAGATGTTTTTCATGTGGCATGCTAGGGCATATTTCATACACTTGCACTATTCACCATAGTATACATTGGTTGTGGAGACCCAAATTACATGATCCACTATATGACACGCATGCATTGCATTCTTCTTTTCATAAGAAGGGACTCAAACCTATTTCGTAGGGAAAGAGGATCAATAATGTTTACATACTTGACTTAAATGATATTGAATGTACTGCTTCATTTTGCTTAAAAATTATTGTTGATGATTCATGGTTGTGGCATAATAGGTTATGGCATGCCAGTATGAAAATCCTTAGAAGAGTGACCTAGAAAGACCTAGTTAGTGGTGTCCCTAAGCTTAAGTTTTCTAAAGAATACCTTTGTGATGCTTGCCAACTAGGGAAGCAAGTTCAATCATCTTTTCATTCCATTAAGGATATTAGCACCTCTAGACCTTTAGAATTCCTTCATATAAATTTGTTTAAACTTATTAGCACTGCCAGCTTAGGGGGGAAAGTCTATGGATTTATCGATGACTACTCGAGGTTCACTTGAATTAAATTTTTGTCTCATAAGAGTGAGTCTTTTGATAAGTTTAGATCCTTCTTCACTTTGATTCAGAAAAAACTAGGTTGTGAGATCTTAACCATCTATAGTGACCATGGGGGAGAGTTTGAAAATGAGAGATTTAGAGTCTTTTGTAAGGATAAGGGGATCAGCCATAACTTCTCAGCTCCTAGGACCCCTCAGTAGAACGGGGTAGCCTAAAAGAAGAATAGGACCTTAGTGGAAGCCCCTAGATCCATGCTTGCTGAGTATTCACTTCTAAAATACTTTTGGGCTGAAGTGATAAACATAGCTTATTATGTGTTGAATAGGGTGAATGTTAGAGCCAAAGTAGATAAGACACCCTATGAGATCCTTAAGGGTAAGACACCCATTCTTTCCCACCTCTATGTCTTTGGTTGTAAGGTTTTCATTCATAACAATGGGAAGTCACACTTAGAGAAATTTAACCCAAAATCAGATGAAGGATTGTTCTTAGGATATTCAAGTGTTGGGAAATCCTTTAGGGTGTTTAATAAGAGGACTTTAGTGATGGAGGATACTACTCATGTAATGTTTAATAAATCTGATCCTAAGAAGTCTAGAGTTGAGGATAAAGATGGTGTCAGAGAGATTTTCAAAGGAGTTGAAATTTTGGAGAAGAGGGTAGAGTCCCAAATCACTGAAAAAGTAGGTGAGATTACCCAAGGAGTAGAAAATTCAAATCTAGAGGAAAGGGTTGATCCTACACACACCTTGCCTAGGGATTAAACATATTCTTTAAGTCATCCTAAATAATTGATCTTAGGAGATCCTTCTGAAGGTGTTAGGACTAAGCATGGACTTAGGAAGGAAGTGAACCACTCTACCTTTATCTCTATGACTATACTCACCAATATTAATCAAGCCTTATGTTATGAGTTTTGGATCTTAGCTATACATGAGGAATTAAACCAATTTGTTAGGAATGATATTTGGGAGCTTGTAGAAAGACTAAAAAGATAAAGTGTACTTAGAACCAAATGGGTCTTTAAGAATAAGATGAATGATTATGGTGTGGTGATTAGGAATAAAACAAGATTGGTAGCTAAGGGGTATAACCAAATAGAAGGGATTGATTTTGAGGAGTCCTTTGCTCCTATAGTTAGATTGGAAGCCATTAGAGTGCTACTAGTATTTATCTGTTATAAGGGATTTAAACTTTACCAAATGGATGTTAAGAGTGCCTTTTTAAATGTGATGATGAAAGAGAATGTATTTGTAGAGCAACCCCCAGGTTTTGAGAGTTACCAGTTTTCAAATTAAAAAAGGTCTTATATGGATTAAAACAAGCACCTAGAGCTTGGTATGAGAGGCTTAGCACATTCTTACTTGAGAGAGAGTTTATTAAAGGGAGCGTAGATATCACCATTTTTCTGAGAAAAGTAGGAGATGAGTTACTCATTATTCATATCTATGTTGATGATATATTTTTTGGATCTTTTGATAAAAAGCTATGTGATAATTTTTCTAAAATAATGAGCAAGGAGTTTGAGATGAGTATGATGGGAGAGTTGTCATACTTTTTGGGATTTAACATAAGATAATTGGATAATGAAATCTTTTTAAATCAATCAAAGTACATAAAGGGCATCTTGAAGAAATATGAAATGGATAAAGCAAAACGAATGAGTACTCCTATGACCTCTAGTGGACAGTTGGATAAGGACTCAAATGGAAAATCTATTGATCAAAAGAAGTATAGAGGGATGATTGGATCTTTACTTTACCTGACTACTAGCCGATCTGATACAATGTTTAGTGTTTGTCTCTATGCTAGATTTCAAGTTGATCCTAAAGAATCCCATCTGACTGTTGTTAAGAAAATTTTAAGATACCTTCTAGGGACCCAAAACTTAGGAATTTGGTATCCTAGGCATAACACTTCTTTTGAGATTATTAGATACTCTGATTCTGATTTTGCAGGATGTAGGGTGGATATAAAGAGCACTTCTAGGACTTACGAATTCATAGGACAATCTTTGGTCTCCTTGTCTAGTAGAAAACAAAACTTTATTGCACTTTTCATTGCTGAAGATGAGTATATTTCCTTAGGGAGTTGTGTGGCCCAAGTCCTTAGGTTAAAGTAATAAATTTTGGATTTAGGATTACCTATAAGCACAATTTCAATCATTTATGCCAACACTAATGCCATATGCATCTCTAAAAATCCTATCCAATATTCAAGGACCAAACATATTGACATAAGGCACCACTTTATTAGAGACCATGTGAATAAAGGAGACATTGAGTTACATCCTGTAATAATTGATAATCAACTGGCTGATATTTTTACTAAACCACTAGCTTTTGACACATTCAACATCTTAAGAATCATATTGCGTGTGATTAACATAAATGCATGAACTTGACACTAAATTCTGAATTTTATGTTTTTTTTTTTAGTTTGTTTTATTTTTACTAGCTTTTTTTTTCATGTTTATTATTTTAATCTTTTCTTCTTTTTTTAATCATAGCTGAAATGGTATTTTATGCCTTATTTTTTATTTTTAAAAATTTGTAATCAATATTTTGACATCCCTAAATCAGTTAGAGGGAAAAATACTGTAATTGATTCCCTTCTTCTAAACTTCTTTTAGTGGTATAATTTTCTTTCTATCTTAAATTAACAAATAGACTTTGCAATTATGATTTTTTCATTCTTGCTATAGTAATCTATCTTATATATATAATGTTCAAAGTCTTTATATTACTTTTAAAATTTTTGTAATCTTATCGTTGTTTTTATCATATGATTTTGATCCTGTTTTATGATTAATTCTTCCATATATTAGAGAGTGACTTTTTCTTCTCTAATATCTGGAAGATATACTCACAACTAAGAGTATTTAAGAGTTTCAAAAGAGATATTGCTTGCAAAAATGTCAAGAGCATAAAATGAGCCCCAACAAAAAAATTTGAAAAATAAAAAAAAAGTGGTCAATAACGCCAAATCAAAAGATGCGCAATGAAGCCAAATTAAGATGGGTACACAAAGTGTATCAAAAATCAAAAGATGCGCAAAGTGTGTCAATCAAAAAGCAAGCTTTCTTCTCTTTCAAACTTTTAAATATTAGAAAAATTCATGTGTCACTTGATAATTTCAAAGGCTTGATTTCAAAATTTGAGATTATGACTAATTACTTTGATATATTATTCTATAAAATATTTTTCTGTAACCAAATTTTAAACGGATCTTTTTTTTATCCAATTATTTTTTCTAATTTAGATCTTTATTTTCAAAAGATGGTTTTCCCTGTGAGAAGTCCATGCTAGGGCTACATAATTGGTTGTTCTACCGTGTTTTGGATTTTGACGATGTTAACTCATTGTTCTTACAATTTTTTAATTTCAATCTCATGGGGAATTTATCATTTTGAAGCCTTGATTAAAAAAAAAATTCGCCTCCTTTTTTGTGATGTCAAAAGTGGGAGTAGTGTTTGTTTGAGTTAGTTAATACTTGTTTGAGTTTCGTCATACTTTTTTGTGTTTGATTCTATCTTAATTATTTGACATCATAAAAAGGGGGAGATTATTATGAATCTGATTTCAGGGAATATAATTTAGATGATAGCAAATATTTCTATTTTTCTATGACTGCCTTACTTACTAACATTTTAGGTCCACAAGATCAAATTATAAATCGAACCAGCTCAAGATTGGGTAGATTAAGAGATTAGTCAACTTGTAATGTCTTTTACCCTTTCTTGAGTCAATTGTAAATAATGTGGATACTGATGCTAAGTATCCTTACACACACACACTTGGGAGAAATTTTTTGACTATTTTAGAGTTTTTTTATTTTTGATCACATCGTCCGGGACGATCCCAAAATCATCCTGGACGATTAGTTAAAAATAGAAACCTAATTAGGGGGCATCCTGGTTAAGGCACTCGTCATTAAGAAAATTATCTTGGATGATATTGACATCGTTCAGGATGATAGGCTCAAATCATAAAGAATCAGCTGCCAGATCTATTTCGGCATATTTTAAATTTGGACATCATCCTGGACGATGCAGCACAATTATGCCCAAATTAATTTGGTAATTAAGTAAAGCAATTAAGATTTCATTGCTCGATCATATCATCATATAATCAAACCTTAAATTCGTCCTAGACTACTAGTGCGATGCTCTGGTTGATATGTACTTAATTGAACTAATCATGCGGGACGATCAAAAGATCGGCCTAGACGATAATATTACTTTTGCATCATCCAAACCTCCATCCAGGGTGATGATCTGGACGATATGTGATGTTTTGTGATAATCGACCCAGACGATTGTGAGATCGTCCTGGACGATCAAGCTATTTTTTCATCGTCTAGACATCCATCCAGGGCGATGTGCTAGAAGATATTTGTTCACTTGAATTAATCATACAGGATGATATATTATTGTCTTGGATGATATGAACAAATTACATTCTAATCGTCCAGACTTTTCCAAATCGTCCTAATTAATTGGGCTAATTTTGTACTGATCGTACAGGACGATAAAGATGATTTGTTGCAATTAAGAGCTGGTCTGAAGCTCTTCTATTTAAGACCTCAAGTTTACTCAAAGATAGTATCTTTTGTTACTGTCTTGACCTGATAAAGCCTAGAGGAGAGGGAGAGAGAGGGAGAGAGAGAGAGCGTGCGAGAGAGAGAGAGAGGATCTTGTGAGGGGGAGTTTGTGAGGGGTTTCACAAAGGTTGCTCCAAGGAAGGATATAAGTCGTCTTCTCTAATCGTCGTCCCTTGGTCCTTGAAGGTTCGAGAGATGTTAGCTTCAGCAACTTATCAAGGTTCTCTGTCTACTTCTGGAGGAATCAAAAGGAGTTGAGGTTCTCTGCCTACTTTAAGATGAAGCAAAAGGAGTTGAGATTCTCTGCCTGCTTCAAGAGAAAGAAAAAAGAGTTGGGTTCTCTGCCACACTAGGGTTGGTGAAAAGGAGGTTTGTACAGGCTTCTCTGCCTTGCTGTGGGATCAAAAGGAGAGTCACTGAGTTTAGTGCAATACTCGGAGGGCGCCTCTAGGGAGTGGACGTAGGTCGAGTTGACCAAACCACTATAAATCTCTATGTTCTTTCTTATTATTGCTTCTGCATTTTATTTTCGCACTTAGTTTCTTTTGAGGTGATTATTGGTTTGGTTTTAATTTATGTTTTTACTGAGAAGTTTTTTAAAATACCAATTCACCCCCCTCTTGGTTAGCCTTGAGCTAGTTCATAAGGGACTAACATCCCTAATGAAGTTTCAATGGTTCGGTCCAAGTAAACCTATATCCACTCCAGCACTAAACACAAGTGACTCTTCTTTTGTCCCCATAATAAGGCGGAGAAGCTCTTACAAACTCTCTTCCACAAACTCAGTGCGGTAGAAAACTATCGCCTTTTACACTCTTCAAGTATGGTAGCATACCTTCTCATCCTTGTTCACCCTCCTAGTGAAGGCAGAGTACCTACACATCCTTTTTCACCCTGCTGGTTAAGGCAGAGAACTATCACATCCTTTTTCACCCTCCTTGTATAGGCATAGAATCTTAATCTAGCCTTGAAAATCTTCTCCTAAGAGCCTTTAAAGAAGTTGGGTAGAAACATGTACAAGACGGAGATCCGTACTTTGGGCAACCTTGTGAAACTTGATCTCTCACTCTTCAATCACAAACCTCTCCAAAACACACTCCCAAAAGGTCACACCCAAGAGAAGTTCAAAGCAAATGATGTACAAGATAGTTTTTAGGACTCTTTATATAGAAACCATATAAAAACCGTTCAAAAACTAAAATTTCCAAGAGAACCATCACACGATCATATTGTATGATCATGGATCATATAGTACAAACAGTTCCAAAAACTAGGGCTTTGTTTAGTACGAACTTGGACGAATTTAATTTCGTATACTTTTAGTCGTATGTACGATTTAACCTCGTATTATACAAACATTTCAGAATGAACGTGTTCATTTGGTACGTTCTTGTACGAACCTAATTTTGTACACTAATAGTCATATGTACGACTTAGCATCATACTAAATGAACAGTTCAAAAAAATTTAAGCCATGATTTGATTAATTGTATTCTCGAGGAAAGGTATACCACATCATATAGTATGATTAGATATCATACAGTACGATTAGTTTAAAAAAATTATCACTCTCCTCCTATGTGTGTGCACGATTACCCAATTACAATCGCACTTGCTAAGACTCAAGTAATAAAAATAAAGTTATATAAATTTTATTATATTAAATCTTATTCTACCTTGTCTTGAGTCTTCAGCAATATGGATTAGTATATGATTTTTCAGAAATATTAGTACAAAGAGAAACAAATATAAATATCCAATATATGCTAGAAGAAATAATAAAATCATAACAATAGTATTTTGTTTTCATCAAAAATCTCAATCTCAATCTTGATGTCTGATTTGCAACAGTTCAAAAATTTTATACATGTTTAGTAGCATCTCAATTATAATTATACTTCTATCAATCTTGATGTTTAATTTATTTGCATTTTTATTGGTATAATACACTTTCTAATTCAATATTCAGTTTTATATAATCCATTCAAACTTTGATTTTTGTCTTTTGCATTCAAGTTCTATTTGATGTTGCTCAACTCAAATTCAATATCCATAAGTGCTCTATTTGAGTTCAAGTTTTCCATGTTTCATTTGAGTTCATATTCTTTTGTATTTTATTCAAATTAAAGTTCAAGTTATTTTACTTGCTGTTCATTTAAGTCTAAGTCCCCTATATTGTGTTCAAATTCAAGTCCTCGATTCACTAGAAATTTCAACAGCCTCCTAGTATCTCCCTGGCTAGTATCTCCCCCATTTAGGGAAAATTTCAATAATCTGGGCCTCCCGCCACACTATAGAAAGTGTGTACGAAAGGTATCGAATGACACTATGGTCGTAAATCTTCAATCCCTCCATGCCAGAGAAAGGCGTGTATAGGTCTTCAGGCACCTGTTTATATATATATATATATATATTCAATCATGTTTAGAACTAATGATAATGATACTAAAATGAATAATCAATTACATCATTAAGTACACTAGCTAATAATAATTTGTGAAAGAAAAATAAAAGTGTTGAACTAAAGAAAGAAACTAAGAACAGAATTACAATAATTTTGTTTACTCTCTTTTTTTCATAAATGATTGTTTAGGTGTAAAGGTGTTGATTTGGTGGGGTTTGAGGATATATTTGAGATGGTCTTAGTTGGTTTAGTGTAGGGAAATATATTGCAATAGATTTATTGGAGTGGCCTATATTAGGATGCTAGGTTGATTGCGTAATGGGCTTTGGATGATTGTTGTAGGATGGATTGGGCTTGAAGTGGATTGGAGTGGATGTATGGAAGTGGGTGTAATGAGCTTGTGGAGTGGTACAGTAAGTGGAGGAAGGGGTTAATGGATTTGTGATAAGAGATTTATGTTGTGAAAAGCTTTATCGTTTAAAGTATACAGGAAGTGGGCCTATTGAGAGGGTTAGTGAGCTGTCATGTAGATGAAATAAAGGAGGAGTGAGTTGTAAGTTTGAACTTATATATAAATATGAACTTTGTTCTGTTCACTTCAGTAGCTCGCATTTAGAGAGAGATCAAACCGAGAGTGCTTCCCCTCTGCGAAGCTCTACTAGGGTTTTTCTCCCGCGTTCCTTTTCACGCCGCCCTTGTTGGGAGGGGCCTCCCCTCCCCTCCTCATCCTCCGGATGGCTTCCTCATCTTATCACGCGGAGTTCCCGCTGCTCCCCGGCACTGGTGGTTCCTCCTTCTCAACTCCTCCAGGCCTCAACTTCATTGCAAACCTCACGAACCAAGACCCGATGGCAAATAACTTCAACATTTCCATAATTCCTCCACTTGCAAGGATTCCTTTCTCTACGAAGGATCTTGCCCTCGGCACTCCCGACTGGAAGCTAACCCTAATCGAATACTCTATTGGCCTGAGACCTACTTACCTCAGTCTCTTGAACGTCATAAAAAAGGTTTGGTCCCCCAAAGGTTTGATCGACCTTCTCTCTCTCTTAACGATGGATTTTTTCTCTTCAAATTTTTCTCTGCTGAAGATTTTGAGGCTGCTTGGTCGAGAGGACCATGGTTTTTCTTTGGGCGTCCATTCATCCTTCAGCAATGGCTCCCAAATTCAAACCTAAGAGAGATGAATTCATTGCTAGTTCTATATGGATTAAAATTTTAGATCTACCTTTAGCTATTTGGAACCCTTTGGGCATCTCAAAAATTGTGAGCTTCATCGGACACCCATTGGCTGTTGACTCCCTTACGGCACAAAAAACATGCCTCACCTTTGCGAGGGTGTGTGTTATGGTTACCAGTAAATCGAGTTTACCTGATGAAATCTCGATAATCCTGGACGGGGATGATGTAGAGCTTAAAGTCCTATATGACTGGAAACCTATACCTTGTCCTGGTTGTGGTTCTTTGGTTCACCCGCACAGCCTTTCTCCAAAAAACCCTTTAGCCTAATACTACCTCTCACTTACCTCCTCGTGGTAGGAGTAAAAGCAGAGCTCGGCCACCTCCTGCTACCATTCTAGCTCTACTTCCTAAACCGACACTACAATCTAACCACCAACAAACCCCCAACCTTTCCTGTACCAACCCGACCACTTCATGCTCTCACCCTCAAACCGAAGACAATCTAAACTCTTCTGCTCCTCCTCAACCTATTCAAAACCCCCCCATCACCAGCAACCCGCCTATTTTCGCCTCTCCGGAGATGGCAAGCCAAATAGAACCCGCATCAGAACCCATCCCCAATCTTATCGGATAATCCTATTATTGAAACGCTCTCTTCCTCAGATTCCCCCAAGCTCTTGGAAGCTCAGGAAAAAATGCAAGAATCCCCAAAAAAATACTACAATAAGACCCCTCCTTCCTAGCGTCATCAACCTTCCAGCTCCTCCATCTTACCTAACAAATTTTCTATACTTCATCCTGAAGAGCCCCCCGATAGCCTGAATGAATCGGAAATCTCTTCTAGCAGCAATTATCACTGCTTAGAGGACCCCCATGAAAAATAGAACAAGCACAAGTCACAACAATCAAATGCCCCCAAGGTCCAAAGGCGCCAAGAAGGCGCAATCATCTTCGAAATCCAAATGACCCTACCATCCATAGGTTGCGGGAATGTCCGTGGATTTAACAGCCCGAACAAGATTCTTGCGTGTAAAAATCTGGTTTGCATTCACTGTCTTGATATGCTATGTATTCTTGAAGAAAAACTCCCAGTCTCAGCTTCTTCTGATCCTTGGTTCAAGATGTCTCATAAAGTTTTTGGGAATGAGATGGACTGTTATAATCTTGGTTCTTCTTCCACTAGGAGTATTTGGTTGAAGTGGAATATGCAATCAGTTTCCTTCACTCCTATCTCATCCTCCCCTCAAATCATTCACAGCACTCTCTCCTACAATTCTTCTAATCCTTTCTATCTCTCTGTAGTGTATGTTGCTAATATCGTAGGTGAGAGAAGCTCTCTTTGGGTTATGCTTACTGATATTGTTGAGAATATTAATGCTCCTTGGCTTTCAATGGGAAACTTCAACTGCTATAGAAGCGCTAAAGAGAAATTAGGTGGTTCGCAGCCTCACCATAGTCAGCTGAATGAAATGAACAGTTGGATTTCTTATTATGGCACTTTAGAGCTTGCTTGCACTGGTTTGAAATTTACATGGTTTAATAATAGGATCTTGGAGCCTATCCATATCATATTGGATAGAATGCTTATTAATCATGCTTGGCTTGATGCCTACCCCACCTCTTACTCCAAGGTGGAACTGCCAGGATGTTCAGATCACTCACCTTTAATTCTTAAATCTGGTAATACTATTCCTACTAGTGGCTGATTTCTGTTTAAAAACTATTGGGTTAACATGGAGGGGTATTGGGAGGGAGTTATCTCAGCTTTCTCCAAACATTCTGATGGCAGCCCTATTGCTAACCTGTACCATAAGCTTAGAAATCTAAAAGCTTTCTTGAAACATAAAAAGTGGAGTAACTCTTCATATCTCAAAGATCAGATTGAGACTCTTGAAACCAATCAAAAATTCTGTCTTGAGCAAATTCACCAATGCCCCTCTGCTCTACCCCTGCATGTTTAGCTTAAGCAAATAAACACTTCCTTGGCTTATTTCAACAAAGCTTGGTCTTCATGGATTGTGCAAAGAGCTAAAGCCAAATGGCTTTCGAATGGGGAAGATGATTTAAGCTTTTTATATGCTAGAATCAAATGCAGAGGAAGTTTCAACAAAATTCATGAGATCACTACATCTAAAGATCACTTCTCCAATCCTGGTGAAATTGTTAATGCTATTATCAGATACTTTACGGATTTGTTCAATGCTCCCAAGCCCACTTTTACCAATGTGAGATCCATCCCATGTGGTGACATTATTCCAGAGAACATTGCTGATTCCCTCTCTATTCCTGTCACTGATTTGGAAATTAAAGAAGCGGTTTTTTTGGAGCTTCGAGCTCTTCCCCTGGCCCGGATGGTTACACATTTGAATTTTATAAATCTTCTTGGGAGATTACAGGATTTTATGTTTGCCAAGCTGTGAAAAACTTTTTCAACACTGGATCCCTCCCTAATTCAGTCAAAGCCACTACTATTGTCTTGATCCCAAAAATCCCTCATGCTACCCACATTTTTTATTACAGACCCATCTCTCTGTGCAATACCCTTTACAAAATTATAGCTAAGATTTTAACAAATCGTATGAAAGGGATCATGCCTCATATTATTCATGACAATCAAGCTGGCTTTATTCAAAAAAGATTATCTTCGGACAATATCATTTTAGCCTCTAAAATTCTTAGGGAATTTGGGGCCCGGAAAGGTCATAATTTCTTTTGTGCTAAGCTGGACATCAAAAAAGCCTTCGATTCTGTATCTAGAAAATTCTCATTGAGCGAATGGCTAAGAAAGGTTTTCCCCAAAAATTCATCTCTTGGGTCAGGGGCTGTATATTTGACATGCCCTCTCTCTATTTGTATTAATAGTGCTTTGGAGGGCTTCTTCCATTCCTCTACTGAAATTTGTCAAGGCTGCCCTCTTTCTCCTTTGCTCTTTGCAATTGTTATGGATGCCTTCTCTTGTGCTTTGGATGCAGGGAAATTTACGGGTATCACTTGTAGATCGAATTCTTTCAATCACTTACTCTATGATGATGATGTGCTAGTGTTTGGATCAGCCAATTTTGTGAATGCCCATGCTCTGAATGCCACCTTGGAATTATTTGCTGCTAATTTTGGACTCATTATCAATAAAAGAAAATGCTCTCTAATTTTCGCCTAAGACTCCTCTTTAGCAAGAGACATTTAAAAAGTTCTTGGTTTCGCACTTTCGGCTTATTCTCTTAAATATCTTGGCATTCCAATTGGCATTAAAAACTACCTTTCTCTCACTTCCAACCACTACTGAGCTGGATTTCTGCTCTACTTGCTGGTTGGAAAGTAAAGTTTTTGTCTATTGCAGGTAGAATTTAGTACCTCAAGTTTACTATTTCTAATGCATTAGCTTATTGGATACGAGGGGCGATCATACCTAAAAGTTCTTACAAATTGATTGATAAAATGTGCTCCAAGTTCCTCTTTCATGGCTCCACGATTGAGAAGAAACTTCACCTTATTGCTTGGAAAAACATATGTTTGCCCACTTGTTTTGGTGGGCTTGGAATCTCTGACATACATTCTCTTTACTTTGGGTATGCGTGCAATTTTATTTGGAGGCTTTACACCCACAGCTCTCTTATATCTAAATGGCTTAGAAACACTTACCATTCACCTTTCAAGCCTCTAACCCAGAAAGCTTCTAAGTTTTGGAAATTCTTATGCTCTGTAGCTTCTCAAATTAAACACCTCCTCCACTTTCAGGTGTTGAAATCTCGCAATTGTTTGTCTATGATTTGGGACCCATGGGTCAATGGAAATTCCCTAGCCAATTTAGTTCACCATTCTCCCACTGCTTATCTAGATGTGAATGACTACATTAGTGATGGGAAGTGGCAGCTTAGTGGGTTTTTCTCTATGGATGCTTACTCATTTATTAATTTAACACCTATTCTGGACGAAAACGCTAACATCAACTGGATAGGTGATGGTACTCCTATTTTTAAAACTTTCAAGAAGTGCTATTTCTCTGATTACCAGAAAGTTTTATGGCATAAATATATTTGCCACAAACGATTTGCTTTAAGATACTCTGCTTATTCGTGGCTGGCTGTGAGGAACGGTCTTAAAATGGTGGAAGTGCTTGCTAAATGAAATATTTATATTAATCCCACGTGCCCCTTGTGCGAGGTTGAAGAGGAAATTAATAATCATCCCTTTTTTCAATGCCATTACTCGTTTCAGATTCTTTGTACCTTGTTGCCTGAAGTTGAGATTTTTCTCTTGAGACCTACTCTCTTACAGCTTTTTGAATTTTTGGAGGATAATCACTGCTATAACTCTCATGATAGAAACTTCAGTTATTTTGTGGTTTGCTGTTTGGTTTATTTTTTATGGCTGGAAAGGAACAATAGAAGATACTCCCAAAAGCAAGCCTCTACCTATGCTGTTTATCATTTGGTAATTCTGGCTATTTCTCTTAAAGCTGCAAGATGGAAAAATATAGAAAGTTTATTTGATCGTTTTCCAAATTGCTTCTCCCGTCAACTGTGCTCCCGTGCTGGAATTTTGATCGCCTCTGGGCAATGATGAGCCGAACTGGTGATTCGATTTCCCTGGATGGCCTCTTCTCCCGTCAGTTTCTAGTCTAGCATTGGCCTGGCATTTTGATTATGCACCCGTTGGACCACTCTGGGACTAGCTTGATGGCAATTGGGATTTCGTCCTTCATATTTTTTCTTTGCTACAGGCGCTGAGCAATCATCTGCATTGAATTCACTTCGCCTGTTCACCAGTTTAGGTGTTTTCCTGAGCCCTCCAAGGCAATTTTGTCTCTTATTGGATTTACGGGTGTTTTTGTTTTTTGATTTCACAGTTCTTTACTTGTATATCCTATGAGGTGAATTGTATTATTGTATTCTTCTTGTAATCCTTTTATTTAATATACGGGCTTTGCCCCAAATTTTCCCAAAAAAAAAACTTATATATAAAAAAAATGTTGGAAGAACTCTAGTTGAATAACACGACAAGAGAGAATTTTCCCCAAAAACACGACAAGAGAGAATTTTTGTAGTGCTTTCACATGAACAAATCCGGAGGATGGCAGCTTTTCACATGCTGCTAGGGAGATGGTAGGCTGCAGGATAGGATTTATATGAGCTTGAGCTGCCGCCCATTCAACAAAATGGCCAGCTAAATTAGCCTGCAACAGTTTTTTGCAAGACTCGGGTAGGAGAGAAAAAAACATGGAGTTTTTAGCTTACAGTCCGGTGTTGTGGCGCTTGTTTGCTGAAGCCTAGAACACAGCGATAAGTTTGGCCAGCAAGGTCTGGACACTGGAGAAGGAAGTCAGCTTGCTGTGTGGGTAGATTGGCTTGCTAGAGGTGTTCGATTTGTAGAGGGAAGAAGGAAACGGGGTTGAGGCTGGTTGGCTTGGGATTGTCAGGAAATGTTCATTCTAGCAGTGAGGGGGAAGTGTCGGGTTAGCTTTAGCACAAGGGATTTGTGGTGGTTGAAAAAATCTGAACATAAGGGAAGGGATGGATGTTTTATTTGCTGTTGTAGAGCCTATTGTGCTTGGTATGTCAATCTTCCAAAGAAAAATACTAGTCTTTTAGAGGTTTGATTGGTGCTTGTTGGTTGAAGAGTCGTCGATGTCCACGTAAAGGAGAGGAAGGCTGAAGGTGAAGGAGGAACGGACGTCCTTTGCGAAGTGGGAGAGATTGCGGCCCTAGCAGAGACAAAAACTGGGACCCCAAACTAGCTAAACACCTCTTTGTTTTATCGACGGGCAAAGCGAGCTGGTGATGATGAGGCTCGACAAACTAAGTGCATTCGACAAAACAAGGTACATTTAATGCAATTAATTTGAATTTCACTTATTTCTCTATTTGGCTCGTGTTGTTTTGTTCAAATTATATAAGTTAATTGTCAAATTAGTGTTTTATCATTGCTGTATTAACTTAGGATGACCAAATTGCACTAGTCAAGTCAAAATCGCTCTGATTTGCGTGCTGATTACCTCATTTTGCATTTTGCATGTCGATTTCACTATTTTGCATATCAATCTCACCGAATAATCTAAATTGGATAAATAGATAGTGCACTTTGGGTATTGTCAGTGTTCTTAATACAATGACGAAATCCGTTTGACAATCGGATGTCATTTGGACAACATTGAGAGTTAATTTCCTCAAAATAGGTGTTATTGCTTTGGGACAACATTGATTTGCATGCGTAACTTTAATTGAATAAATTGGTAGTTTATTTAGAGTATTGAAGGTGTTCTTAACACAATGGTGAAGTCCATTTATCAATCGTATGTCATTTAGGCAGTGTCGAGTGACGTTTTCTCAAAATTTGTGCTTTGCTCGGGATGCATATCGACCTCCTCACACATTTTAATCTGAACAAATTGGCTACCATCCATATGTATTTAGGATATTCTGAATGCAATGATGAAGTCTGTTTCACGATCGGACATCATTTGGGCTATGTTAAGGTATCTTTTCCTCGATATGCATGCTTTTTCCTTGGGATGCATGCCACCATTCTGGATGACCCTAATTAAATAAGAAAAATATATATTTTGAATTTTGACAACACTCCAGATGTAATGGTGAAGTCTGTTTTTCGATCGGACATTATTTGGGTGACGTCGAGGCCAAGATCCTTGATTTACGAGTCATCGCCTCAAGATTCACGCCACAACCTTGGTTTATCCCAATTAATCAAATAAGATGTATATTTTGAATGTTGATGATATTTTGGATGCAATGGCAAAGTCTGTTCTACAATTGAATGGCGTTTGGGTGATGTCGAGTGCCAAAATCCTCGATTTATGTGTCATCACTTTGGGATCCATGCCAGCACTTTGGATGATCCAAATTTAATAAACAAAATGTAGTTTTTAAATGTTAACAACATTCAAATGCAATGGTGTGATGCATTCATCAATCGAAAGTCATTTGGGTATCAATCTTCATCAATTTTAGGTGTCGATCATCCCTTTGAACCAATCTCATTTGATTTGACTACAATGGGCCTCAACTTGGATGAATTTGATGTCCTGATCGCAAAGACATCATATGTTTGACAATTGGAGGTCGTTTGACCCTTCAAGTGATTTATCGCATCAAGTCGTGTGTCATTGAATTTGTCTGTTTCGCTCCCCTTTCATGTGGTTCATTGTAATGAGGTCAACAAATAGCCATTAAAGTAAAATGAATGGGTTATTACTAGCCATCAATGATAATAGACTACACCAATTATTTTGATAAATGTCATGAATGTCAAATTCATTGTAATATCATACATCAACCTTCAAATCCTTTACATCCCACTATAGCATCTTGGCCATTTGAATGCTTGGGGATAAGGCCAATCGATCTGTCATCATTAGCTGGACACCATTTTATATTAACAACAACAAACTATTTTTCTGAATGGATTGAAACAGTTCCATTTAAAGAAGACACTGTTAATCATGTGATCAACTTTTTTACTCATAATGTTGTCTATAGATTTGGTGTACCGTGTCGCATAATCTCAGACAACGATATAGCTTTCAAAAGTACTAAGATATACGTATTCATTGAGTGACATAAAATTGATTGGTGATATTCATCAATATATAATCCAAAGAAAAATTGATTGATAGAAGCCTTCAACAAAATACTAGTAAAGCTGCTCAAGAAAATTCTTACTAAGAATAAAAGAGAATGACATACTAAGATGACAGAAGCATTATGCGCATATCATACTACATACAATACACCAATAAAAGCAACTCTTTATGTGTTGATGTTTGGAGTTTAAGCTGTGTATCTACTTGAAGTTGAATTTCCATCACTTTGAGTAGCTATTCAATACGACCTCAACAGGAACAAAATGCTCGATTACGAATGAAAGAGCTTGATGCACTAAATAAAGTCAGGCTCCAAGCTCAACAAAATTTAGATATCTATCAAGCAAGAATGACAAATTCTTTTGATTGTATGGTACACCATCGAGCATTTCAAGAAGAAAAATCAATCATGGTTATGAGAATACCAATTATCCCATACCAAAAAATTGGTGGTAAATTTGAACCAAATTGATAATGACCTTTTATTATCGAGAAGGTATACCAGCAATGAGCCTATCAACTCATCATTATGGAGGGTTGATGATGTATGCCCCTGATCAATGTGAGATATTTGAAGTACCATTATTAGAATAATAAGTTGAAGATTAAAGAAAATATTTTTAAAATATCTTAGAAATTCTACTACAAGACATGGGACATTTTTAAGTTTTAAAAATGCCAAAAATCTAATGATAGTTGAAACTTCCCTTTAAGACAAGAGGCATTTTAAATTTTTATTTGGGTTAATATCGATACTCAAATAAATATTTAAAATCATTCATGGAGCTATTATTGCATAAATAAAAGGCAAAAGTTGGTGTCTTTGAGCAAGCAAATATGTGATCATTACAAAAAGTTAAATATTCATTTTCAAATTCACCGAAATCTTGAAGTTCATATTGAGAAGACATTTTGATCTGACAATTTAAACAAATTAGATTCAAAAGGTATTAGTTATTATGGTACAAGTACAATGCTCAAATAGGTACAATATCTATCTGAATAAGTCTATATGCGGCCGAGTCACTAATAGCTTTACCTACTCAACAAGCCATGATAAAAGGTCATAGTAGGAAAGCACCTGTCTTGTTAGCCCAATAAAAAATACTATCAAGTTTGATGTTTGTTAAATTTAACAAGTCAAAGATATTCAGATTTAGAATATTTTCTCAACTAGCAGATGAATTGAGGAAAATTTTAGAAGAAGATTATGAATCAACTCAAAGGCACTAAGCCATAATTAAAACTCTTATATAAGTTAGAGGCATTTTTCCTTCATTAAAATTAATTATCAAGCACAAAGCTAAGAATGAAGGAACTTATCTTATTCAGCATGTCCAATAAAACACAAAGCTCATGATCAAAAAAGTTATCCCATAGTTCTCATAAAGTCATAGATTAAACTTTGGAAATATTGTCATCATCAAAGTCCATCATGCATAAAGCTTTGGATCGATGGCTATTTGTCATTGACCTAAATAAAGCCCAAAGGGTTTGGGTCACTGGCATACACACCTTCGCCAAGCCCACCAAAGCAAGAAGCTAGGGAAGAAGGTCAAATAAGATGAATTAACACATCTAAATTGCACAAAGCATCAAATAAATGACATCCTCTATTAACATATCTTTTAGAGATATCTAGAGGACTCTCAACATGACATCTAAACTCCAATTTTATATATCTACAGGGTCAACCAGTTTGCAACAAATATGATAAACTATAGAGCACATGTCATATTTGTTAGGGGAGGCATCTTTTGACTGTAACAGCCATTTGGCTAGCACGATTCCAGTTCCCCCACCATCCCTTGTAATGGAATACAACTCCATCATGCACAAAACCACTTAACAACTCTCATTCATCTCATTCGCAAACTCATGAACACAAGAATCATAGAAAGAGGAACTTACCTTCTCTCTTTCTCTCTATTTGAATGCCATAGGAAGCTCCAGTAAAAGACTGGCTTCCTTCATTCATCCATGCCGGAAATCAAATCTGCACAACTGTCTACCTTTTTTTACCCCCTCTATTGAGCAAGCAATGCCCTCCATCGAGAAAATCGACTCCGGTCTCTGCCTCTGAGCCCAATGCCAGCCTCCGTGCCCTAGCCACACCAGCTCGTGCCTTCACTTGCTCTAATTTGACCCCTCCAAACTTAACCCGCGGTTGGCTCACCTCCTTCAAGCAGCCACTACTGACCAAACATTCGCCTTCTTTGATCCCTAGTTTACATCGGGATCCCTCTCCCTCTATGTCATATATATAATGATTTGATATATAATTAAAGAAAGAGATGAGACATTTTCAAATAGGAATTAAAGACCTACGCCATCGACCTTAGGTCCATCTAAAAATGTTTAGATCAAAGACTTGCAACATGATCTTTAATCTGGGTGGATGATTTTAAATTTGAATCTTCCACACCATTGACCTTAGATATGGGCGGAAAGATTTTGTAATTTGAAGCATTCGTACCATCATATCATAGATCCGGGTAGGATGAATTTGATTTTGAGATCTCGTGTTTCCGTATCTTAGTGAATTGAGCTGATCAGATTACTTACTGATTTGATTTATTACATAAGTTGTCTAGGTCTTATGGATACACCTCTTGGAACTATATAAAATGCAACATATAATAGACATTAAGAAGACCATATAAATGTAAGCAATAAACACCACATGCATGTGCTCTGATAAACATTTTAAAGTTACAAACACAAATATCTAAGAATGTTGTGTAGGAACAAATGCTCAATAATATAACATTCTATTTTTAACCTAAACATACTCGCATGTGTCCTAACAAATGCAATAAATTTGCAAATGCCAAAGTTTGAGAATGTTGTACATATTGAATATTCAAATTTCATCTTCCTCCATTAAAAGATATGAGTTAACCACAAACTTTTAAAATACCTCTCAAATTTTTACAAAATTGCAAGTGACTTTAACATCGCATTAATCATGGTTGTGTTAAATGTAAATAGCAATCGGAGGATAAATTTGAATAGCAATCGTAGAATAAATTTAAAGGACATGAGTTAACCCATCCACCTCTCACAACTATTTATTGAGGGTGATAAATTTGAAATTAACCTTAGCTCACAAAGAGAAAAGGTCATGTTAGGTGTATCACTAAGATTCATCCTCAAATAGTCTCTTGCTAATAGGGACATAGCACATGCCCTCTAATCTAGTGGTTTTGCCACAAAATGACACCATTATATTAAGATCACGACCAAAGCCCATATGTTTCCTAATGTCGTCAAACCCTTTAGTAATGAATCATATAGTATATTTGACAGACATAAAGCCCTCTATCAGCTAAGGTGGATTCTAATCTATCCCCTTAGATAAATACCATCCCAGTTCTGTAAGGTATTCTTAGACAAAGCAACCCATAGTTGTCGGTAAGGTGCCTTCTGTCAGGTTGGGTCGACTACCTTCTCTGACAAAGTAAACCAAGGAATATGATAGCCAGGACGACGAAACCATGGGATATTGATCGAGCTCATTTTCATTCCCTCCATCACCAATTTTAGGTTTATGGTGATAAACTTTAAGTTGCAAACTCCAAAATTCATATCTCAAATTCAAACCCTAAAATTGTTAATATTATACACTAGATTTGTGACCTATGTGACCTCTTTAACGACTAGCCTTAATCAAAAGTTCTATCTTGTTATCAAGATGGGTAATTAACTATAGAGGCTTGCGTCTATAACTAGGAAACTAGAACTTAGATCATAAAGTTCTCACAAAATGAGGGCAAAATATCTGGGTGTGTCTTATCTTCAAACCCAATCTATCTTCTGAAAATTTACCTGAAACCTAAGCTCGTTAAAATTCTTTACCACCACAAACAAAGAAAAGAGATGGTGCAGAGAGGCCAGGGCACGCGACGAATTTTTGGAGCCCACATATTTCTTTTTTGGGTGAAATAAAATGCTATTTGAAAGCATGAATTCACCATCTCTATATTTCTATTCAAGCCAGTCTTTGAAGACGTTAAAATCTTTGATAGGGTGGCTGATAACTCAGTGATATATGCAATAATTTGAATTGTCATTTTGATCAGCTTCTTCGAGTCTTTTGCACTCCGGTAATTCAAGATCAATATTAAGTGCTTGCTTGAATAATTTTGCCACACTTTTCCTTTTAAAAAAAGATTCTCTATTCTAACCAAAAAAATAATCATTATAGATTTTAAAATTCTTACATTGCTTTAAGATTAGTGTTATATTAGTTACCAAATTTTAAAGCTCATCCTAAACAAAATTAAAATTAAAATATCTAGACAAGAATTTCTTCATTTCACTAAAAAGACTTGATAATTATTTACCATATCTTTTTTGCTACTTTCAATAAATTTTTGTACTAAAAACCTTTTTTAGAAAATAAAATGAAAATGTCCCAAAACAAAGCCTAAGTTTTGATGCATCGGGCCTAACTACTCAAATTTATAGTTTGATATATTTTTCAATGATTCTAGCCTTCATGTGCTTATTAATATTTAATGAAGTAAAAATATCTAAAATATATTTTAAAACACATTAAATACTAACTTAAAAATTATTACAACGACAACATCAAGCCTTTATCCCACTACGTGTGGTCGGTTACATGAATTCTTTTTCTCTATTGTGTCCTATTAAGAGTCAAATTCTCATTTAAATCTAATAAAATAAGGTCATTTCTAATATTTTCTAACCAAGTCTTAGGTCTACCTCTACCTCTCTTAATATAGGCCAAATTTAACACATCAACTCTCCTAACAAAGTGATCAGAAGGCCGATGTTTTATGTGACCAAACCATTTAAGGCGATTCTCTCTAATCTTATCTATTATGTGAGCTACTCCAACCTTTTCACGTATATGCTCGTTTCACATTCTATCTCTAAAATTAAAGTCACTTATCCACCCGAGCATCCTCATCTCTGCAACACTTAACTTAATTGTATGCTTCTCTTTGAATGGTCAACATTCTACGCCATAAAAGCATTATAGATCTCATTACCATCTTATAGAATTTTCTCTTATATTTGAGGGATATTTTTCTATCACATAATAAGCCTGATACATTTCTCCACTTCAACCAACTTGAATTCTACTAATATTATCTCCATCTATTTCACCATCACTTTGAACAATAGACTCGAGATATCTAAAACATGTACTTTTATTAATGACTTGATCGCCCAAAGTCACAGTCGCCCCACTAAATTTATTACTATTAAAATTATACTATGTGTATTCGATTTTAAAACTACTAAAACGAAAACCTTTGGACTTTAAGATTGACCTCCATAATTCAAGTATACCTTCAACTCCCGCTTTAATCTTATCAACAAGAAGAATATCTTAAAAAAAAAAAGCATACACTATGGTGCATCCTTCTGCAAATGTCTAATAAGAACATCCGTGACTAAAGCCAAATGATATATGCTTATAGTTGATCCTTGGTGTAATTCAACTGAAATAGAAAAATACTTGGTCCAACCTCCTTGTGTTTGAACATCAATAACAACTCCTAAACACTTATCCTTAATTGCTTGAGTATAAGCATTATTAACCTCTTCCTTTTCTAAAATTCTCGAGAGCACTTCTCTTGAAATTGTTTCATAAACTTTCTTTAAATCAATAAATATCATAGGTTGATCCTCTTTATTCATCCTATACTTCTCCATTAAATCTCTCAATAAATATATAGCTTCCTTAGTAGACCTACCCAGCATGAATCCAAATTGATTTTGAGAAACATTAGTATCACATTGTAACCTAAGTTCAATAACTCTCCCAAAAAATTTTAAAGTATGACACATTAACTTAAATATTCTATAATTTGTACAATCTTGTGCATTAGCTTTATTCTTAAAAATATGAATTAACATACTCTTTCTCCACTCATCTGAAAATTTTTTTTAGCCAAAAAGTTCTTTCATCTCCTAAGCATTTTCACACTTCTTGAAATTTCATGAAGACCAATAATTTTTTCACACTTCATTTTCTTTAAAACCTCTTTAACTTTGATTTACTAATACATCAATAAAAATAAAAATCTCTATTTTCATTTACGATGCTATGATCACTAAACACAATCTTATTCTCACAATCTTCATTGAAAAAGCTTATCAAAATATTTCATCCACATCTGTTGATTATCATCTTCTAATATAAGTATATTTTGATCTTCATTTTTAATGATATTTACTTGTACTAAATCCTTACTTCTCCTATCTCCTTGCTTGGTTAACTTATGCATGCATCTTTGGCCCTCCTTAATATCTAATCTACATTATAACATATTAAAAGCTAAATTTTTTTCATCATATATTACTTTCTTATACTCCTTATGGACCTTTTTATATCTTTTCAATTTTTTAAAATTTTTACATCTAAACCAATTTTGATAACAAAGCTTCTTTTTTAATTTATCTTTGCTTAATACATCATTATCATGTCACAAGCCCTATATGAGAAAAGTAGAGGGTTGCGATTAAGTCCTTGACAACCAACATAAAATTTATCAAATAATTATGACACGAATCTTTTAATATATATATATATATATATATATATATATATATATATATATATATATATATATATAAGCAAATAAAAAATATAAGATGCCAACTCAATGTAAGTTTATTTGGAAATTGATAAATCTATAAAGTGGCCCACATAAGAGCTCATAAAATAAAATCAAATAGTAAACAATTTCATTTCAGTTACAAATAAGGAGACACAACGTAGCACATTTAAATCACTTTAGATTGTGACGGATAAATATCTATTATGCTCACTGCCATAGTACCATGAACATTATTTTATGTTCCAGCAAACCAAAGGGCAACAAAAATTAAAAGAAGAAGAAAAAACTAATAAAAGGTCGATCACGCAGCAGACATAATACAATCAATGGCGCTCTTGCAGATTCCTGTCATTGTTGCCTCAGGTCCATAAACCTATAAAAAAGATTATTAAATTAAACAACTGGAATTCAAAAATCCTTAAGTTCTTTCAATACAATGCAAGAAACTTGGAGATGATGCATTTTTTTTTTTCGATGTATAAAGAGGAATAAACAGATTAGTCTTTTTAGAAAATAAGAATCTGCAGCCTCATAAGATCATTCAACCTTCATCCAAATTTTTTAAAGATTTAAAGTTAAAATAGCTAAAAAGATAACTTTTTTCGTTTTTTTTTAATCAATGACTTCCAACAACTTTATATCTCAATTATTTAAAAATTTGAATAAAGGAAGAATGATATGTGAGAATAAAACAAAATATAAAAAATAACAAAAAAATTTTTTTTTTTAAATGAGAGAATAAAGGTTTACATCCTTTCACCGAAAAAAGATACTAGTCTATTCTATTCTTGTGTGCACGCATGTGTGTGTGTGTATATATATATATATATATATATATATATATATATATATATAAACTTTTTATACGGGCAACACAATAAATTTGATATTTATCATCTTAAAACCTCATTCTATACTATAGTTAATACAATTTACTTGATTTAAATCTTTACATCATGCAAGAGAAAGAGTTGGAATGTAGAAACAAAAATTGTGATTACATAGGTTTTACAATCTTAGAAAAATTACGAGAGGTATTTCCAACTTGTTGATGATATTTTATGAATTGGCAACTATTATGATATATAATGAAGTTTGCAATACAATAAATTCAATATTTATTATCTTAAAACTTCACTCTATATTACGCTAGTTGCCAATCTACAAACATCGTCAAAAAGTTGGAAGTACCTCTTCTAAAAAAAAAATCTTTCTAAGATTGTGAAACTTATATGATCATAATTTTTATTTCTACATTCCAACTCTTTATTTTTGGAGATGTATTTAGTCAAGTGAATTTTATGCAAGATGAAAATCAAAAAATGTTTTATCTTAGAAGAGGATATTCAACATAGGTAGATGAGATATTTCGATAACTTTTTTAATAAAGGTTATGAAAATATGATTGACTTTAGTTATTTTAATATCCTAGATGAAAATAGAGATTTTTGTTTTATTGCCATATTCTTAAAACCAATGTACAAGATGTTTTAAAGGAAATAAAGCGTGAAAATACAATAAGACCTTATGATATTCCAATAGATATGTGAAAATACTTTGGAGATCTTGAAATTTCTTAGCTTACTGAACTTTTAATATTATTTTGAATAGGGGTGTAGACGAGTCAAGTTGAGCTCAAGTCATCCTTAGCTAGAGCTTCAGTTGATTAATTAATCAAGTTCGAGCCTACTCACGAGACGGCTCACTTATTATGAATGAGAGAAAATAATTATAATTCAAGTAATTATTATAATAAAATGGTGAAAAGAATATGAAATTAAATTAAAAATAATAAAAAAATCACTTAATATAAAAAATAAGATATAATTTTTAAACATTTTTAATAACTTTGTACTTAAACTGCTTAATTTTAATATATTTTAAGTGTATTTTATATTTGAGAAAGATGCCATATGGGTAGAAAAAAAGTGTGTTGGCTCCTCTTTTTAAAAATAAAGGTCATGCATAAAAGTATGTAAATTATAGAGAAATTAAGTTAATATCTCATACGTTAAAATTATGGGAAAGTAATTGAATATAGGCTATGATGTGATAATAATGTTTCTCAAAATCGATTTAGATTTATGCAAGGTAAGTGTACGATGGAAGTTATACATTTGTTGAGAGGTTTGATGAAGAAGTACAGAGAGAGTAAAGAGGATCTACATATAACATTTATTAATATAGAGAAAGCATATAATAAAATTTCAAAAAAATTACTCTAGAAAGTTCTAAAAAAGAAATGAATTAATAATATTTATTCAAGTAATTAAGGATATGTAAATAGCAGCTGTTACTTGCGTTAAAAATAAGTGGTTTGACTAAGTATTTTCCTATTTAGTTGGATTACATTAAGGATTAGCTTTAAGCCCGTATCGTTTTGCTTTAGTCATGGATGTTCTCACTAGACATTTGCAAGAGGATGTTCCTTGATGTATGCATGCTTAGACAAGAGAAGGAGTTGATCTAAAACTTGAATAATGGAGGTCAAACTTAGAGTTTAAAGGTTTTCATTTGAGAAGATCTAAGATTGAATACTTAAAGTATAATTTTATTAGTAGTAGATCTAGTGGGGTGGGGGATTGTGACATTGGGTGATCAAGTCATTAAAAAGAATGCGTGCTTTAGAAATCAGGTCTATTATTTAAAGTGATGGTGAAATAAATGGGGATATTATTAGTAAAATTCAAATTGAATGTTAAGGTGGAGAAATGCAACGGGCCTGTTACATGATAGAAAAGTACCCCTCTAACTTAAGAGAAAATTTTATATGATGGTGGTGAGACTTGCAATGCTTATGGCACATAATATTGGCCATTATAAGAGAAGCATAAAATTAAGTAAAGTGTTGCAGAGATAAGGATACTCAGGTGGATGAGTGGTTTTATACTTAGAAACAGAATATAAAACGAGTATATATATGCAGATAAGATTAGAGAGAGTTGCTAAAAATTGGCCTTTGACGATCGTGTTCGGAGAGTAGAAGTATTAGATATAACCTATGTAAAAAAAAGAAGTAAACCTAAAAAGATTTGGTTATAAAGTATTAAAAATGACCCTTTTAATTAAAAAAAAAAAAGAAATGACCCGTTTTATATTATATTTAAATGAGAAATTGACTTTTAATAAGACACAATAGAAAAAAATGATTCAAATAGCCGACCCTACATAGTAGAATAAAGGTTTGTTGTTATCGTTGTTGCTGTATTTTTCCAACTCTTTCTCTCTCTCTCTCTCTCTCTTTTTTTTTTTGTAATTCTTTTAAGTACAAGTAAAAAAATAAAGAAGGGTTGAGATATATTGAGTCACCAAATCAAACAACATAGTGGAGTAAATCCGCACTAATGGGGGGCATGTGCCCTTGTGCCAAATGCCAATAATGCTAACATAAAATGTGAAAATCAACCCTGGCAGATGTGTAAGTTCTTAAAATAAAGCTATAAGCCATATACTAGAACTTCTCAGTCAACCCTTGTATTAAACTTGATATATTCATGGGAAACTGAAGATAATATCAAAAATGAGCACACTACGAGAAGAAGGGAGTTTGTTACCTCAAGAGGAACACCAAGTTCATCACCAAGAGCTCTCATTTTTGCTAGACCTGTCTGGTAATTTGGGCCTCCTCTTCGGACATAAATGTGCATTCTAGCTGCCTTTAATTTGGATTCCTGCAGGGGAAAAAACATTTCAGTAGATATGGAAGAGAAAGAAACAAAAACTTATGTTTTAAATTTAATTGGACCTTTTCCCTTAAGGCTCTTATAATTCCATTGAAAGTAGCAGCAACATCAGTGAAGTTAGCTATGCCACCACCAATGAGAAGAGCTCTCTTGCGGCCATCAGGATCCGCAGTAGCACACTACAACAAAACGGCCGAAACACAGTTTTATGGGTTTGTCAGCTTATAGTTAATATATGGAGAGCCAAAAAAACTATCTAGTTGTTTCTTACATCAAGCACAACTCTGGCATACTGTAAAACCTCGTCCTCTTTTGGAGCACCACTGTACTCAGCATAATTTCCAAGCTCTGATGCATAGCCCAAGTCACCAACCTAAGAAACAAAAGCACATCATGATTACTTAGTAATTAATTATCAAAAATGCCAATGAAAATAGATTTACAACACCAAAGAGAATATAATTGCTTACTGTGTCAGCATATATGACACTGGCACCGCCCCCAGCCACCATTGTCCAAATCCGCCCTTTGGAATTTAACACAGTGAATTTAAGAGATGCACTGGTCTGCAAAGGAGGGGTAAATCAGCTACCTATTCTATACAGTTTAGCAAATAGCAAGCTGTTCAAGAAAAGATTACATTGTAGTCCGAAATACTACAATCACGTTGCAGAATTAGTAAGACAAATACAAAATAACATTTACTTATTTGCTTCTTGGCTTCCTGAACTATTAGCTAATCATCATTAGGAAGCACACAGGAAATTTTTCTCCCAATAGGAATGTTCATGAGGATTAGTATCGTGTTTGGTAGAGTGACTTCAACATTATATTTATTTGGGTAATAGAATGTAAATTATCATTGGATTGGTAAGTAGATAAATGTTTGTTTTTTGCAAGTTGCTCCATTTTTCTAGTTCCATTTGCGCTTTTTTTTTTAAGAATAAATTACGGGCATCTTGCTGCTCACATGAAGAGGAAGATGCTCACAAACAGCTTGATTAATGATGCAGCAAACTGGAAACCAGAGTAGATTAGGAAGCAAAAAAAAAACTAGTAAACTAGGCAATGTAAGGCTGGCATATCAGCATTAGAATTCTATAACCAGAATACCGATGAGCATCTTTAGATAGTTTTTATGAAGTACCAAAAAAAGGAGAAATTACATGGCTTGAACTAGAGACAACTTTCCCTCGAGAAATCGAATATTGAATGCTGATGCATAGATAACTCAAATATTACTTTCGTCAGTCACTATTTTAATATATTGAACTTTTACTTCAAATCAGCAAATATGTTTTATTGGTAGTAGGTAAAAATATGATAATCTAATATCTTGAGTCTGCTAAATAGCCCAAGGCTTTAATTAAGTAGGTAGATTATTCGCATTATTCACACTACCTTAAGTATACACAGTCACAGTTAGGGATTTTTTCCTCCTTAATTTTGCATTCTTTCTCAAATAAGTTCGACTGTAATTTCATAAATAATTGGTGTAAAACAGTTCAGGAACTAAGGCCATCCCAAATAAATGGAAAAATTGGTCTTCTCATGCCTAGTTCATTTCTTCCTGATAACATTTTATACCAAAGAAACATCATTTTAAGAATCATTCTCAAAGGCATGAATTAAGCATAGGTTCAAAACAAAACTACATCCTCAACATTATCATCCTTAGATGCCACTATTGAAGTGCGCCGTATGATTCCTTTTTCCTTTCTCCTATTAGGTGATGCTCTTTGCATGAAACATCAAAAAAAGAAATGCTCTAAGTTCATCATATAACCTCATGCACCAGAAACACCACTCTTCATGTTTCCGACAACGTGATGCATTTGGTGTTAATATGATTAACGCAGTTCTTTTAACACATTTTCCTTCGCAATCTTTTAACACTAATCTACCCTCCAACTTTTCAAGAACTTTTGATCTTGTTCGTAAGCCTACGCATTCTTGGTTTATTCCCTCAAAAGCTATATCCAATGCAGCTACCTATGCAATTTCTATGATATATATGCTATTTTACACAGCACTTTTTACATTTACCAAGATTAATCAATCATCAAATCATGTTTAACTTCCATCTAACATTTAGATATCTCAAGTGTTATTATGACTGGGAGTTCATTGGTTTAATTCAAGAAAATAGTCTCTAAAATGAAAGTACAGGGCAGCGTACATCAACTCCTCCCAACACCCAATATTCGTGAAAGCCTGCAATTAGTATGATACAACATCAAAATATCTAAAACTTGTCATTTGTAGAGAAGGTAGGCTAAATACTCAATTACGAATATGAAGAAAACATTTAAAGATAACTTACTAAAGTTCAAACATACAGTGCTGCATCTTCATATAAAACAGCACTTAGAACACAAGAAGTGCATCTTTCAAGCAATTTTTTAATTTTAGAAAGCCTAGACTCGGGTTTATTGTTTTAGATATCTTAGGGTCTATTGTTCAAAGTGACGATGAAATAGATGAGAAAATTATTAGTAGAATTCAAATTAGATGGTTGAAGTGGAGAAAAACGTCGGGTCTATTGTGTGATAGAAGAGTACTCCTCAAACTCAAGGGAAAATAATAAGATAGTAGAGAGATCTGAAATGCATTATGGTGCAAAATTTTGGCCGTTAAAAGAGAAGCATAAAATTAAGTTAAGTGTTGCATAGATGAGGATGCTTCGACGGATGAGTGGTTTTACTCTTAGAAATAATGCGAAATGAGTATGTACATGAAAATGTTGAAGTAGCTCCAATAGCATATAAGATTAGAGAGAGTCGTCTTAGATAGTTTGGTCACAAAAAACGTCGACTTTCCGATGACCTTATTAGGAGAGTACATATATTAAATTTGGCCTACGTTAAGAAAGGTAGGGATAGACTTAAAACGACTTGGATATAAAGTATTAGAAATAACCTTCTTTTATTAGATTTAAATGAAAGTTTGACTCTTAATAAAACACAAAAGAGAAAAAAGATTCATGTAGCCAACACGTAGTGACAAAAAAGACTTGATATTGTTGTTGTTCTTGTTCTTGTTGTAGAAAGCCCAAACTCTTACAATAGATATTTAAAAAAAAAAAAAACAAGGTTTATTTTAAGCAATTCAAACAGGACAAATTTAATTTCACCACTAGACCCAACAGTCAACAAAATATTAAGTACAACTTGTTTTTCCTTATGTTTCAAAGACATTCTAAAAAGCTGTTAACAAGTCAGCAAGCATATACTTGCATCACACAAGTTGCTTTATTCAAAGTTATTCTGCTGTCCTAAATGTTACTTGTCTACTCTCCAACATGTATGCTACAATTCTAAGGACTTCAATATAAATGTGCAAGGTCGTCTGAATAAGAGCATTTACGGTTGTAAAACATTTTCCCACCTTTTCATCCAAGGAGTGGATAAAGGTTTCTGTTGGACTCAAAACCCTACCAAAAGGTAATGGAAATTCTAGGCTCCCCCATCTGCAAATTTTGAAAAAAGTGTTATCAGAATTAAAAATAATAATAGATTGATAGTATCAGCTTCAAGAGATGTTTGTGAATTTACTTTTTAAAGTTTTTAAAAGCAGCCGTGTCATCCAATTCTCCTCGCATATCCAGCGGATAAGGCTCTCCATTAACCAATGTAAATGGATTCATCTCAAGAAAACTAAAATCCAAATCTGCACAAGTTGCTCTCCATATAAATTTCAAGTCACAAAAAGAACAAATCTTCCAATAGCACTCTTTCAAACAATGAAAAAATAATAATTTTTCATAATGATCAAGCATATGTCAGCAAGGATTCTCAACTAACATTTACAAACTAAGAATCAACACAATGCCACTTCTGCAGATAGATTATTTTCAAAGTTAACTAACACAAAAGAGCATGCCTGTACACAAAATTAGATCTGAAAGTAACAATAAGTCTCCAGTTATGAGGGAAGGGAATTGTTTTCAAATAAAAGCATACCTTGGAATACATCAAAGACCCCTTTTATGAAGTTCCCAATCTTCCCTCTAACCTGAGATAAAGACAATTGTCAACCAGTTTATGAGTTTTCCATGAAGAAACACTGAAAAAATTAAATGTCATATATTCACTATTCATGAACTAAAACTAAGAAAAGCATCTATAATCCCACCTCCAGAGGAAGAGTAGCAATCAATGGAGCACACACTTCGTAAGTCATGGATTTCTCAGTAGGGAGGAACACAGTCTTAACCTGCAATGCCGATATCCATATAGATTCTATTACCTTAATGCATACTAATGAAAGAAAATGAAGCATGAAATGAGAAGCAACCAACATCAACTATTATTTCATAATCACCTTGTCCCAGTTCTCCTCAATTTCAATACCACCACACTCGGAGAAGCTAAGAGTACAACCAAGCCTATCTGATACGATGGAGAGGTAATACTCTTGCTCATGGGGCACAAAGGGCTCAACAATAAATGTGGTAATTGGAGCCTTGCAACCACCCATCTCAACCTAAGTAGACAAAAAGGTAAAGTTCATGACTTCATCACAGAATTCTGAAAGCTAAACAGAAGAGAACTCAAAGAAAGTAAGTTATCACCTCCACTCCTAGGCGCCCTTTTACAAACTGAGCCACCTCAGCAAGATCCAAGTTAAGCGCAACCAGCCCGCTCTTCCCACGCTTCCCGAACAACATATCGGGCTTCACCACCAGCTTACTGGATGAGAGCCACGGTTCCTTGTCCGTCAGCTCCGTGAAATCCGTAGCCTCGGTGACCTTTCCAGCAAACCCATCGTTAAACAGAAAGGCTACAACTTGCAGATTTGAAATGACGAAATTCTTTGAATTGACATGAACAAGGTCAGGCAAGAAAGTTAAATATCTCAAGATGGGGAAATGATACCTGGGCGGAGCGGATCTGAAGCTCAATTCCGGCGAGTCGCTTCAGGTGCTCTTTGAGGAGTCGCTTGGAGTCGTATTCCCGAATCTTCTTCCTCGCCATCTCCGGTCTCGGACGAATCGAGATCTAATTGAGCTCAAAGAATGAGGAGATCAAAATCACAGAGCTCAATCTGGATGATTTGGCTTATGAACGCCAATATAAAGAAGAAATCGAGAGAGAGAGAGAGAGAGCGAGAGAGAGGGTAGATGAAATCGTAGAGAGGCAAGCAAAGGCTTTCACCTACCGGTCCCTGGGCGGACGGTAGACACCCACGACGTGACGTGTAGCTAACTATGCGCCCACAATTTTATTGGTTCGCTTTCGTCGGAACCGATCGAGTGTCAAATCTTGTTTGGCTGTCGTCGTGTGGACCCCGCGTAATGTAGCGCAGATGGCTACACAGCCATTATGCCCGTGGTAGATGGGACATTTTGCGGACTGTGAGGACGATGGCAGCGTCGTCGTCTTCTCCAAACGAAAAAAAATAAAAAAAATCGTTTTAGAGGTTAATATTTAGGGGTTTTTACATAACTAATACTTAAAAAGTTCTTTATTTACTCCTATAACATTTAAACTTGCATATTTACACTCATACCACCTAAAAGCTACTTTGCTCTCTAAAATACCATTCCGTCACTATTCCGTCTTCCAGTTCGTGAAAACCCTCCCACAAACCTTCGGCATTGCTATTTCTTCGCAAGAAACTCCATTTCCTTCGCTCTCCCGCCGGTCGCCAATCATAGTCGACACCGCCGACTTGCTCTAGCCTTCGGATCTCCTTTCATAGCAACAGATCTCCTTCCATAGCAAGGTGAACTCTCTTTTTTCCTCCTCTCTATTCTTCTTCTCTTTGTAAAGTACTTCCTAAGAAGCCCTAATTTTTTGTGTTTTGCTACTTGTTCCTAAAGTAATTCCTAATCATCCCTAAAGTTATAGCATTTTCATCCTTTATAACTAATGTATGTAAGTTGTTTGATGAAATGCCACTAAGAAAACAAAATGAATCCTCATCCTATATAGTGCAGTTTTGAGGCAAGATATAATTTCTCAATCTATTTTCATGTTTGCAGGAGAATGGAAACTTTGTTTAAAATGTAAAAACAATTCTGTAGATTTTTTTTTTTAAGTTTGTTGTACTTTGTATATGCTTTAGTTAACTACATTTACCTATTTGAATTTATTTTGCAATTTAGATTTCTGACATGAGTTCGAGCCGCTCCAATCCATCACCGAGAAGGCTAGATAATCCAATCTATTGTCATTGCAATATGCAATGTAAAATCTATACCTGCTACAAAGCTAATAATCATGGAAGAAAGTTCTATAGATGCCCCCGAAACAGAAAGTTCCATTAGCACACCTAAGTACTTTGACTTCAAATGGCAAGCATCTATACCGATTAAATATCGACATCCAGCTAAGAACCCATCAATGCAAACTTTGAAACTAACAAAAAACCTCTTAAAGGAGTGATTTTGGTTGTCACATATGTATGTTATATGTGAGCCCAAATTCCTTTTGATTAGCTCTGACTTCAATGTGGGCACCCAATTGTAATTTTCATCTATTGAACCAAACAATTGCTCTCTAGCTAATTCCCTCGAACGCCATATCTTCATGTATGGTAAAGACAGACCAAAAGTGGTCTCTAAGTTATTGCTTATGTCTTTTGGTGTAATATCACGATTTCTTTTTACAATATCCTTGATTTCATGAGCAATCCATGTAGTAGTTGCTTGCTTGTTTCCAGCTCTGTTTACCCCCGGACATAAATGTGAACCTTGTAAATTTTTAACTTCGAATGAATGCCCATCTGAACATAATGAAGCACGAATTCTCCATGGACATCCACGGTATGTGCATGTAGTAATAACCCTTGATTTATCACTAGCTTTAATCTTGATACCAAAGTTCTGCAAAATTGCATTTGAACGAACAGCTTATTTAAAACTTGATGAATCTTCATAACGTGAACCAACACTTAAAGCATATTTCTCTTCAACCTGAGGCGCAAAGCCACCATCACACAACCCATCTATTATAATATCATTGTTCACTTTGCTGCTCGAACTTAAATCCTGCATATCACCAGATTGAATGTTCTCAATAGTATTCAAACTTTCATCAAAATCTTTCACTATAACCACCACCTCAACTTTATTGTCATTACATGAATATGTAAGCATGTTAATTACATCTCCATCGTTACTAATCGGCATGTAAATCTTAGGCGATGTTCCATTAACATGGTAGTGTAAGTCATAGGCTTCACCCCGCAACCACCGGCAAACAGATTCAGTTTGTTCTTTCAGTAGCAACAAATTAATATCAGCTTTCTCGAACCTCAAAGTTTTTTTAGTTCCACCTACATATTTCAATCTGCTTTGGCCCTTCACATTAACCCAATTACCTCCATATTTAAGGACAATATAGCACAAATTATTGCATTCCATTTTCTGTGAATCCAGTCATTAATGAAAAAAATTTAATCAATTAGAATTAACATGAAAAAAATAAGCAAATAGAAGCAGGTAAAAATATACAACCAGCGGGAATAAAATGGCGGAAGAAAATGGAGCTGTTCTGATTAAGTTCAAACAAAATGTTCTCTATAATCGTCAACCTGAAAGCTGAATCGTTTACCAAAATGAAAAAAAAAATACCTGAATATGGAACGGCGGCCAAATGAGCAAATGCGAAACAGAACTTGAAATGAGAAACAGAACTTCAAACAATTTTGGAGATGTATTCGTATATTAGCTCTGGCGGGATGTTTGCACCGGAGTCAGACGGGAAAATGACGCCTGCGAGAGAGCTGCAGGAAATGCGAGAGAGAGCTGTTCTGATTAAGTTCAAACAAAATGTTCTCTATAATTGTCAACCTGAAAGTTTAATCGTTTACCAAAATGAATAAAATAAATATTACCTGAATATGGAACGACGGTCAAATGAGCAAATGCGAAATAGAACTTGAAATGAGAAACAGAACTTGAAATGATTTTGGAGATGTATTCGTATATTAGCTCTGGCGGGATGTTCGCACCGGAGTCGGGCGGGAAAATGACGCCTGTGAGAGAGCTACAGGAAATGCAAAAACTGTTCCTGGTTTATTCCCGTGCGCGAGAAGTTGTTTTCGCGACTTGGCTTTGACGGGGGGGAGACGAAGTGTTAGGTTTGATGAAAGAGTAAGTACTATGGTGGTATAAAAGTAAAAATAAAAGTTTACATGTTTAATACGTAAATAGCGAACTTTTAGGTGTTAGGTATGTAAAAACCCCCTAATATTTAAGGTTTTTTTTTTTTAAGATGTCAATTGCATTAATAAAAAAGATAAAAAATAATTTACATCATGGTGATGAAAGCTACCTACAAGAGTTAGTAAAAGTGTAAAACAGATAGAGGAATATGGAAATTTCATTGATTCACTATATTGCATAAGAGCTTGATACAATGATATATATAAAGCTTAAAGAGACAGTTCATTGGAGAATGTCAAGTGACCGTTGTTGGCAGATTATAGTGACAGACTAGTGAGTTTGTGTGCTAAGCTGGATGGAGCACAATAGTGAGAGTGTGCCTGGTCTTCAAGCATAGTGTGTTAACAGCCCCCCTCAAATGAACTGTTTGATTTGCAGATAGTTAATTTGGATTGGATGACAGCGAACCTGCTGACTGAAAGAGCCTTGGTGAGTATATCTGTCGGTTGATCAGTAGAACTGATGTGGGATACTTTGACATGTTTGTGCTTGATGTGATCACTAATGAAATGGTGATCTATTTCAATATGTTTTGTCCTATCATGAAAAACTATGTTGTTGGCCATCGCAAGAGCTGATATGTTGTCACAGAAAATTGGTGTTGGTTGAAGAGCTTGGAAGACAGCTAATAGGCGATGCAGCCAGAGAACGTCTGTGGTCGCTGCTGCCAGAGATCTATATTCCGCTTCCATAAACGATTTAGCCACCGTGGTTTGCTTCTTCACACTCAAGGATATAAGATTTCCGCCCAAAAACATGCAAAAACCTTATATGGATTTTCTGTCTTCTGTGTTTGATGCCCAGTCGACATCGCTGTATGTGTGGAGAGTAAGTTGGCCCAAGGATATAGGTAGACCGTAGTCCAGCGTTCCTTGAATGTATCTTAGTAGATGCTTGAGGATCTGGTGCTCTTGAGTAGTGGGATTATGCATGTGTGATAGATAACGTTGGTGGCAAATGCAATATATGGCTGGGCGACTATTAAATATTGCAATGAACCTGTTAGTTGATGATAGAGGGTCACATTTTCGAAGGGAGTATTACCCGGATTCGTTCTGGAGGATTTTGGGGAGATCGGAGTTGCAACTAGTTTGCACAGATCAAAACCAGAGGAGTGTATGAGATCTCAAGCATAGTGAGATTGATGTAGGAAGAGACCGGATGTTGTGTGTTTAATTTGAATGCTAAGGAAGAGGCTTGCTGGTCCCGGCTTTTTCAGGGCAAATGTTTGTTGTAGCTGAGATAGAAGTTCCTGGATGGTGCTTTTATGATTTCCTATTAAGAGCAGGTCATCAACATATATGAGCAGGTAGAGTTGAATTTGTTGAGTGTGATAGATCAGCAAGGACATATCATATTTGCTAAACAGGAAGCCAAATTGAATCAGGAAATTTGTAAGTTTGTGAAACCACTGTCTCAGAACTTGCTTAAGATCGTAAATGGCCTTATTTAATTTGCATACATGATTGGGATGTTTGGGATCAATGAAGCCATGTGGTTGCTTCATATAGAACTCCTCTTGAAGATCGCCATGGAGGAAGGCATTTGCTTCATCAAATTTTAATGTTGGCCACTTTCGATGAAGAGCAATGATGAGAAAGATGCGAGTTATATGCATTTTGTCCACAGGATTGAATGTGTCCTTGTAGTTTATGCTGTACAGCTGGGTATATCCTTGAGCAACAAGCCTAGCTTTGTAGCGATCTATTATCCCATATGTATGCTTCTTAGTTCTATAAGTCGATTTGTAGCCCAGTACTGGAGCATGATCAGGAAGTGGTGTGAGCGTCCAGGTGCCCTATTTTAGAAGAGCTAAAAATTCACCAGACATTGCATTTCGCCATTGTGGTGTTTTGGCAACTTGAGTATAGCTGGAGGGAGTGGAAAACATATCTGATAAAGCAAGTAGATCGAAAATTTTCTTGGGCTTAAGATGATCAGTTTGAAGTCTGGTTTGCATTGGATGGGGTTGTATGGGACATGGTGGTGATGGGGCTAATTGAGTAGCTGAAGGAGTGGGTGATTGATGTGGAGGAGACACATTCTCTTGGGTGAGAAGAGGTTATGTGGTAGTTGATTAGGGTTCTGTTGGAGGAGTTGTGGCATGTTGATGAGTAGATGTTAGAATCAGTAGGAGGGGTCGTATGGGTGGTGATTGAGTTGTGGATATGATAGGATTGTAGTTGAGAAGGGAAAGGATTGTTCATGAAAAATGACATGGCGGGAAATGTGGAGTTTTTGAGTTTGAAGGTTATAGCAATTGTACCCCTTGTGGGAAGTAAAATAGCCAAAAAATATGCAGACGGTAGAGTGGGGTGCAAGTTTGTGAGATGTTAGATGTTCATAGGTGGGAGGATGGTTATATAGAATTTGATAGGGAATGTTGTGATTGAGTGCGGAGGTAGGCAGACAATTTATTAAATAATTGGCGGTTTGAATGGCCTTAGCCCAAAAATTAGGAGAAAGGTTTGTTGTGTGTAACAGAGCTCTTGTGGTGTCCAAAAGGTGTCAGTGTTTCCTTTCTAAGACACTATTTTCTCAGGTGTATACGGACAACTGAGCTCATGGCGAATTCCTTATGTGACAAGAAACTATTTGAAGTCATTACTGGTGAACTCTCCTCCACCATCTGAGCGAAGAGCTTGTATGTGAGAGTTAAATTGTGTTTTGATCATATTTGAGAAGTGTTGGAATTTGAGAAATGTTTCATTTTTTGTTTGCATGAGATATAGCTAGCAATATTGAGAGCTGTCATCTACAAAGATTACATATTATCTATAACCACACAGAGACAACACAGGTGAGGGACCCCATACATTGGAATGTATTAAACTAAGTAGTGTAGTTACATGAGTGGCTTCCTGAGCAAAAGGAAGCTTGTGGCTTTTGTCCACAATACAAGAAGTGAATAAAGAGGTTGGGGATTTATTACATATAGCTGGAATTAACTTAGATAATTTTAGCATTGTTCGGTGATGGGGATGACCCAAGCGAGCATGCCAAAGAGAAGACGAATCAAAATTTGTGTGGAGAGCATGAACAAGATAATGACGACTAGTGCGAATGGGGTAGATGCCATCTTGATTAGTTCCACAGAGTAGAGTTTTGTTGTCCTGAAGGTCCTTGATGATGAAGCCGGAGGAATCAAAATGAATGGAACAATTATTGTGAGTTGTTAATTTGGAAATAGAGAGTAAATTGTGGGACAAGGAGGGCACACAGAGAAGATTGTGTAGTTTTAGCTTACGATCAATGTTTGGTAGGGGTAGAATGTCGGCTCCAGTGTGTTGTATGGGCAGTGTTGATCCACTTGCTGTAGAGATTGAGTCTGGACCTTAATAGGGAGCGGAGTGTTGCATATTGGTCATATCCAGCGTGAGATGAGTGGAAGCACCTGAATTCAGTATCCAGCCTGTGGTGAGGTTAGGTTGATTTTGTGTGAGAAATGCTCAGGTGTTGGAGGTGGTTTGCGAAGAGTAGCTGGAGTTATAGCGGTGCCAGCTGGACGTTGCTATGTGCTCTAATTTCTCATAGATTTGGAAGATGGGGCGAACAGTGCTCTTAGGCGTTGGCGAGGAAGGTCTGTTGGATGATCTGGATGAACTGAAGGGTGCTCCTCTCCCCCTATTATTTTTATAGTTGGAGGAATGTCCTCTGCCTCTTGTAGTATACACGGCTTGGTGATCGAATGTTGTCGTGGCTGTAGCATCATGCTATATCTCCGTTTGTAAGTTGATCTCCTCACTGCAGAGGAGAGAATATAGGGATTCCAAGATGATGGAGTGGGGCGAGGTGCGGATGGATGCTTTGAAGGGGTTGTACGAGTATGTCAATCCTTTTAGGATGTCGCGGATGATATCCTCTGTGTCTATATGACATCCTGCAGCTGCGTTGTTGTATACTAGAGATTTGATTTGTGCCAAGTACTGGGAGACTGTCTGGTCACGCATCTGAACATTATGTAGCTCATTTTTCAACTAGGTCACACGCGACCGATTGGTAGGCTGTAAGCGGAGCTCCAACGTAGTCCAGCTTTCACAAGAAGTTTTCAGTTGAAGAATATAGGGGAGAACTAATGGTGAGATTATGGAGAAGAGTGCTGAGATCAAGTTCTGATCAACCAGTTTCCACAGGTTGTAATCAGCATTGAATCCATTTGCATCAGCTGTTTCTTGAGGGCAGGGTAGAGATCCAGTGGGGTATCCATCAAATCCATTGGAGGCAAATGCTTAGAAGATCTGAAGGTGCCATATGGTGTAATTTTCCACTGTGAGCTAAGTGTGGTCAAGAAGCTTGAGATTAGACATCAGAAATTTGAAGGTTGGAGGTATAGTGACTATTTTCATTGAGGCAGAAAGAGTTTCGGTGGCCTGCGATTGCGAGGAGGACACTTGTTCCATCATGGTGATGAGGAGAATGGGGCGGCCCAGTGTCACCGCTCTGATACCATGAAAGCTACCTGCAAGAGTTAGTAAAACAGATAGAGGAATATGCAATTTCCATTGATTCACTATATTGCATAAGAGCATGATACAGTGATATATATAAATCTTAAAGAGACAGTTCATTGGAGAATGTCAGGCGACCGTTGGTGGCAGACTACAGTGCCAAACTAGTGGGTTTGTGTGCTGAGCTGGATGGAGCACGATAGTGAGAGTGTGCCGCAGGTCTTCAAGCATAGTATCTTAACAGGTGATAGTATTACTATCACATTCCTCCTTTAAAAAGAAAAAAAAATAGGAGGAATCTTAATGTCACAAATATCAACCCACAAAAAATCACTACAAAAAGTTAAGTTAGCATAGAAATCAACTAACTTATTACAATGTCTACTATAAAAATGAAATAAAACATTATTAAACTCCTTTAAGAATAATAGATTCTCCAATAATCGATTCCTAGACAGTTGATTTGATTTGCCGAAAAGTCATGCATTAATTTGATAATATTGTAATTGTCACCTTCAATGATTATATCTTTAGCCTCTAACATCCAATTCTGAACAACTGACTTTAAAGAAGTAATAGCTAAGAGCCCCACCCGAGCAATATCCTAGTGCATACAATGAAAACTAAATGCCAACAAAAATCTGCCATTATTATCTCTAAAATCTCCACCTACGCCAACTTTATTAGTTGTTAACAAAGTAGCATCAATATTTACATTAATCCAATCGGGGGGAGGAGAGCGCCAATGATTACAAAACAGCTTAGGAAGTTGATTAACACCCCAGTGTTTCGATATAAGATTAAATTGGTAATAAGAAGCAATAAAGCTAATCACATTCAATGCAATAAAAGAATGACTATCTTCAACCCCTCCATGCTTGACTTTATTCCTACTCTTCCAAGAGAAGTAGAATAATGTATAATATATGTTAGCCATAAATGGAATAGTACCAGCTAATCTCTTTAACTCAGCTTTGCAATTCGTAAAAGAGAAAAATGATGGTACAGTAAATCCCCATACATTCAAAACCTCAAAAACTTGAATAATCTTCACACAATTAGCTTTAATATTATCATAATTTTCAAAAGTAAGACATGTTGCTACTTAGTTTTTCAAAACTATGTTTCTATATCAAGTGAGTTTTTGATGATACTAAAATATTATTGTGTTGATTACTGTTTCTCCTAACATGTATTGAAAAATTTTATTTGTGTTTTTTGTGTGTACTAACATTTAAAAAAATCATACTCCAGACTACCGAAGACTTAGGGTTGCTTGTAATTGAAGTTTGTATAGTTTCTATTTTTTCTTGAGTCTGATAGAGTGTGATTATAATCGGATAACTACACACACACTGGGGGAGTGAGTCAAAACTTTTATTTTTAAAACTAATCGTACTGGATGATTCTTGAATCGTACTAGAAGATTTGACATGATAGTTCCTCCAAAACTAAGTTAATCAAACCATGCCTTGGAATTTCCTCTTGAATTGTTCGTATTGTACATAATTTCCTTCATACAGACGACGTCCAGAGTACGAAATGGATACGTATCAATTCATCCTGAACAAATTCATTATTTTTTGAACTGATCCTACTGTACGATATTTGATTCATACATATGATGTCCATAGTATGAAATGGGTGTGTACAAGTTTGTCCCATATGAATACATAATTTTTTTGAATGGTTCATACTATTTGATGTTAGATTTGTACAAACGACGTTCAGAGTACGAAATGAGTTCATCCATGTCCATACCATATGAAACATGATTTGATTAAATTTTTTGTACTGTATAATACACTGTTCGTATAGATGATTCATAGTGTACAAAATGAGTTCATACAAAATTGTACTTGATGAACTGTTCGTACTGTACGATGTTAGTTTGTACATATGATTAACAGAGCATGAAACTATGTTTGTATAGGATCGTACACATCTTTTTAAACTGTTTGTATGTACAAAATATGATTTTCCTATATAATCCAAGTATGTACAAGTTGAATTTCTCAATTTTCTGGACAGTTTTTCTTATCTTCCATATATAAGTGTCCTTAAAAACTGACACAGAGACTTGTTGCTTCAATTTTTCTCTTGGGAGTGAAAAGAGAGTGTTTTAGGAAAGTGTTTGGGAGTGAATTTTGAGAGATCTTGCAAGTGGAATTTGTGAAGGGTTTACAAGATTGCCCAAAGGTGAGGATCTCTTTGTGTGTTCTTTAAATCTCTGCCCTACTTCTTTGAAGACTCTTGAGAGAAGATCTTTGGAGAAGATCTGGTACTCTGTCATCACCAGAAGGGTGAAAAAATACATTGGTACTCTACTATCACCAAAGGGTGAGAAAGGATGTTGGTACTCTGCCATCACTAAGATGGTGAGAAAGGACATTGGTACTCTGCCATCACTAGGAGGGTGAAAAAGGATGATGGTACTCTTTCGCACCGGGGTTGGTGGAAGAGAGGTTATTATAAGGGCTTCTCTACCATGCTGTGGGAGAAAAAGGAGAGTCATTTTGATTTAGTACAATACCTGAAGAAGAAGTCTTCAGGGAGTGGACGTAGATCTAGTTGGACCGAACCATTATAAAATTTGGTGTTCTTCTGCCTTTGCTTTTTACTATATTTTTTCTGCACTTTTATTTTTCTGTGGTTAAATAATCTTTTGCGAGAATCTATTATTTGTTAAATTTATTAAATCAATTTTCTAAAATTTTAAGAGAATTTTTAAATTATCAATTCACCTCCCTCTTGGTTAGTCTTGGGATAATTTTATTAGGTCAAACAACTTAGTCAAACATTCAAGACAACCTCTAGGATATAAGTTATTATAAAACAACCTTCTCTATCATAAGTAATTATTTAATGGAATAACATTGTTACAATATCGTCAAAAAAATAACTTCACCTGAGAGTTAAGCTTTATTTTTTTTACCCACTTCCAATAATCATCATCCTTATTAACAACCAACGCCTCTGATTCCATAGAAGCAATAGTTTTACCAAAAAATTTGGATTTAAGCTCTATCCGATCCTGTATAAGCTCTGGACATATCTTCTTTTGAACAATCAGCTCAATAAGGTTATTTCCAAAGTGTTTCTCCATGTTGTTAATGTTCCATCCCCTAGCCAAAATAAAGTAATCTAGGAAAATTGAATCATCTTCAAATTCAGCAATAAAAGTGGGCCACCTATCCAATCTTCTCTCAAGAATCCCAACATCCCTTAAGACATTAATAGAAGAACCAGACAAAACTCTCCATCTCACAATATTCTAAAGATAATTTGCTCCATCCAAAATTATTTTATAGAAACGAGAAGTATACCTTTTCGGGTCTAGATTCTAAAAATTTTCACCATACTTAGCAATAAAGATTCTATTCAATAATGAACAAGGATTATTAATGAGATTCCAAGTAAATATAGCCCTCAATGGACCTATCTTGGCTATAGTAGAATAAAGATCACACCCTCCCTTCTCCTTTGATTTACATAAAGTATCCCAAGCCACATAATGAAGATCACATCCGCTATTATTGTCACGACCCTGCCCGGTGAGCTCGCAAGGGCAAGGCGGGAACGAAAGTAGGCTAGTAGGAATTAAAACCTTTATATTACAATATATAAAACATCTTCAATTCATAAGAAAGAGATGCTAAATAAACCAAGATAATTTTTTTTCTTTTTTTCCATTCATTCATCAACACCTCATCATAATAACTCAAATATAAAGTTTCCAAAAAATATAAAAGGTGTCCAAAAACATTTCCTTGCATTCATCTCTAGTCATTCTATCTCAAAACATCAAAAACAAAATGTCAAAACCCGTCTCCCGTCGTCTCCCTACGATGGTACGTAAGGTGAGGTCTATCTGCCATAATCTTTTACCAGTTCTCCTGAAATGTGTCCCATAAGCAGGGTGAGTCACAACTCAGTAGATGTAAATGACATTCAAATAAATTTAGATATAAGGGAAGAAACTACAACATACTTCTATGTCTCAATAAATGAATAATCAATATATTATAACATTTGTCTAAAGTGAAACATGTCTTTACCTCAACTTTTAAGTTCTCATTATTTATATAATCTTTCAATTCTTCCTCTTTAATCATTCATGCCTCAAATAAAAGCCTCATATGCATATAACACAAAGATGCAATATTCATAATATCATAATATATAACACCCGTCTCGGAAGTATCATTTATACTGATCAGGTACATTAATTGGTCATTCATTTACCATTTGGTTTAGAAGAATCCCTTTACCATTTGGCTCATAAGAGCCCCATTACCATTGCTCAAAAGGGCTCCTTTATCATTGATACTTCCGTGTTAACATACACATGCATATATTTCTTACATATTCATTAAATAGGCTTATGTAAACCATTCAAGTGTATGTTCTCATATATAAATACATATTTGTTATGCTTAAAAGTATATTGCATATAAAGATAAGCATATGCAATACATGTAACGAAAGATATATAATATTCATCATTGAGTTCTAATATTGCATAAAGAGGCCTTGCTTTTACATCAAATGATCATGAGCTTTTAAAAAGAAACATGCTAGTCATAATGATATCACAAAGAACATAAAAAGAAAAGTCATTTCCATGTATTTGCATGTAAAGAGCTTTCTAAATTTAGAAGAATTCCATTTCACCTACCTCACCATGATGTGATCTGTCAATTGTCCTTACGACCCTTTCCTCTTACGCAATCAAAATCTACATGAGACAAACATAAAGTGTAAATATTAATTTGTTCCCACTCAAACCTCTAAAAAACCTAAATTAAGAACATGTCAATTTTCCATACTCCATGCTTTGATTTTCTAAATAACGCCTCTCTTAAACCATGTTAATTTCAATTTTATTTCCACCAGAACTAAGGTTTTATCATGACTCTAGCCTTTGGAAAGCCTCAATCAAGTATTTGCTCACCTCAGACATACAAACCTCTTCTCTGTTCCCTAAACTCAAGTTAACATTCAATAATTTATTGGATTCATCTAATTTAAAATTTAGAAAAACAACATTTGTGCTAAAGTTAAAATCCTTGCTTTAAAACCTCCCTAAGTTCAAAAGGAATCAACACACTCAAAGGGTTTTTCATGTTTTTGGAAAACCCTAACTATTGCAGCATGACAAATGTCTCCTAAAAAAAATCTAACTTCACAAATAAGCTTCCTAACACAATTTAGAAACTTTCATACAAAGTCATTTTGAAAGAAAATGAGAATCAGATAAAACCCAAAATTTTAAAATCCATAATTTTCATGAAATCAACTCATATTTAGGTTTAGAAACATCCCCCTACCCTTCCCTATTTTTATCTTAAGGAAAACTTAAGTTTTCCCAAAACCCTAGTTTTCTTTCCTTAGTGAAAATTCCATGAAAAGAAGAGGAAACCCTTGCAAATAACGTACCTTAGCCTTCCTTACAAATTCCCTCCAATTTCCCTCGCAAACCATCATCAGAAACCGCCCCTAGGCTCTCCCATCGTCGCTTCTACTCGACACCTCCTCCCTTTTTCCGCTCAGTTTGGGTCACAAGAATAAAATGGGGACTAAAACATTTCGGTCCTCTAATAAGAGTGGGATGCCCTCTTTAATGCTTATTGACCTAAAATCCCTTACTTAAAATCATCTCTACTCAAATGAAATCAAGGGCAAAATCGTCATATTGAGACTTCAATGAATTTTAACTTTCAAAATACACAAAATCCAATATGGGTTATTTATATCATTCAGCTCAGAATTTTTTGCACTATTTTATAAAATTTCTTGCGTCGAATTCTGATGACTTTAAATTTTTCACTTAAAACTCATCGCGATGCATCGAAAAGCGTGTGAAGTCTAAAATGGTATTTTACGGGTTTTACAATTCTCCCTCCCTTATAAAATCTCATCCTCAAAATTTAAGGCAATCTTGAGAAATCATACCTCAGTCAAATAGGTGTGGGTAGCTTTCTCTCATCTCTAATTCATTCTCCCAAGTAGCATCTTTCTCAGATCCATGCTTCCAAAGGACTTTAACATAAGGGATATCTCTGCTTCGAAGTTGCTTAACATCTTAATTTATGATCTTCTCAGGTTCTTCTACAAATGTCAGATCTAGTTGGATATCTATTGATTCAGTATTGATCTTCTGAGCTTCATCTAAAATGTATTTCCTCAAAGAAGAGATGTGGAATACATTATGTACTCCACTCATATGAGTTGGAAAAACCAATATGTAGGCCACACTTCCAATTCTTTCTGTAATTTCAAAAGGACCTACATATCTTGGACTCAATTTTTCCACTTTGCCAAATCTCTTCACACCTTTCATAGGACTAACTTTGAGGAATACAAATTCTCCAACATCAAACTCAACTGATCTATGTTTGGCATCATAGTACTTTTTTTATCTATCTTGCACAACTTTTAATCTGTCACGGATCAATCTTATCTTTTCAGTAGAATCATCTACTAAATTAGCTCCAATGATCTTTTTTTCTCCTGCTTCAGCCCAAAATAAAGGAGTTCGACACTTTATTATATAGAAAGCTTCATAAGGAGCCATACCTATACTTAATTGGAAACTATTATTATAAGAGAATTCAATTAGTGGTATGTGTGTCTCCCATTTGCCACCATAATCAAGTACACATAATCCGAGTAAATCCTCTAAGGTCTAAATAGTCCTTTCTGATTGACCATCTATTTGAGGGTGGAAGGCTATACTAAAAGTAAGTTTGGTACCCATTACCTCCTGAATCTTCCTCCATAATCTAGAAGTGAATCTTCCATCCCTATATGATACTATCGATCTTGGTACACCATGAAGTATAACAATCTCATTAACATACACACTTGCCAACTTCTCAATAGCATTAGATTGTTTGATAGGTAAAAAGTGTGCCAATTTGGTCAACCTATCTATTATCACCCATATAACATCATGATCATTTCTGGACCTAGGTAAACCAACTACAAAATCCATGGCTATGTCTTCCCACTTCCATTCCGGTATAGGTAAGGGATGCAATAAACCTTCTGGCTTTTGATATTTTATTTTAACCATTTGGCAAACTGTACACTTAGCCACCACTTATACTACACTTCTCTTCATCCCTAGCCATCAAAAGTATTCTTTCAAGTCTTAGTACATTTTATTACTACCTGGGTGAATGGTATAACTTGAATAGTGAACTTTGTGAAGAATATCTTTTCTTAAGTCTCCAACATCAGGGATTCAAATTCTATCTCTATACCGTAGTAGATTATTTCATCAACCTAATACTCCTCCACATGACCTGCCTTCACCATATTCAAGATTTTCTCAAATTTTGCATCTTGTAGCAAAGCTTCCCTTATCTTGTCCTTCAATTTTAACTGAATGATCATCTGATTTAAAGTCACAAACTCTACATCATTAGGCTGGACTATTGAAATCTCTAGCTTCTCCAAATCTCTTATCAATTCATGTTATTGTGTAATCATCCAATTGGCACTACTAGAAGTCTTCTTGCTTAAGGCATCTACAACCACATTTGCTTTACATGGATGATATTGGATAACCAAATCATAGTCCTTAATAAGCTCTAACCATCTCCTCTGCCTCAAATTTAACTCTTTCTATGTGAAGATATATTTTAAACTTTGATGATCAGAAAAAACTTCACACTTAACCCCATAGAAGTAATGTCTCCATATCTTCAGGGCAAAAACCACTGCAGCTAACTCTAGATCATGGGTTGGATAGTTTCTTTCATGATTTTTTAGTTTCCTTGAAGCATAGGCAATGACCCTTCCATTCTGCATCAGTACACAACCCAACCCTTTATGTGAGGCATCACTATAAAGCTGAAATTCATCTATCCCCGAAGGAATAGTAAGTACTAAGCAGTCATCAAACACTATTTCAGTCTTTGAAAAACCTCTTCACATTGTACTGACCATTCAAACTTCACTGCCTTTTGAGTCAATCTAGATAATGGCATAGCTATTTGAGAAAACCCCTCAACAAACCTTATGTAGTAACCAGCTAAACCCAAAAAGCTCCTAATCTCCATCACTATAACTGGTTGAGGCCAATCTGCTATAGCTTGTACTTTGTGTTGGTCCATAGAAATCTCTCCATTACTGATCACATGTTCTAGAAAATTCACACTCTTTAACCAGAATTTGCATTTAGAGAACTTAGCATACAATTCATTCCCTCTTAAAACTTGCAACACAACCCTTAAGTGATTTGCATAAAGTGCTTCATTAGAAGAGTATACCAAAATGTCATCGATGAACACTATCACAAATAGGTCTAAAAATGGCTTAAAGATCCTATTCATGAGGTCCATAAACACAGTAGGGGCATTTGTAAATCCTAATGTCATCACCACAAATTTGTAATGCCCGTATCTAGTATTGAATGTTATCTTTGCTATATCCTCTTCTCTAATCTTGAGCTGATAGTATCCTGATCTCAAATCAATCTTGGAAAACACAGAGGCACCTTCCAACTAATCAAATAAATCATCAATTCTTAGAAGAAGATATTTATTCTTTATAGTTAGCTTGTTCAATTCTCTGTGGTCTATACAGAGCCTTAAACTTCCATCCTTCTTCTTTACAAAAAGCATAGGAGCACCCCATGGAGAAGTGCTAGGGCTAATGAATCCTTTATTAAGCAGTTATTATAATTGATCTTTCAATTCCTTCAGCTCTTTTATTGCCATCTTATAAGGGGTTTAGCAACAAGATCCACTCCACTAACCAACTCAATAGTAAAATCAATCTCCCTGCTTGGAGGTAAGCCAGGTAAATTGTCTGTAAACACTTCTGAATACTCTTGCACAATAGGCATATCCTCTAACCCCTTCTCTTCTTTCTTCTCCTCTTTAACATAGGCTAAAAATCCTTCATATCATTTCCTCAACAATTTGTATGCCACCAAAGAAGAGACTAACAAGAAAGTTATGCTTCTTTCCCCTATAAATTTAAATTCTTTCTCTCCTGACATACAAAATTTAAGCTCCTTCTTATTACAATATATTGTCACAAAATGGCAAGAAAACCAATCCATACCTAGGATCATATCAAATTCCATTAATGGAAATAATATAAGATTTGCTCCCAAGTTTTTATTACCTACAGTCAATTTCACATGCACTTCTTGTTGGTTTCCAACTGACTCCCATTGGGCATTAAAATTGATAAGGGTTTGAACATAATTAAAGGATATAAGTCAACAGATTTAACAATCTCCTCCGAAATGAAAGAATGTGACGCTCCCGTATCAAACAACACCTTGACAGTCTTATTACACATAAAGATTGTTCCTAAATACCGTGCATGTAACATAACATAAATCTTATCTTACTCTTATATCATAAAGGAAATCATTGACATTAAAATAAAGTCTATACCTGTAATAACATCAGGAGATTCCTTGGCTTCTTGTTGGGATAGACCATAAACCCTTGTCTGAACAGGTTGACGAGCTTGGCCTTGAGATGGAGTTGATGTAGTTGACTCAACCATCCTTGGCCTTCCAACTGTCCTCTAGGGAGCACTACCTGTCTTGGACTTTGGGGTAGACTTCTGTCCCAAAAATAGGGCTAGATTTTGCCATGTACCCTAGTGGATGGCACCAGAAATAGGTATTTGTGCCAAAACGGTACTCTCCCTTATGAGCCCTCCCATACTTATTGCATACAATAGAAGTAGTGCTGCTCTCTGAAGTGTTGGGCTTTGGCTTCTTCCAATTGGGTCTTCCAGACTGAAAAGTTTGGGTAGACTTTGATCTATTTTCATTCTTCCTCTTTTAAAAATCTCTTCTTCTCTGACTACTCTGCAAGTCACTCTCAATTCTTCTTTCCCTCTCCACCAAGGTAGTATAATCCTCAATGACAAAAAAGATTAATGGCTATCCAATGATATCTTTTAAGCCACTTAGAAAGTGATGCCATTTTTCTTCAGCATTGGGGATTAAATGAGAGGCATACCTAGAGAGCATTGTGAACTCTGCCTCATATTGTGTAATGGTTTTATCGCCTTGTACCAATCTATTGAGTTTATTTTGCATCAACCTCCTAGAAGATATTGATACATACCTGTCTCTAAATACCTTGACAAACTCCTCACAAGTAACTTGGTTACTAGGTTTTCCTCCAAAGGTCTCTTGTAATTGACTTCTCCACCACCTCTCTACTTCCCCATTGAAGGCATAGGCAGCTAAGGTAACCCTTCTATCTTGAATGTATAACATGCCTTTTAATATTTTCTCTATTCTCATTAACCATTTCCTCTGCCTCTGTGGGTCCACCACCTATGAATGATGGAGGCTTCATGTCTTGGAATAGTTTCAAATTTTTATTCATTGGAGTGCTTTCACTACCTCCAACCTGAGTTTGAGTACTCTTTATCATTTGGGTCATAGCCACCATCATTTCTGTAAAAGAGTCCATAGTAGCATTAATGCTACTACTTTGAAGCTCCGCTACTACTGGCAGATCTCTCCTAACATCTCCAGTATTACCATCAATGGCATCAGTTTTAGGTTCCACAGCCTTGAGACATAATACAATAAAATAATTTAAGCAATCTATAGCACATGCATCTTATACCTACTCTAATCTATAGGATCATCCTATTGGATCTTTCATTATAATCAATATTCTTAAATCCTTCACTTTGATATCACTCTTTGTCACGGCCCGGCCCGGTGAGCTCGCTAAGGCGAGGCAGGAATGAAAGTTAGATAATAGGAAGTAAAACCTTTACATTACAATATATAAACCATCTTTAATTCATAAGAAAGAGTCGCTAAATAAACCAAGATAATTTTTCTTTCTTTCCATTCATTCATTAACACCTCATCATAATAATTCAAACATAAAATTTCCAAAAAAAATAAAAGGTGTCCAAAAACATTTCCTTACATTCATCTCCTTCTCTTCTATCTCAAAACATCAAAAACAAAAAGACAAAACCTATCGCCCATCATATCCCTACGATGGTACGTAAGAAGATGTCTATCTGCTATTATCCTTTACCAGGTTCTCCTGAAATGTGTCCCATAAGTAGGGTGAGTCACAACTCAGTAGATATAAATGGCATTCAAATAAATTTAGATATAAGTGAAGAAACTACAACATGCTTCTATATCTCAATAAATGAATAATCAACATGTTATAACATTTGTCTAAAGTGAAACATGCCTTTACCTCAACCTTTAAGTTCTTATTCTTTGCATAATCTTTTAATTCTTCCTTTTTAATCATTCATGCCTCAAATAAAAGCCTCATATGCATATAACATAAAGATGCAATATTCATAATATCATAATATATAACACCCGTCTCGAAAATATCTTTTGTACTGATCATGTACATTAATTGGTGATTCATTTACCATTTGGTTCAAAAGAACCCCTTTACCATTTGGCTCATAAGAGCTCCATTACCATTTCTCAAAAGAGCTTCTTTACCATTGATACTTTCGCATCAATATGCACATGAATATATTCCTTACATATTCATAAAATTGGCTTATGTAAACCGTTCAAGTGTATATTCTCATATATAAATACATATTTTCTATGCTCAAAATTATATTGCATGTAAAGAGAAGGCATATGTAATACATGTAAAGAAAGAGACATGAGATTCATCATTGAGTTCTAATATTGCATAAAGAGACTTTGCTTTTACATCAAATGATCATGAGCTTTTATAAAGAAAAATGCTAGTCATAATGATATCACAAAGAGCATAAAAAGAAAAGTCATTTCCATGTATTTGCATGTAAAGAGCTTTCTAAATTTAGAAGAATTACATTTCACCTACCTCACCACGATGTAATCCGTCAATTGTCCTTACGACCCTTTCCTCTTACGCAATCAAAATCTACATGAGACAAACATAAAGTGTAAACATTAATTTGTTCCCTCTCAAACCTCTAAAAATCCTAAATTAAGAACATATTAATATTCTATACTCCATGCTTTGATTTTCTAAATAACCCCTCTCTTAAACCATGTTAATTTCATTTTTATTTCCACTAGAACTAGGATTTTATCATGACTCTAGCCTTTGAAAAACCTCAATCAAGTCTTTGCTCACCTCAAACATACAAACCTCCTCTCATTTCCCTAAAGTCAAGTTAACATACAACAATTTATTGGATTCATCTAATTTAAATTTTAGAAAAACAACATTTGTGCTAAAGTTAAAATCCTTGCTTTAAAACCTCCCTAAGCTCAAAAGGAATCAACACACTCAAAGGGGTTTTCATGTTTTTGGAAAACCCTAACTATTGGAGCATGACAAATGTCTCCTAAAAAAAATCTAGCTTCACAAATAAACTTCCTAAAACCATTTAGAAACTTTCTTACAAAGACATTTTGAAAGAAAATGAAAATCGGATAAAACCCTAAATTTTAAAATCCACATTTTTCATGAAATTAACTCATATTTGTGTTTAGAAACATCCCCCTACCCTTCCCTATCTTTATCTTAAAGAAAACTTAAGTTTTCCCATAGTGAAAATTCCCTGAAAAGAAGAGGAAACTCTTGCAAATAATGTACCTTAGCCTTCCTTACAAATTCCCTTCAACTTCCCTCGCAAACTGTCGTTAGAAACCGCCCCTAGGCTCTCCCGTCGCCGCTCCTAACCGACGTCTCCTCTCTTTTTTCCCTCGGTTTGGGCCACAAGAATGAAATTGGGACTGAAACATTTCGGTCCTCGAATAAGAGTGAGATGCCCTCTTTCATGCTTTTTGACCTAAAAGCCCTTACTTAAAATCATCTCTACTCAGATGACATCAAGGGCAAAACCGTCATATTGAGACTTCAATAAATTTTAACTTCCAAAATACGTAAAATTCAATATAAGTTCTTTATATCAATCTGCTCAGAATTTTACGCACTATTTTATAAAATTTATTGTGTCAAATTCTGACGACTTTGAATTTTTTACTGAAAACTCATCGCGACGCATCAAAAAGTGTGCGAAGTCTAAAATGGCATTTTGCAGGTTTTATAATTATGCTTGTTTCGAATAAAATTTCTTCACATTTTATCAAAATCTTTCAAAATGCTCTTAGGAACTAAAGAGTGAGATGAAAGAAATAATAAAAGACAAAGAAAAATAGTTTTAATAAGAACCATCCTGCCACCTAAGGAAATAAATCTATTCCCCCACACATTCAATCTAGTTAATGCTTTCTCAATCAAGTGCTGAAAATCTGACTTCACAAGCCTACGCAAAGATATCTTCACTCGAAGATAGTCCAACTCCTTCACAACTTTAAAGCCAAACATATTTGAGATATAATTCCTTCTACTCCTCTTGATAGACTTACAAAAAATGATGGAAGATTTTGGGAATTAATTTTTTGACTAGACCAATTACAATAGTCTAATAAAATGTTCCTCACCTTCTTCACATTTATAGAGTTAGCATCCAAAAATAATAAGATATCATCTGCATACAACAAGTGAGAAATTCTTTGTGCATTTGAAGTAATTTTAATCCCCATGTTTTTACCTCTTTGAGCAAATGCATCTAAAAGTAATTGAGAAAAAATAATAAATAAAAAGGGAGATAATGAGCATCCTTGACGAAAACCACTTCTAGCCTCTATACATTTGAATTACAACCATTGATCATAATTGAGAACTTATCATCCACTACACATTCCATTGTCAGATTTATAAATTTATCTAAAAATCCAAAGTAATCCAAACTTGGTTCAAAGTAGACCAACACTTAATATCGTATGCTTGCTCCATATCAAACTTGATAGCCAGAAACCCTTTACTAGCCTTCAAAAATCTGATTTTATTGAGGACTTCATGCGTCAACAAATGTGATCTGATATAAACCTCCCTCTAATGCAAGGCACTTATTCCTCGGATATGATTTTTGGAATGATATGAGGTAATCTATTCAACAAATTTTTGCCACAATTTTGTATATAGATTTGCATAGACTGATAGGCCAATAATTTGAGGAAGCCAATGGATTCTTCACCTTAGGAAATAAAACAATAAGGGCCTCTTTCCATTCATACGACATCTTTCCCCAAAGTGAAAAATTGATTTATAGCCTTGTAGAAGTCTCCACCAATTATATTCCAATAAGCTTTAATAAAAGAATGAGAAATACCGTCAATACCCAGAGAAACATTAGTTCCAAAGTTACTAATAACCTCCAATACTTCTTTCATAGAGAAATCAGCCACCAGTAAATTCATGTCCTCATCCTGAAGCTTACAAGAAAGAAATGGGCAATTATTCAAAATATATTTCCCACTCTCCACTTATCAAGAAATTAGTTGAAAAACACTTCCTCAATTCCTTTCTGATCTTCAACCATGATTCCCTGCCCATTCTTCACATGATTAATCCAATTTTTAGTCCTTCTAGCATTAGCAAAGGCAAGAAAAAATCTTGAATTAGAATCCCCATCCACCAGGTGTTCAACCAAGCCAAATGCACATTAAGCTTGCTAACTTTAGCTCTTAACAACAACAAATTTTCATTAGAAAGCCAACTGTTATTGGCCTCCTCCTCTTGAAGTTTCAGCACTTCCTTCTTAAGATCTTCCTTCAAGGACAACAAATTCTTCAATTTGGCTTTACTCCAAAAAAAATTAAAGCTCTAAAGTCCTCTTGCATTTTTTATTCAAAATCTGAGCTGCATCTCCCTCAATAAATTTATTCCAAGCATTTGCAACAATGACAGCTGACACAATATACAATATCCAATTATCTTCAAACTTAAGTAGAGTATTCTTCCTCTTAAGGGAGTTAAAGATCTGCAATACTATTAGACTATGGTACAAAGCAATCCTTGTCAGATGCCTTACCACAGCTACATGAAGTTTCTCTAAGGCCAACGAATTAAATAAACACCTATCCAATCTCTTCAAAATATAACCACCCCCACTTTTATTATTACACCAAGTAAATTTAGGGTCCACCATCCCCCATCCCCCCCCCCCCCCCTCGAAAAAATTTAAATTAGGAGTTATTTTGATTTTAGTCAATATTTAAGTTAGGAGTTCTTTCTAAATTTTATCATTCTAAGAAATCATTCAAATGATATTACTGATGGCATATTATAAAAAAATTCTAAATAAATGAGTCAATAAAAAAATACTTTACTAAAATATCAAGTGTTAAAGGAACAAATTTTAAGAAGAGACATGGAAAAAATTTAAATTATATGAAGGAGCAAAATTTTATAAAAAATTAAAAGAAGCAAACTAACTAAATTGTTTAGAATTTTTCATAAAAATATCAAATAGTTTTTCTTATTCTAAAAAAGCCAAAATATTTGGCATTTTATGTAGAAATAGCAAACTGTTTGGCTAATTCTATAGAATTAGCCAAACTATTTGGCTAATTTTGAATACACATAATAGTTTGGTTAATTCTATAGAATTAGCCAAACAATTTAGCAAATTCTATTGAATATCCATATTTTTACTAAGCATCATTAGCTAATGAAGGACACATTAAAAAAATTTAAATCTAGATAACGGACGATAAGCTTTTAGATTAACTAATTGCTCTCTTAAAGGGCCATTAGTGGATAAATGGCTCGTTAAACAGAAGATTTTGTCTTGGCTCAAATATTTTTTAAAAAATCATTTTTACTATTTATTTTATTTAATATTAAATAGTAAGTTATTCATGTTTTACATAAAAATTAAATTGTTCATTGATCAACTTATGTTAGTCATTTTTAAAGAAAATGCTACTTAAATCAAGTAGGTCGTATTTTTAAAGTAAAAAATATTAGGAGGGTATCTTTGTAACTTATAAATTTGTCAATTCTCTTTTTTAAAATTATGCAAATTTTGTAATAAATTTAAAATAACTAATAAAGAAAAAATAAAATCATTTAATTTCCTAAAATTAAAAATAATTGTCAATTAATTAATCAAATTGAAATTATTAATTGGATATTAATTGGGTAATTAATTAATTTGAGAGCTTATTGTTCGTTAAACTAGTTTTAATTTTTTAATCCATATTTAATTAGCTAATGGAATTGCTAATGATGCTTATTAAAATGTGAGTATTCATTAGAATTAGCCAAACTATTTGGTGTATTTAGAATTAGCCAAACTATTTGGTGTATTTAGAATTAGCCAAACAGTTTAGCTAATTCTATAGAAAATGCAAAAAAATTTGACTTTTTTTAGAATTTGCCAAACTATTTGGCATTGTTATGTATGGAGGTAGCTCAATCAAACAAAGGTATATTTATTTCCCAACGCAAGTATACCTTAGACCTTCTAAAGGAGACTGACATGTTGGGATGCAGACCAGCTAGTACACCTATGCATCCTAAGAAGAAACTTGGGATAGAAAAGGAGGGAGTTCCAGTAGATAAAGGAAGATATCAAAATCTTGTGGGAAAGCTTATATAACTCTCTCACGCTCATCTAGATTTTTGATTTGCTGTGAGCTTGGTAAGCCAATATATGAGTAATCTTATGAAGGAACACATGGAGGCAATATATTAAATCATGTGATATCACAAGAGCCCTCCTGAAAAGGGACTATTATTCAAGAAAAATAAAGATATAAAATTGATCCTTTAATCTAATGTGGACTGGGAAGGAAGCAAGGTTGACAGTCGATCAACTACATGATATTGTTCATTTGTGTGGGGAACCTAATAACATGGAGGAGAAAGAAAAAATCTATTGTTTCTAGAAGCAATGTAGAATCTGAACTGAGAGAATTAGCAGTTACTATTTATGAAGGTATTTAGATCAGATAAGTATTGATTAAACTGAGAATAAAGATTTAAGGCACAATAATTTGAATTATAACAATCAAGCAACAATCAGGATGGCCAATGATCTAGTACATCACGATAAAACAAAACATGTTACTATTGATAGACTCTTTATATCTGATGAAAATAAATAACTTAGAAATTGAAGTAGTATATACCCTAAGTTATAAACAACTTGTCAATGTTCTAACGAAGTAACTACCAGGCACTCTACTTGATAAGTTTATTTGCAAGTTAGGATTGTATAACCTGTACAACCAACTTAAGGGGGGTGTTGAATCACACAGCCAAAGGGAGGCCGTGTCAGTAATCTGTGAGCAGCAATCTGAGGGATGTAGTTGAAGATTCGTGAGCAATAATCCGAAGGCTATAGTTGGAGATCTGTGGGTAATAATCTAAGGGCTGTAGTTAGAGATCCATAGGATATGATTATTATAATTAATTAGATTAAATGTCTTTCATTTTCTATTTTTTCTCCTTGAATGTATATATATGTAATGATTCTAAGGAATATAATATAATTTGAATTTCTCTCTAAACAATTTCTTCAAAGTATGCTAAAAAAATAACATAAATTTCAAAAAAACTTATCTATCTTATGTATTTTTATTTTTATTTTTATTTTATTTTTTTGGTGAAGGGGCACTCTTAGCATTCATATATTGATTTAAAAAAAAAAAAGAATTGCATTCTATATGAAGAGGATAGTAGGTGAAAATTAAAGAAATGTAAATCTATCAAAATAAAAGGGTTTAGAAACTCGCAAGAAGAATTCAATAAAAAGTTTGCTTCAATGATATTATCGTCCAAGGTGGCAAAAGATAGGTGAATATTTGATTGGAAGGAATAAATTTGTCTTAATAGTAGTATGGCTAACTTCCTGATTGCTACGAAATCACTGATAAAGGGATCCATCATTGCACCTTCCCAAAAAATAAACAACAAAGTATATCCAAAATGCCGAGAAGATGGGTAGAGCACAATAAGGTTATATCCCTTTTGTTCAAAGTGTTCTAGATCACCTAAAAAAACATGGCAACAATAGGAGAGGAAATATGCAAGACAACCTCTACCAAAATTAAAGGAATACTCTTTCACGTATCCAAAATTTGTAAAATATACGGCAAGAAACCTTGAGCTGGCATAAAATACAACAAGTAACAACATAAACTTTAACTCCAACAAATCAATCATCTAAAGAAGCATTTAGAAACCAAATTCTAGAAATTCCAATCCTTGCAACTAGCCCAGCTATTGAAAATCATATTCAAACCAACCAACTATCAAAACACGTGTAATAGTCCCCATAAACTGAAACAATCCAGAGTAAAGTGACAAAAGTCATAAGTACCCAACAGAGTTCCAAAAACTACCAATTAAAGGTTCCAAAAATCAAACTAGTAAAGAGAGAACGGATCAAATAGAAAATTAAAAATAAAAAACATGACAAAGTAGTAAGCCCAAAAAGAGAATAAAAGCAACTGTAGGTGTCTCAGCAAGGTGCCATATAAGAGCCATTTCAAACTTTTAGATCTAATAGAAAATTTGATATTGTCAATGATAATGTTATTGCTTTTAGTTTTAATTATGAAATTCTGTTAATCTTCTTTTGCCCAATGTAATGGTCTTCAACCAAGAGAAAAAAATTATTTGTTATTGTTGCATAAAATGTTTTAGAGTGATTTAAGATCTACATAAGGGTTCCATCAGATGGAAGAATTCACCATAAGGAATGTAACTTTTAAGGACATGAAGAGAAAGAGCACAATAAAAAAAAAGGTGAGAGTGATTTTTCCCGTTTAGTATTTTTTTCATGTAAATTTTTTTTTTATTTTTACTACTTTTAACTAAATGCTAAATTTTTATATAATACCGAGACATAAAACACACACTCAACTAACTCAAAGCACATAACACCTTTAAAAGTCTCTAGGAAAGAAAAACATAATTAATGGCCATTTCTTTGAACCAAATGTTATTGTTCCAAGCCATTATAGGAATACCTTGATGCTGATTTTAATTTAAATCTTATTGGAAAAATGATCTTTTTCTAGCCACCATCAAACAACTTTTTGTCTAGAATAGATATCTCAAGAATATCAGAAGTAATATTTTGATTTGGAACAATATGGAATATTTCAACAATCATTAGTGATAAAGTTTACAACTAAAGAGTGAGAATGGGAAAGGAAACTATTTACAACTTATCAAACTTTTTCACTAGACAAGGATCAAAAAAGAAGGAAAGACGAGAGTTGGTAGTCAGCTTCAATTTCATCATGTGTCATAATTTGAAAGCAAAGACATGAAGTCTCTTCTAGAGGGCGGATTTTGACACCAGTCTAATATCTAAATAATTTTAGCTTTAATTAAAGTGTGAAGGGTATAAATTGAAGGCAAACTAAGACCTCTTTTATTGCTGGGAAGAGTAGTGGAAGTAAAGGAAATAGTATGAAATTCGTAGTTGATATCATTCTCATATAAAAATTATTGATTAAACTGGAGATGTCTTTCTAAGCTTCTTAGGGAAGTTAATAGTTCCAAGCCTGTAGAAGATGTAGTTCCAAATAGTAGACCTAACGAGTTGGAATTTGATATCAACAACAACAACAACATCATCAAACCTTTGTCCCACAACGTGGGGTCGGCTACATGAATCCTTTTTTGCCATTGTGCCATGTTAAAAGTCAAATTCTCATTTAAATCTAATAAAGAAAGATCAAATGAAAGAATATTTTTTCTTCTTCCATATAAAAAATTGTTGTTTAAACTAGAGATGTAATTATTTGCTTCTTAGGGAAGGTGAGAGATCTAAGCCAGTAGAAGAATTAGTTCCAAATAGTAGGCCTAATGAGTTGGAATTTGATAGCAAATGGAAGATTTTTTTGCTTCCAACCTACCAGCCAACCAAAGAGATAGGAGTAGAAAGGATTTTGGTCAAGTGAAGAGTATTAAGGATGAAGATAAAAAACATATTTTTTTAGAAAAGGATATTTAATAAAGGTGGAAGAGATATTTTCTGAAGCTTTTCAATGAAGATTGTGAAAATATGATTGACTTTAGTGACCTTAGCACTCTAAATGAAAATATTTTTATTTTTATTTTTATCGGTGTATTAGTAAAATGGAACTTAGAGAGGCTTCAAAGAAAATGAAGTGTGGAAAAACTATTAGGCCTGATGATATTCTAATAGAGGGATGGAAATGCTTAGGAGATGAAGGAATTTATTGGCTTACTAAGCTTTTTAATATAATTTGGAAGACTAAAAAGATGTCATATGAGTGGAGAGTGAGTGTGTTGGTTCCTATTTTTAAGAATAAAGGTGATGCACAAGATTGTGTAAATTATAGAGGAATTAAGTTGATGTGTCATTGATATGAAACATAAAGCAGTTGTAGGAATTCCATGGGAATTATAAAAAGTTATCAAGCTTGCTAATTCAAACTTAATATTTCACTATATTAAATTATAGGATGTCTTAGTTAAAGATCTTATAATAGCATGTAATTAAAATAAAGAGTAGAAAGAAATTAAAATAAAAATGAAAAATATTAAATACTTAATTTTCCAATCACAAGAATCCATCGGCTAATAATTAGAACGATCGCCTTGAGGTTTCCCCACTCTTGCTCATGGATTTTTTAGCGAAAAAAATAATTATAAAATACTAATGATGCCACTACAAGATAACATGCACTTACAATATTACTTAGTGAAGAGTTATTCGGAGAGTAAATCATGGGTGGGTGTTGGAGGATTTTTCACTGAATGGGAAGTTGATGCTCGTTGATGGCAGATATCAAGGAAAAGAAGATCCAATTGACGTAGTCATCGATGGTGTTGTCGATCTCAAAATTGATATCAAAGAAGGGTGACCTCTGAACATGCACTCGTCCTTAAGGGTCAAAGAAAAATCTATGATTATGCTTGAAGTTGTCCATCCATGGAGAGTGAAAGTTCCTCCAATTTTGGGAGGAGGCTAGGGTTGCTGGTGGCTTCTATAGAGAAAGAGGAGAGGTGGGGTTCAAGAGAGGCTATGAGAATTTAAGAATTAACTCTAATAATTATTATAATTAATTGGTGGAGTTAATGAGAAGAGAGAGATGAGGGAATTCAAATTTTAAATTCCTAAAGAGAGGGAGGAAGGGGCGGCCGGTCCTTAGAAGGGGAGATTTGATTGTGGTTCAATTAGGAAAAGGCTATAAGTGGAGTGAGAGAGAAAAGGGGGGAGAAAGAGAGGGGCAGCCCAATAATGTGGGGCTTGATTGGGGGAATTGAATGACTTTTATAATGTGAGCTTTAAAAAGGGTTTTCAAAATTTAAAATTAAAATTAAATTAATGGAGGGAGCTTTCTTAATTAATTCAAAATAGGAGAGAAAATTTGAATTTCAACTTGATTTGAAATTTGAAATTCAAATTTTTTTTTAGTATTCCCAAAAGACTTTGAACTAAATTAGGAAGGTAATAATGGCCAATTTGAAATTGGAACCAAGAGGAATGTGGGGTTTGGTCGGCGGCTATGGTTTGGCGCTAAGGACATTGACGAATATGGGAGGGGAAGGAGCTTGGGGTTAGGTTGGTGGAGGGCTAGTAGGTTGGGCTTAGGGATAGTGGGTTGGGTGCAGAGGGATGGTGGTCGGTGGTCTAAAGAGGTGGGAGGTGATGGCCGATGGTAAGGAGGGGAAGAGAGTGGCCGGTAGTTTGGAAGGTGGTGGGGGAGTGTTTTGTGAGCCGGACTCTTCCTATGGCTGGCGGAAGTTGCTTATGCCCACACTTAGGGACTTCTCCTCTCCCTAGAGCACTCAACACTCATGAGAACAAGAATGAAAAATTTTTTCATTAATCATCATCTGCTTACAATAGGGAAGGCCTCTATATATATACCTCAATATAAAAAAGACTCAAAGACTAAACTACCCTTTGGGCTACAACACAAGATAATCTCATATAGGGGTATAATGGTAAAAACTAAAACATATGCACAATAAATACATAAAATACATGATAAATAAAGGCTCCTAACTATAGTCATCGATCTATGATTCCTTATGTGACAGACGTGCAAGAATTTTCTACTGATGTCCTCATCATTCTCCCAGGGTGGGAGAAAACTCGACCTTATCGAGCAAGCATCACGAGTGCCTTCATACAACTCTAGAATGTCAACATTAAATCACCATAGCTCATCCCAATCAATCCATGCGTTCTCTATCTCCAATTTTCCTTTCTATTGAACTAAATACCTTTGGCTCCCACTTTGTTTGGTGGAAATGATTACATCACTAAGTATTGCTTCAATTTTCTCTACATTAGGTAAAGAAGGGATATTTGGGAGTTGAGGTAGGCTAGGGTTATCACCAGGTAAGGTCACACAAGGCTCAATATTTAGTGAATTTGTGGGGTTAAACTCTGGTCCCTCAAAGCCTACTAGATCATCAATGTTAAACATGGGATTCATGTTATAACCTTCAGGTAGGTCTAACACATAAGCATTACTATTTATTTTTTATGATATTTTAAAGGTCCTGCACTTTCCACATGTAACTTTTTATCAGTCCCTCGTGGAACCGTTCTGAATGAATTTGTACCATTATAAAATCTCTAACCTTGAATTCCTTAAATCTTTTCTTACGATCCACATTAAGTTTATAATTAGCATTGCTTTGAATAATATTTTTATTAATTTCCTTATGCAATTCTTGGAGATATGAAGCAAATGTATATGCAAACTCAGATGTTTTAAACTTAGGACACATAGTAATCAAGTATATAGGCTATCTAGGTTGGTACCCGTACATAATTTCCATGGGACTTAGACACATAGTTTGATTAACATTGTTGTTATAAGAAAATTCAGGTGTCAGAAGTTTGTTGTCTCAATCTTGAACGTGTTCTCTTACCAAGGTTCTTAAGAGATTTTCTAGACTCCTATTAACAACTTTAGTTTGTCATTACTTGGGATGAAAAGCGATAGAAAATTATAATTTGATACCCATTTTATGCCACAAAGTCTTCCAAAATAACTAGTAAATTTGACATCTCAATCAGACACTATGGTTTAAGGTAATCCATGTAACTTAACAATCTCGTCAAAATATAGTTTCACAATTCGAGAAGCGTCAAAAGTTTTGGAACAAGGAAATGGGACATTTTGGAAAAATGATCAATTACCACACAAATAGAGTCATATTTTCTAAAAGTCTTAGGTAGTCTAAGGATGAAATCCATGCTTATATCTTGTCAAGGGAAATTGGGGACTGGGAGGGGTGTGTAGAGACCAGTATTATGTTTATATTATTTAGCTAGCTAGCAAGTGTGGCACTTTTCCACCATTTTACTAACATCATATTTAAGACTTGGCTCGTAAAAATGTTCTTCTAGAGAGGCAATGGTTTTTGTTTGGCCAAAATGCCCATCTAGTCCTCCAACATGTAATTTTACACGAGGAATTCTCGAAGTAACGTGTTAGGTATGCAAAGCTTTTATGATTTGAACAAATACCCATCTTAAATAAAGAAATCATTAAATATTCATTCACCCTCAGTTGTCATTAAAGAATACATTTCCTTAAAGTTAGGGTAATCTTTATAATTATCCTTAATACTCTCGAATCTAATTACTTCATTCCCCATTTCTCGAGTTATCATCATATGACGACTTAACACATCTGTCACTTTATTTTTAGAACATTCTTTACATATAATCATATAGGTATATCTTGCAAAAGTTTGACCCAAAGACCATATTGGGCATTGAGTTCTTTTGGGATTTTATATAATGCAGGGCCTCGTGATCATAGAAAATGAAATCTTTTTGCGGGAGTCGGTAGTGTCTCTAATACCTAAGAGACTAAATTATGAAATAAAATTGTTTGTCATATGTGGAGTATCGCTATTTAATATCATTTAATGTTTCACTGAAGTAGGCCACGGGAAAAGAATCCACCAATACTAAGCCCAAAAGCGTTACAACATACTTCAAAGACTTTAGAAAAATTAGGTAGACGCATGACACAGGCTTCTACCATTCTCTTCTTGATCTCTTCAAAAGCTTTAGAGGTTTATATGGTCCATTGAATTTCATCCTTTCAAATAATCTATTATTGGGGTGGCGATGGTGCTAAAATTCCTAATAAATCTTTGATAGAATGTGGTCAATCTGTGAAAACTTTGATCATCCTTGATATTCTTAGGTTCATGCCACTCATTAATTGTACACACCTTTTTGGGATTTACTGAAATCCCTTAGGATGATATAAATCATAGGAAGGTAACATTACCCATGAGGAATATATATTTCTTAGGATTTGCATATAATTGTTCTTTCCTCAAGACCTCACAAACGTATTTTAGGTTATTTAAATGTTGTCCAACTGAATTACTATTGATCAAAATGTTATCGATATAAACTACCATAAATTTTCCTAAGAATGGGCAGAGGACTTGAGTAATAACCCTCATGATAGTGTTAGGTGCATTCTTAAATCCAAAAGGCATGTACATCCATTCATATAAACCATCCTTAGTATTAAATGTCATCTTCCATTCATCATCAAGATGGATAATAATTTGGTGATATCCACTCTTGAGGTTAATCTTTGAAAAGATGAAGGCTCCAGTCATTATGTCTAGCATATCATCCAAACAGGAAATGGGAAAATGATATTTTACCATAATTTTATTGATTGTGTGACTATTAACACACATCCTCCACGAGCCATCTTTCTTGGGAGTCAAAAGTATAGGAATAGTACATGGGCTTAAACTCTCTTTAATGAATCTTCACTTGAGTAAATCATCAACTTGCTCTTTTAACCTAGCATGCTTTTCCAGATTCATATGATAGTGAGGTAGGTTGGATAAGGAAGCTCCATGTCCTAAGTTAATAGCATGTTGGATATCCCTCAAAGAGGGAAGTTGATCGGGTAAATCTTTAGGGAACATATCGGCAAAAGTTTCAAGGAGAGGTTTGACCTCTTTCAGGATTGGTTCTTCCATTTAATTATCACTTCACTAGCTACCATGGCGTACATGGGTGACTGATGACTAAGTTTAACATCTAATTCTTTTGAAGTCAGGAGGTTTAGGCCTTAGTTGTTGGAAATCTGGATTCAAGGATTATAATTTTGATGATGGTAAACATTCTAGCATTCCTGGTTCCTCACTACTATTATTATTGCACATATATTTTTATTACCCTGCCTACTAATATTTTAGGTCCACAAGGTCAATTGTAATTCAAGAAAACCCAAGATTTGGTAGATTAGGACTGAGTCAGTCTGTAATTATAATTCCAATCAATTTTTACCCTTTATTGAGTCAATTATAATAAGGTGGATCCTGATGCTAAGTAACATTGCACACACACACTCAGGAGGAGAAATTTTATAAGGTTAAGGGATTTTCTTTTTTTGATCATATCAAACGAGATGATCAAAATTTTTCTTGGATGATCAGGTAAAAGTAAAAATCCTAATTAGGGCTTCTGTATTAAGACAGTTAAATTAAGCAAATCATCCTGGATTATATTCACTTCGTCTTACATGATAGGCTCAAATAAAAAATAATCAGTTGCTAGACTCTTTAGGTATAATATTATTTTTAGAAATCATACAGGATGATACCATATCATCCTGGACGATTCATTAAGATCATGCCTAAATTAGTTAAGTTATTAAGAAAAGTAAGTAAGGTTGATCATATCATCCTAGACAATCATAGTATCATCCTGGATTATATGTACAAAAAACCTTAGTTCTCCTGGATGACAAGAATGATATGTTGAATGATAATCCCTGATTTTGAACTAATTGTATAGGACGATCCATGAATCATCCTGGACAATAAGTTATATTTCTTCATCATCCAACGTATATCTCTTGGATGACCAGAAAAATGAGCTATACGATATATATGATTTTGAACTAATTATACAGGATGATGTCCACATCATCCTAGACGATCAAAACAAATTATATGTTATAATCGTCCAGCTCTGCCAGATCATCCTGGCTAAAAGGGATGAAATACACTGAATGTACAAGATGATATGTCGACCATCCTGGATGATCTTCGATGGTAAGCTACAAATTAGGGCAATTTTTAAGCCCCTCTTTATAAGATCTCTTGATTTTCATTGAGAGTATCTTTTGCTGCTTTTATGACCTGAGAGAGCTTAGAGAATGAGAGGGAGAGCTTGAGAGAGAGAGAATCTTGTGAGGGAGAGTTTATGAGGTGTTCACAAAGGTTTCTCCAAGCAAGGATTTGAGTCATCTTCTCCATTCGTCATCCTTAGCTCCTTGGTGGCTCTAGAAAGGTCTTCTTCAGCAATCGATCAAGGTTCTCTTCCTGCTTCAAGAGGAAGCAAAAGGAGATCGAGTTCTTTGCCTCACCGGGGTCAGTGGAAAGGAGTTTGTAAAGGCTTCTTCGCCTTTCTGTGGGAGCAAATGGAGAGTCACCATATCTTAGTACAATACCTGGTGGAGAGGCTCCAGAGAAGCAGGTCAAGTTGACTGAAACACTATAAAATCTGGTATGTTCCTTTTGTGTTATTGCTACACTTTATTTTTTTGCATATTGATTTCTATGGTTGATTGTGTTTGTTTCAAAATATTCAAAAAGATTTCAAAATTTTTTTGCTTTGTGTTTAAGAATTTTTAAAACTACCAATTAACCCCTCTGCCTCTTGGTTAGCCATGGGCTAGTTCATAAGGGCTTAAAAACCATAACAAACTTTCTTTGGCTAGGTTTAATAGGAGTAGGCTTAACTTTCACTTTAGAAGGCTTGGGTTGGGAAGGCAAAAGTTTAATATTTTTACCATCATGTTTAAACATACAGGTATTATATCTCCCATAAATATGAACATCATTGTCAAATAACTATGGGCAACCAGGGATAATTTTACCTACATCCTGAAAGTTCGTTAGGGATGTTAAGCCCTTATAAACTAGCCTGAGGCTAACCAAGAAGGGGGTGAATTAGTGTTTTAAAAATTCTTAAATAAAAATCATAATCTTTTGAAATATTTTAAAACCACAAACCAAACAATTATTCACCAAAAAATAAAGTGCAAAAATTAAATGTGGAAAATGCAACAAGAAAGAACACACCATATTTTATACTAGTTCAGTCAACTTGACCTACATCCACTCCCTAGAGCCTCTCCTATGGGTATTGCACTAAACTCAGTGACTCTCCTTTTGCTTCTATAGTAAGGTAGAGAAGCATGTACAAAAACTCCTTTCAACCGACCCCGGTGAGGTAGAGAACCCAACTCCTTTCGCTTCCTCTTGAAGTAGGTAGAGAATCGACTCCTTTCACCTCCTCTTGAAGCAGACAGAGAACTTCAATCAATCGCTGAAGTAGACCTCTCTACAATCTCCAAGGAACTAGGGATGATGAATGGAGAAGATGACTCATATTTTGGCTTAGAGCAACTTTTATGAAACCCCGCCCTCACAAGATCCTCTCTCTCTCTCTCTCTCTCTCTCTCTCTCTCTCTCTCTCTCTCTCCCAAGCTCTCCCTCTCCTCTTGGCTCTCTCATGTCAAGACAAAAACAAAAGATCCAATCTTGAGTAAACAAGAGGTCTTATATAGAAGGGCTATAAATTTCCCCTAAATTATAACAAACTGATAAAGATCATCCAGGACGATCAACGGATCATCCAGGACGATCAGTACAAATTCAACTCAATCAGTCAAGATAAGCTGGGGGAGGCTGGATGATTAGAAGATTTATTTATTCTGATTATTCAAGATGATATGAATATCATCCTATACGATTAGTTCAAAAAGTCAAGTATCATCCTTACCATCACTTTTTTCGGCCAGACTTTTTAAGTTGGATGATGAAAAAAATAATTAATCACTCTGGATGATTTTTGGATCATCTAGTACGATTAATTCAAATGAATACACATCATCCTGAACATTATTATGGTCATCCAAGAAGAAACTAAGATTTATTTAGCTGATCATCCAGGATGATCTAGTAATCATCCTGGATGATATGATCGATGAATCAAAAATTAATTGCTTTCCTTAATCATCTGACTAATTTAGGCATAATTAGAATGCATCATCTATGATGATGTCCTAAATGATGTCCAAACATAATAAAATGCCTAAAAGAATTGGAGACTGATTCTTTCTAATTTGAGCATATCATTCAGGATGATGTTAATATCGTCTAGGATGATGCTAATATTATCTAGGATGATTCGCTTAATTTTGGTTTCCTTAACCAGGATGCTCTAATCAGGATTTCTATTTTAAATTGATTATCCAGGATAATTTTTGATCATCCATAATGATATGATAAAAAATAAAAAACTCTAAAACTAATAAAAAAATTTTCTTGAGTGTGTGTGTGCAAGATTATTTAGCATCAGGACCCACTTTATTACATTTGACTCAAGAAAAGATAAAAAGACTTGATGTACACTTACAGACTGACTCAGTCCTAATATACCCAATCTTGAGCTGGCTTAATTTGCAATTAATCTTGTGGAGCTGAAATATTAGTCGGGGCAATAGTAGAAAAATAGAAATATCCAAAATGTTTGCTATAATCAAAATTATAATCCATGAATCCGGATTTGCAATAATCTCCCCCTTTTTTTATTATGAAAAATATTTGATAGAAAATTCAACTTAAGCAGTTAAATAAAACATAATGTGAAGGAAAACATAAGCAATACAAATTTTATTAAAATCAAGCATATGGTAGAAATACTAAACAAAAATAATAAAAAAGTATAAGGAAACAACACAAATACTACCACTACTCCCCCTTTTAACATCTCAAAAAGGAGGAGGAAACCATAAAAGAATAATATAATAGAAAATATAAAAAGAAACAAACAACATCACAGAAATCATCACAAGAAAAATAATCTATAAGTATAAAGGGCTCTGATCATCAGTATAAGGTGGTGGTAGCAGCTGAAAGAAGTTGGAAATAATGGCGAATTTCTCCCCAAACTAGGACATATACTAGTCGTGATGTTGTTGCTGGTGAGCCACACGCGCATCAAATCTAGTGACATCCTCCACATGTTGATGCTCCTATGTAGCAACGTAAGAATCTAATATGGCCTCCCACTGGTCAAATAACTCCATCAGTTGATATAGCTGTGAATGCTAGCGGATCAGCACAGGTGTAGGAATAGATGCAAGAGTAGCTTCCTCCTCAACTTCCTCAGCCTCCTCATGCTCCGAGTGGAGACGAGTACCTTGAAGAATGTGGAAGGAGCAATTGGTGTAGAAGGCAGGCTGAAAATTAGGTTGGACATGATATTGAAGATTATACTTAGTTTCCAGGATAGGCTATGATGTGTCCTAAGGAAAGATCAGGCTTTCTTCTGTGCCCTGGATCCCTAATGCTAGTCAAATGCTCAATATAACGAAAAAGAAGATCAGCACTGTTGAATTCTCTATTGGCCAATATATAAAAGGTGGTGATCAAAAGGAGAGGAGTGATATGGACATGATCACCAGCTTTGAGAATAACTGAGGTATGAAGTATATGCTGGATTATCCTAGTATCCTTGACTAAGATGCCAAACATCTCATCGTGAAAAGAGACATGAGTGTTTTTTTGAAGGTGATTGATAGGAGCCTAGTCATAATCAGTATCTTGAGATAAGAGGTGAATCTTATCTTCAGTAGTGGATAGTTAAAGGAGTTCGTGGTAGTCCTGATAGGTAATTTTAACATGGTGTTTGTTTACATAGGATTGAAGGGCAGTGTAAGTGGAGTTTATCCTAAGGCTCGCAAAAAAATTCAAAAATAAGTTCATAATTCAAAGGGGAAGGCAAGTGTTGGAATGAAGGTGAGGGAGGTGTGATCAAAAAGGTTAAGAACAGGGTAAGTGAGCATACAAGGGTTGACAATCCTGGACAGAGTGATCCCTATTATCTTAACCAGGATGCCCTAATTAGGGTTTCTATTTTTAACAGATCATCCAAGATCATTTTGGATCGCCCTAGACGATATGATCAAAAATATAAAACTCTAAAATAGATAAAAAATTTCCCTTGAGTGTGTATGTATGTGCAAGGTTATTTAGCATATGGATTTGTTACATTTGACTCAAGAAAAGGCAAAAACACTTGACGTACACTAATAGATTGACTCATTGCTAATCTACCCAATCTTGAGATAGGATGATTTGCAATTGATCTTGTGGACCTAAAATGTTAGTATGCAGGGCAATAGTAGAAAAATAAAAATGTTTAAAATGTTTGTTATCATTAAAATTATAATCCCTAAATCTAGATTTGCAACATATCCATTGTTACAACATCACACCAAATCTTTTCCTTATATCCCATAAACTCAATGGGGATACGGCTCTTACCTTTTACTTCTAAAGTGGTAGAATTAATCCTTGCAAACTTATAGGGATTTGGGTGGGGAATTATTTCTAGAAAAAGTTTGGTAATCATGGTTGAATAGATAACATTAATATAGCTTCCACTGTCAATGATAACCTTGTAGTTCTTCTCACTAATCTTGGTGAAGGTGTGAAAAATGGAAGCTCTATGCCAATCGTTACTCAGCTTAGGTTGGAATAACTCACACCTAAAAATTTGAAGTTCAACATGGTCAAATTTTTGCAGGCACTGAATCATGGCGGTGTCTTCTTTACCAAATAAATCATCCTCATCATCAATATGATGAACTAATTTAATATCGGGCTCACCCTAGTCCTTGATAACTTCTTTAATTATGGTGACTTTATAAGGACTAGAGTATTGTAAGGTAATGTGTTTATATGCATGACAATTAAAACACTTGGTTCCTGGGTTAGTTTTGGGCACCTCATGCTCAGGAGTTTTACCCTTGTAATTAAGGTGGGGTTGGAATTAGCCAACCATGGGCTGGCTAGTCATAAGGCTAGGAGGTTTGTCTTGAGATTGATTGGGGGCATTTTTAGAAGGAGGTGGTCTGGTGTCTAGATTATGGGAATGGGACTGAGTCCTAGATTCTTTAAGATCAAGCATAAGGCTGCAAGCAGCTTTAAGACAATTGAATGCTCTTACAAAAAAGTTTATTACAAAGGTCCTCCCTAAGTCTAGCTCTAAAAATAGATAGGATTTGGGCTGGGGTGGTGGTCTATTTGACACTACAATGAATCATGTAATCATCAAAAGCAGAGATGTAGTCTTTCATAGGTTTATTATCCTGAGTCAAACAATTCCACCTATCTAATACTCTTGGGTAATAGGATAGAGAGAGGTATTTCTGCTTGAGTTATTTCTTCATATCTCTCTAATCAGTGATGGGGTATTCACCCCAAGCTTCACACATATTTTCTAAGTTCATCTAGTATTGACTAGTTCTCCCTGTAAGTTTCATCTCAGTGAACCTAACTATTTCAGATTCCATGAATTATGTTTTGATGATTAGCAAACACTCTTGCTTCTTTCGACTGCCTTTACTACTGACATTTTTAGGATTCAAAGATCGGACAGAAATCGAAATCAGCTCAAGACAGGGTAGATTAGGGTTGAGTCAGTTTGTAATTTTCTTTTTTCTTTCTTGAGTCAATTGTAATTGTTTGAAGTGACTGATGTTAAGTAACCCTACACACACACACTTGAGAGATTTAGAACTTGTGTTTTTACTCACATCGGCCCGAACGATATTTATATCATCCTGGACGATCGAGTTCAAAACAGAAGATCTAATCAAGATTTCTTAGCTAAGGCAGCCGTAATTAATTGATCGGCCTTGAAGATACCTATATCGGCCAGGAGGATATGCTCAATATAGAAAGAAATTGTCGCCATGATCTATTTAGGTATTTTGTATTTTTTAAAATTGGCCAGGATGATTCTTTGATCGGCTGGATGATATTGTATAATTATGCCTAAATTGATCCGGCAATCATGGGAGTAATAAAGAATGATTGATACGATCACATCATCCTGGACGATCGCAAGATCGGCCTGGATGATCCATTCAAAAACCCTTGGTTGCTCCTGGATGATAAATATCGGCCAGTACAAATTCAGGGCGATGCTCTGGCTGATTTGGATCGGACTGCTCAAATTCAAAGTGATGCTCTGGATAATTTTCCTCTAATTTGAACTGATTGGCCGAGACGATCGTGAGATCGTTCGGGACGATCAAGAAAACTTTCAATCATCTAGTTTGCATTCAGAGCGATGCTCTAGCCGATCTTATGAGATTTGTACTGATCGGTCAGGACGATTTCCATATCGTCCTAGACGATAAAGTCGGCAACTTGCAATTAATGAGCTCCTTTGAAGCTCTTCTATTTAAGAGCTCTTGTTCAACATTTTTGAACATCCTTGGCTGCTATCTTGACCTGAGAAAACCTAAAGGAGAGAGAGAGGATCTTGTGAGGGGGAGCTTGTGAGGGGGTTCACAAGGGTTTCTCCAAGCATTGTTCCACTTCTTCTTCCTTAGAGTCTCTTGTCCTTGGAAGGGTTGGGAGAGGTCAGTTTCAGCAAGTGATCGTGGTTCTCTTCCTGCTTCAGGAGGAAGCAAAAGGAGTGGGGTTCTCTTCCTTGTCGCAGGTGAAAAAAAGGAGGTGTTTTGTAAGGGCTTCTCCGCCTAGCTGTGGGGGCTAAAGGAGAGTCACGTTGGTAGTGCAATACTCGGAACGTGCCTCTGGGGAGTGGACGTAGGTCAAGTTAACCGAACTAATATAAACCCTTGTGTTCTTTTTATTGCTTCTGCACTTTAACTTTTCGCACTTATTTTTCTGTGGTGACTTTGGTTTGTGATATTTCTTTTTGTTTAAAGATTTTTAAAAATACCAATTGACCCCCCTCTCTTGATTAGCCTCAGGACTAGTTCATAGGGCCTAACATCCCCAATGAACTTTCAAGTGGTATCAGAGCAGGATTCTTAAAAAATTGAGTTTGAAAACTTTTTGAATTTTGATCTATGGCTAACTTTGGGAATCGTAATACAACTGAAGGATATTCTATTACACGACCTCCTTTGTTTGACAACCTTTCTTTTGATTTTTGGAAAATCCGCATGTCTACTTTTCTGCAATCAACTGATTATCTCATGTGGATTCTTATCAAAGAAGGATATTCTCCACCTTCTCATGAAATTAACGGAATTAAAACTAAAGTTACTTTTACTGAATGGACTTTCGATGCAAGAGATTTAGCTCAATTGAATGCGAAGTGTTTGAACTATTTTTTCTGTGCTTTAAAGTCTGAGGATTACATGCGTGTTTCTACTTGCTCTACTGGAAAAGAGATTTGGGATAGGTTGTGCATTACTTATGAATGAACCAATAAAGTGAAACAATCTCGTTTGAATATTCTCTTGCATGACTACAAACGTTTTCGTATGAAACCTTCTGAATCGATTTCTGATATGTATGCGCGGTTTACTCAAATTGTAACTTCTTTGCATGCCTTAGGAAGAGAACTTTCAAACTATAAAAAAGTGAACAAAATCTTAAGATGCTTGTCATCCTCTTTTGATGCTAAAATCACTGCTATAACTGAATCTAAGGATTTAAACACCTATTCGATTGATAACTTACTTGGCTCACTCATTGCTTACGAGCAAGGGATGAATCAAAAAAATCTTAATGCATGTGAGAAAAAGAAAGAGAAAATAGTGGCACTGAAGGTGCACAAATCTGACTCTGATTCTTTCGGATCTGAGAGCGATGACATTGCCTTTCTCACAAGGCAATTCAAAAGTTTTCTAAGGAAGAAGCAAAAAGCATCATCAAAATTGGAGAAAAGGTAAGGATAACAAATATTCTAAGGGATCTTCTGATGTGGTTTGTTATGAATGCAGGATGCCCGGACACGTGAAAGCTGATTTCCCAACACTTAAGACGCACACAAGCAAGGAAAAGAGTGAGGAGAAATCCAAGTTTAGAAAAGACAAAAGGATACTTCAAAAAGCATTTTGGGCGGATTCTACATCAGATTCATCGGAGACGGAACCAGAAGATGAGACAACAAACTTGTGCTTAATGGCAAACGACCATCTTGATCAAGAAGAGGTATGTGAACTTTCTTACGATCAACTCCTTGAAGTTTCTAAAAAAATTCATGCATCATATAGGAAACTTAAGAAGACACATGCTAGCTTGAAATTGGAATTTTTGAATTTATAAAAAGAGCATGAAGTTATTCTCAAAGATCATTCTACGATTGATTCAAATCACATTATTCTACTTGATGAATTTGACGTGTTAAAAAAAAGTATTATGAATTAATTAAAGAGCATGAGTTACTAAAAGTCACACACACCTCACTTGAATCTGATTTTAAGAATTTTAAAGAGATGGAGAAAAATTTGAGGATTGATAATGATGCCTTAAAATATACTAACTTGAGGATTCAAAATGAATTGGATACATTTAAGAAAACTAGGATGACACCAACACTTGATCAAAAGCCAAAACCTATGAAGTGGCATTATAACTCAAACCATTTAAGAAATCCTTTTCCAGGTGTAGATGTTTTTATGTGGCATGCTAGGACACATCTCACACACTTGCACTGTTCACCATAGTACACATTGGGTGTAGAGACCAAAGGTGCATGATTTATAACATACCACACATGCATTGCATTCTACTTTTCATAAGAAGGGACCCAAACCTGTTTGGGTTCCTATATCTGACATTTGATATATTTATAGGTGGGCTCTCACAAAAAGCCTCATGAGAGTATGTGGTACTTGGACAGCGGATGCTCTCGACATATGACTGGTGATGCCAATCAATTTGTTTCGCTGGAGTCCAGGACTGGAGGCAAGGTTACTCTTGGAGACAATACCACCAGGAAGGTGGTAGGCTCAAGTATAATTGGTAATTCCAAGAACCTTATGATTGAAAATATTTTACTTGTAGATGGATTAAAGCACAACCTGTTCAGCATCAATCAACTTTGTAACAAGGGCTTCATCGTACAATTCTTTGCAAATTCATGCATTGTAAGTTTAAGTAACAATACTATTTTGCAGGGAAAGAAGATCAACAACGTCTACATGCTTGATTTAAATAACATTGAATGCACTGCTTCATTTTGCTTAACAATAGTTGTTGATGATTCATGGTTATGGCACCGAAGATTATGTCATGCAAGTATGAAAACCTTTAGGAAAGTGACCCAAAAAGACCTAGTTAGAGGTGTCCCCAAACTCAAGTTTTCAAAAGACCACCTTTGTGATGCTTGCCAACTAGGAAAGCAAGTCCACTCCACCTTTCACCCCATTAAGGACATTAGCACCTCTAGACCTTTAGAAGTTCTTCACATGAATTTGTTTGGACCCATTAGCACTGCCAACTTGGGAGGGAAAGTCTATGGTTTGGTGATTGTTGATGACTACTCGAGGTTCACTTGGACTAGATTTTTTTCACATAAACATGAGTCTTTTGAAGAGTTTAGAATATTTTCTACTTCGATTCAGAAAAAGCTAGGTTGTGAGAGAAATTACCCATGTAATATTTGATGAGTCTGATCCTAAAAAGCCTGAAGTTGAGGATGATGATGATGTTGGAGAGATTACCACTGGATTAGAAAATTTGGAGAAGGGGATAGGTCACCAAAACATTGAAGGAGTAGGAGATGTCACCCAAGGAGTAGAAAATATAGATTTGGAGGAAAGGGTTGAACCTTCTGACACCTTGCCTAGAGATTGGAGATACTCTACAAGTCACCCCAAGGATTTGATCTTAGGAGACCCTTCTACTGGTGTTATGACTAGACATGGACTTAGGAAGGAGGTGAACCACTCTATCTTTATCTCAATGACTGAACCCATGAACATAAACCAAGCCCTTTCGGATGAGTTTTGGATTTTAGCCATGCAAGAGGAGTTGAATCAATTTGTTAGGAATGTGTTTGGGAGCTTGTAGAAAGACCAAAGGGACAAAGTGTAGTTGGAACAAAGTTGGTCTTTAAGAATATGGTGAATGATTCTGGAGTGGTGGTTAGGAATAAAGCAAGATTAGTGGCTAAGGGTTATAATCAAATAGAAGGGATAAACTTTGAGGAAACTTTTTCCCTTGTAGCTAGATTGGAAGCCATTAGAGTGCTATTAGCCTTTGTCTGTTATAAAGGATTTAAGCTTTTTCAAATGGATGTTAAGAGTGCCTTTTTAAATGAAGAAATAAAAGAAGATGTGTTTGTAGAACAATCCCTAAGTTTTGAGAGTTCCCAATTTCCAAATCATGTTTTTAAATTAAAAAAGGCTTTGTATGGGTTAAAGCAGGCACCAAGAGCTTGGTATGAGAGGCTTAGCACATTCTTACTAGAAAGAGAGTTTGTTAAGGGGAGCGTAGACACCACCCTTTTCTTAGGAAAGTTGGAGATGATTTGCTAATTGTTCAGATTTATGTGGATGATATATTTTTTGGATCTTCTGATAAGAAACTTTGTGATGAGTTCTCTAAAAAAATGAGTAAAGAGTTTGAGATGAGTTTGATGGGAGAGTTATCCTACTTTTTTAGTTTTAGCATAAAATAATTGGATGATGGAACCTTTTTAAATCAAACAAAATACATAAAGGACATTTTAAAGAAGTACGAGATGGATAAAGCTAAGCCAATTAATACTCCCATGACTTCTAGTGTTCCATTGGATAAGGACCCAAGTGGTAAGTCTGTTGATCAAAAGAATTATAGAGGCATGATTGGATCCTTACTTTACCTGATGCTAGCCGACCTGATATTATGTTTAGTGTTTGCCTTTATGCTAGGTTTCAAGCTGAACCCAAGGAGTCCCACCTAACTGTTGTTAAGAGAATTTTTAGATACCTTTTAGGGACCCAAAGCTTAGGGATTTGGTATCTGAGGCACAACACTTCTTTTGAGATAATTGGATTTTCTAACTCTGATTTTGCAGAATGCAAAGTGGATAGAAAAAGCACTTCAGAAACTTGTCAATTCATAGGACAATTTTTGGTCTCATGGTCTAGTAGAAAGCAAAATTCTGTTGCACTTTCCACTGTTGAAGCTGAGTACATTGCTTTGGGGAGTTGTGTGGCCCAAGTCCTTTGGTTGAAACAACAGGTATTGGATTTAGGATTACCTGTAGGCACCATCTCAATCTTTTGTGATAACACTAGTGCTATATGCATTTCTAAGAGTCCTATCCAACATTTAAGGACTAAGCACATTGACATTTGACATCACTTTATTAGAGATCATGTGACTAAGGGAGACATTGATTTACACCATGTGACAACTGAAAATCAACTGGCTGACATCTTTATTAAACCACTGGCCTTCGACACTTTCAGCTCTTTAAGGACCAGATTGGGTGTGATTAATATAAATGCATGAACCTGATCTTTTACTTTCTTCCTTTTACTTTTGTTCTTTTTATTTTTGATTTGCTTTTCCTTTTTACTCTTTGTTGTTCTTTTCTTCTTTTTGTTTTACTTTCAGTTTTTTGTTTGATTTATTTTACTTTCATGTTCTTTTAATTTGGTTTTCAAAATCATCGCTGAAGTGATATCATATGCCTTGTCCTTGCTTTTGAAAATTTGTAATCAATGTTTTACATCTCTTATTCTATTAGATGGTAAAAATATACTGTTAATTGTGTCTCTTTCTCTAATCTATTTTAGTGGCACAATCTTCTTTTCTAATCAAAAATCTATTTCAAATTAACAATTGTGTTTAAAATTAAAATCTTTTCTAACCTTGCCAAAGCAAATCTATCTTGATTCCTCATTACTCTTGTCATTGGTTATTGATTCTATTTTGTGAATTGTTCTTCCCTATGTTAGAGAGAGAGAGCTCCTATTCTCTAATATCTAGAAGATATACTCACAACTAAGATTATTTTAAGAGTTTTTGAAAGAGAATGAAGCTTGCAAAAATAAAAAATTTGGCCAATGATGCCAACAAAAGATGCGCAATGATGCCAAAATTAAAAAAATATATACAAAGTGTATCAAAATGTATCAAAAATCAAAAGATGCGCAAAGCGCCATTTAATTGACAAGAGACATAAAATGAGCCCACCAAAAGCAAGCTCTCATCTCCTTTCAAATCTTTTAAAACTTAGAAAATTTTATATATCTAAGGCTTGATTTCGATTGTTTTGCGATTTTGACAAATTCACTTTAGTTCATTATTCTATAAGAGATTTTTTTCTGGAAAAAAGTGATGAATGGATCCTTTTTTCTATCCAATTGAATTCTTTGAGTTAGGTCATTGATTTTCAAAGATAATTCTACTCTAAAAGAAAGTCCAAGCTAAGGGTAATCATGATCAAATATTATACCATTTTATAGATTTTTTTGATGTTGATTCATTAGCTCACAAAATTTTTACAAATCAATCACATGGAATACTACATCATGTTCATGCCTTGGTTAAAAAAAAAAAAAAGAGGTCTTTTGATTTGTTTCTTAGTTTCCTCCTCCTTTTTGAGATGTCAAAAGGGGGAGAGGGGTCTTTTGTATGCTTGCACTTTCAATTCCATATTTTACACTACTATTTTTGAATTAATTGTCAAAGTATTTGCCATCATAAAAAAGGGGGAGATTTTTGCAGATTCCATGAATTATGTTTTGATGAATAGCAAACACTCTTGCTTCTTTTCGACTTCCTTTACTACTGACATTTTCAGGATTCAAAGATCGAACGAAAATCAGAATCAGCTCAAGACTGGGTAGATTAGGGTTGAGTCAGTCTATAATTTTCTTTTTCTTTCTTGAGTCAATTGTAATTATTTGAAGTGACTGATGTTAAGTAATCCTACACACACACACTTGAGAGATTTAGAACTTGCGTTTTTACTCATATCGGCCCGGACGATATTTATATTGTCCTGGATGATCGAGTTCAAAACAGAAGATCTAATCAGGATTTCTTAGTTAAGGCAGCCGTAATTAACTGATCGGCCTGGACGATACCTGTATCGGCTAGGAAAATATGCTCAATAAAGAAAGAAATTGCAGCCATGATCTATTTAGGTATTCTGTATTTTTGGAAATCAGCTAGGACGATTATTTTATCGGTCTAGTCGATATTGTATAATTATGCCTAAATTGATCCAGCAATCATGGGAGTAATTAAGGATGATTGATACGATCACATCATCCTGGACGATTGCAAGATCGGCCTTGACGATCCATTCAAAAACCCTTGGTTGCTCCTGGATGATAAATATCGACCAGAACAAATTCAGGGCGATGCTCTGGATGATTTGGATCGGACAGCTCAAATTTAGGGCGATGCTCTGGTCGATTTTCCTCTGATTTGAATTGATCGGCTGGGACGATCGTGAGATCGATCGGGACGATCAAGCAAACTTTCAATCGTCCAGTTTTCATTTTGGGCAATGCTTTGGCCGATCTTATGAGATTTATACTGATTGGCCAGGACGATTTCCATATCGTACTGGACGATAAAGTTGGTAACTTGCAATTAATGAGCTCCTTTGAAGCTCTTCTATTTAAGAGCTCTTGTTCAACATTTTTGAATATCCTTGGTTGATGTCTTGACCTAAGAAAACCTAAAGGGGAGAGAGAGAGAGAGAGAGAGAGAGAGAGAGAGAGAGAGAGAGAGAGAGAGAGAGAGAGAGAGAGAGAGGGAGGGAGAGAGAGAGGAACTTATGAAGGGGAGCTTGTGAGGGGGTTCACAAGGGTTGCTTCAAGCATTGTTCCACTTCTTCTTCCCTAGAGTCTCTTGTCCTTGGAAGGGTTGGGAGAGGTAAGTTTCAGTAAGTGATCGTGGTTCTCTGCCTGCTTCAGGAGGAAGCAAAAGGAGTGGGGTTCTCTGCCTTGCCAGGGGTGGAAAAAAGGAGGTGTTTTATAAGGGCTTCTCTGCCTAGCTGTGGGGGCTAAAGGAGAGTCACGTTGGTAGTGCAATACTCGGAGGGCACCTCCGGGGAGTGGACGTAGGTCAAGTTGATCGAACCACTATAAACCCTTGTGTTCTTTTTACTGTTTCCGCACTTTAATTTTCCGCACTTGTTTTTTTGTGGTGACTTTGGTTTGTGATATTTCTTTTTGTTTAAAGATTTTTAAAAATACCAATTCACCCCCCTCCCCCCTCTTGGTTAGCCTCGGGACTAGTTCATAGGGCCTAACATCCCTAACGAACTTTCACTAACCTTCCTAGATTTGGAAATATTATACCATTTGAAGTAGTTATCCATTTATTTAAGCCAGTCTAGAAAGACTTGTGGGTCGAGAGTTCCATCAAAGGAAGGTGCGTCAATTTGGATATTTTTGAGTTGTTGAGTGTAATTACATATCATATGTATATATAAGCACTACCAGCAAGATAAGGCATCCAATTATTTGTGGTGCCTTTTTATATCCAGTCCTATAGGCCAACTCTATAGAAATCATTCTTAATTATATCAGTTGTGTTTCTAGAAATTAGTCATATTGTAAGTCGTTTAGGTCATGTGGATTTTATATCAGAAGTCGATGCTTCTTTTCCATCAGAGTATCATATCATATCAATTTGTCTCCTTATGCCTCTATTTTCATGTCATTTAAAATTACACCATAAACCTTATTTTAAAGGGAAATCGTCAGTCCACCATCCTGTATAGTATAATATATCTCCAACCAGTCTGAATCAATCAATTATTTCTGTGCAGTCATTCATACATACATAGATTTTATAGTATATATAATATAGTAAATAAGTGATAAATATTCAACTCAATGCATTAGTCTACTGCATATAAAATTTATATATGAATCATGACTAGTGACAAATATAAGAAAATTTATTATAATAATTTTCATATGTATATGACTATAAAAAATGAATTATAGTAAGTATGCATATCATACACTTGTATTATGAGTTTTTGAAAATTATTTAACCAATTTCAAAATTTATTTAAAACTTTAAAATTATGGCATTTACCCTAAAATACAAAAATATCCAATAAAAATTCAATATATGCAGAATGATTAAAACTATAACATACTAAAAGTGACATGGTAAAATTTGCTAAATATTAAGATATCACAACTTTTGTAAATTTTGAAAAATAAAATTAACAAAATACAAAATAATCAAAATCACTGAAATCAGAGGTAGGATAATGGTAGCCTACTTGAAAATGAGGAAATTTCTTAATTGGAACGATGAGCAAAAATGACTCTATGACCCCCAAACCCTAGGTTATCTCAACTCCCCTTCTCTTTTTCTTCTCATTTTCATTTTTTCCTTCTATGACTTGGAGAAATTAAAAAAAGAATGACATTTGAGAAGTTCTCTAAGTGGCATAAGATTTTTTTATAATGAAATATAATATAAGGTTATATTTCTAATTATATTAATTGTTCAATTTTTAGTATAAAATCCTCATAAATTTTTTATTTCTTCAAATCCGAGGATCTAAAAATTATAGAAAAAAATATATATAAATAGCCCATCATGTCTAGAAGCCTAGTCACTACAGGAAAAACGCCAAAATCCAGCTGTTTTTTCCGGCGGTTACTATAGATTAACCGACGGTTTTATGGATTACCGGCAGCTTTGTGGCGGTATTCCAGCCGCCGAAAAAAATCGCGTAGGAAACATGTACCGGCAGTTTTGTACCGGCGATTTATGTTTGCGGCGGTTTTCCGGCGGCTCATACCGCTGGTGACAACCGGATTTGGAACCGGCGGTTTTTCGGCCGTTACGCCGCCGGTTATCTGACCGACGGCTGACCGGCGATCATATTACCGACGGTGTTCCGGCGGTTAAAGCGGGCGTCGTGTGTTCGCTAAACCGCCGGCAAGCGCCGGTAGACCACCGGTTCATTTACCGGCGATATCCGGCGGTTACAGCCGTCGGTATTACCGACAGTGTACACCGCCGGACGTCCACCGTAACACCGCCGGTGGCTGTCGGTAACTGCCGGTTTATTACCGGCGGTGTAATGCCATTACCGGCGGCTTGGCATTGGCCGTCCGGTATCATAGTTTCCCGAGTTTTGCTTAAACCGAGGAGCATTGCAGGTGCGACAAATAACTTCTGCTGCATCATCCTTATAGTATAACATACATTCATTGATAAAACAATCAATCTTTATAGTAGTGAGACCCAGCTTGGATACTAATTTCTTTGTTCGGTACAAGTCTGAGGGAATTAAATTACCAGCTGGATTAGTTTCCTTCATAAGACTAATAACGTCATTAAAACACTCACGGGGAATATTATACTCAGTTTTAATACTTAACATTCTCACTGCAATGGATAATTCCGAATGTGTACTGCAACCTTCCCAAATTGGCTTTTGAGCTGAATGTAATAACTCAAAGAATTTTTGTGTCTCTGCATTTGGTGGCTCTTCCACATTAGACCTTAAATTATGACCTGCTACATCAAAAATAAGGTCTTCATAAAGTCTACTCATATGATCTTCATCAAATGTTTCATAAGCTGTAGATGAACCGGCATGAGCATCTCTATGTGGCTCGTACTCGCCATGTGATGTCCAAATCCAATAGTTTGGAAGAAATCCCCTATGATATAAATCAAGCTTCACATCATCGGGCTTGAGGAATGCTAGATTTTTATGCTTCGAACATGGACATCTAAACATTTTATCAAACTGAAAGGAAGGCAGTTGAGATGCAACTTGAATGAAAGTTTCAACTCCCTCTATAAATTCAACTGTCAATCCTTTTTGACCCGGCAACAATCTGTTATACATCCAATATCTCTCTTCTTGGATAGTCATTTGGACGTTGAAGCAAACGTCACCCTACATAGTTATGAAAACATTTATTAGAATACTTGCATGTGCAAACGTGTTATAATTTAGGCAAAGGGCATTAACCCAAGAAAGTTGCTATATAATATCTCTCCATCTAAACATCCTCATCTTTGTGTATGCTTTTTGTTGCTAACTAGACATTTGCAAGAGGATGTATCTTTGTGTATGCTTTTTGTTAATGCTATTCTTCTAGTTGATAAGACTAGAGAGGGGAGTTGAAGGTAAACTTGAATTATGGAGGTCAACCTTAGAGTCTAAAGGTTTTCACTTAAGTGTATCTCAAACTAGATGAGGATATTATCAGCATAATTCAAGTTGAGGATATTATCAGCATAATTCAAGTTGGATGGTTGAAATGGAGGAATGCATCGGGCTTGTTGTGCGATAGAAAAGTTTCCCTCAAACTTAAGGGAAAGTTCTATAAGATGGTGAGACATGCAATGCTTTATGGTGCCGAATGTTGGCCATTAAATGACAAGCGCGCATAAGTGGATTTACTTTTCACATATATTCTCGTTTTCATTCTCCCTCTTTCTTTTCCATATCTCTCCCTTTTCACTCACTCTCTCTCTACCCCTCCCTCTCTCTTTCGCTCTCTCACTCTCCCTCTTTCTAGTCTCTCTTGCTTTCTCTCTATCTATCGCTCTCTCTCTCTCTCTTGTTCTCTCTCTCTCTCTCTCTCTCTCTCTCCCCCTCTCACTCTCTTTTCACTCTCCCTCTCTTTTCTCTCTCCCTCTCCCTCTCTTTCTCTCTTTCCCTCTCGATCTCTCGCTCTCTCTATCCCTCTTGTTCTCTCTCTCTCTCCCTCTCACTCTCTTTTCACTCTCCCTCTCTTTTCTCTCTCCCTCTCCCTCTCTTTTCTCTCTCTCCCTCTCGATCTCTCGCTCTCTCTAACACTTGCTATTTATCTATCTCTCTTGTTCTCTCTCTCTCCCTCTCACTCTTCTCTCTCTCTCTCTCTCTCTCTCTCTCTCTCTCTCTCTCTCTCTCTCTCTCTCTCTCTCTTGCTCTCTCATATATCTCTCTCCCTCTCCATCTCTTTTCTCTTCCTCAATCTCTCTCTTCCTATCTTGCTCTAACTCAAAGTCACAATCAACAAAATTGATCTACCCTAAACTAAAATAACACTTAATAAAAAAAAATTTAGATCTAACAAAATGATTACAACATTACATCTTTGCTTACTACCTAAATCATCCAAAATATCTCTAAAACTTGCAAATGTGTAGTGAGAACAAATAATCAAAGAAAAACCATAAAAATAACCTTGAAATAGAAATCGAACTGTTTGGGGTCAGACTAGGTCAGCGGTCGGACGTCGGAGTTTAACCGTCGGCGGTCGGAGAAAATTCGTCGGCGGCGGTCGGATTGGGGTCGGCGGTCGGAGTAGATTAGTCGGCGGCGGTCGGTCGAGCGGAGGCGAGTTTAGGCGACGGTAGAGCGACCGAGAGAGAGAAGGAAAGAGTAAAAATGAAATGTGAGGCGCGGGTCTGGTCATATTAGGGCTTCTACCGGCGGCTTTTTGGCGGTCTGGACCGCCGGTACAAAATCACTTATCAACGGCAGTCCAGGCCGCCGGTAAACCGCTGGTTCATATTGATGTCCGGCAGTTTACCGTCGGTTTAGGGACCGCCGCTAGTACCGGCGGCTTAACGTAGCAAAATCATCGGTTAGTCCGCCGTTAAAAGCTGGCGGTCACACCGCCGGCTATGCCGCCGGTAACACTAGCGGTCCACGAACCGCCGGTTAGAACCGCCGGTAATGGGCATTTTTCCTGTAGTGAGTGAAATTGGTTTGCAAAATAGACACCTAATGGTATAACAAGAAATCTACTCGTACCGACATGTATCAATTTCTTAAGGAATTACAATTAAATATGCTTCACATTTTCATATATGCATGACTTTAAAATTAATAAAATTTTATTATAATTGGAGCGCATCAATATCTATGATATGAAAAAGAGGATTTGCAAATTAAACTTATAATAACTCTTTAAATATTATTTGACTGTTGTTGATCAAACTATGTCTTATAGAGATTTAAGGGTCATTACAGTAACGATGGACAATTTTTATGATAATTTTCACATTTTTCAATCTATTGTGAAATGATAATACACGATCTCCTTGAACCTAAATATTTTAGGGTTAGTGTAGAATATCAAGTTAGAATTATGGGACCAATAATTCTTATACATAAATCTCCTGATAGTACTGATAGGGGAATCAATTTAAAGGTGTATTATACATAAATCTCTTAACCAATCTTTTCTTCAATCTTCCTGATATAATTGAAATCACCAAGGATGACCCATGGGTTAATAATATTAGAATTCAAGAACTAAAGTTATCCCAAAAGAGTTTTTTTTTTTTTTTTTCAAAAGCTCTATTAGTAGCAAAAAGAAAGGTAATTATAATCGTTATAAAAGGAGTAATAACTAGTATGCCATATATGAACTGAGCATGAGCCTATAAGGGGATAAATGATATAGAAGAGAAGTTTCACTTGATCCATAGTCAGGTGACTATGAAAGTTATTGAAGATTCCTTCCTCGGGAGAATGGTTGAAGTCCCATTAATGGAATCCAGTTTGAGCTTTATTTAAATAAAAAATAATAATCTTCATATCTTTGTAATCATGAACAAGGTAATCGATTTTAAACCTCTAATGTGCAGTTGTATTATAAATAGGATTTTGTGGGCTCCAAAAATTCACTTCTTGGCCTCTTTGCTGTCCCTTTCTTTTTGTTTGCATTATCAAAAAGTATTTTAAGGCTTTTGTTCTGTGGTAAATTTTTAGAAAGCATATTGGGTTTTGAATTAGACATTACCCAGAGATTTTTCCCTCATTTTACAAAAAAATTAAGTTTCAGTTTCCTATAGGTGCAATCTCCTATAGTTAATTACCCCTCCGGATAATGAGAGAGAACTTTCAATTAAGGCTAGTCTTTAAGCAGATACATAGTATCTAGCATATAGTAGTGACATGTTTAGGTATTTGAAAATTCAATATTTAAAATTAGAAATTCACTACCCTGTATTTAAAGAAGAAGGCAAGGGGAATAATGATAGACCTGATCAAGATCCCATGGTTTAGTCATCCCGGGTCATCAAGATCCATTGTATACTTAGTCATAAGAGGTAGTCGACCCAACCTAATAGAAGAATCCTTATCAGTAGCCATGGGTTGCTTCGTCCAAGGGTCCTTTATAGGTTATGGGTGAATATTTATCTAAGCTGACATATTTGAATCATCTCAGATAACAGAGGGCTTTATACCCTATCAATCATATCTTATTGATTCATTATGTAAGGATTTAAAACCATTGGGGAACATACGAGCTTTTATCATGAGTGTAGTTTAATGGTGAAATTTTAAGATAAAACCACTCAGTTAGAGCATCCATGTCATTATCGTTTACCTGTGGTGCCATTTGGTCGTGAAGCGATTGGTTAGAGGACAAATTTCACATCCTTACTGCCAAGAGAAAGTTTGAGAATAAATCCTAGTGATATTCTCAACTAAAAATTTGCTCTTTTTAAGCTAAACAGATTTTTATATTTCTCCACCTCTACAAACTATTAAGGGGGTGTATGGGTATTTTTTCTTTAAGAATTTTGGTATTTTATTTCAATTTTAAATATCTTAAATTTTGTTGATTTTGAGTTTTGAGTTTTCATGGGAATTTGGGAATCATTTTAAATATTTGGGGTCCCCTCTAGTTGAGATTTTTCATCAAAATGACCATCATCAGGGAATATATAGGTAATTTTATTTTTATTGGTCGAACCTTATCGACTTTGTCAACTTGAGGACAAAGGATCGGGTTTTTCATTGGCTTTATGCCTTTATTATTGAATTTTCTCTTGTTATAGACCTTAAAGGACTAATATGAATGTATAAAATAAATATCTTGATTAATGTCATGACCGTATTTTACTTGGTAGTTCGAGCCATATCAACTCTTATCCATTCACATTGAAGGATCGGGCTCAAACTTAGATTCATGTTTGACCCGTATAACATCCTTAGACATCATGTATATGCATACATAATGCTTGATGGGACCCATGCAGGTGTATATTTTTTATTTTACATGACGCATTTGCATAGCGATTCTATATATGTAATGGATGTATGTGACACACCTACATGTTATGCATTTATATGAAAGATCTATTCATTGATTTACTTATGCATTCAAATGTTGTGACATGCATTCAAATGTTGGGACATGTTTGAATGACATATCTACATCTTGCATGGTATGTTGACATATAGTGTAGTGGTTTAATGCACAATAAAAGCGTGTAATGTGTTTGCATGATTTGTGTGTAGAACCCATGTAAATTATTTATTTTACTTGCAAAATAATTCAGTTCTTGAATAATTATTTTCATTCTGCATGATGTAATTACATAATGTATATTTCAACATATATCTTGCATACAGCGTTGTATATGTATTCAATACACTTATATGTTAGGAGAGGATGCCCGCAATATGTCTACTCATTCCTAATTACATGCAGTCATGCTATAATTACATCATACACTTATGCAAAGCATTCTGTATATTGCATCATGTCTATGAATGATGCATTTTACATTTTATATGGCATATTTACATGACACACCTTATATATTACAAATGCATGTACGTTATAAACATGTCAGTATACTTTTTGATGCATGAGGGGGGTGGTTTTTCAATGATCAGCTATGCAAATGACTATTGCTAACAAGTGTGTGAAGGTTCATTTTAGAGTCTGCAAATGCCATTTTTCTCTTGTATGGATGTTGTGAATCTGATTGTGTGATGTAGCAGTGTGTTGAATTTCATTTGTAGCGCATTAACAATGTAGTTTGGCTCATTCATCTTCTGCATTTTGTCATCTTCATCAACATTCAACCTATAAGATTATATTTCTGCTGGCAAATATATTATATGACGTATTAGAAAACCTTCCACCTATCATCTATAAATAAACTGATCTATTCAGTGTGACTGCCTAGCATCAAAAATCTACTGCCTTAATTTGTTAGTGGCTCATAGTTTTTGCAGTTGATTCCCTGCTTTTTCTTACATGTAAATTGTAGCATTGTGTTATGGACATTTGTTGCTTTATGCAAGTAGATTATCATGCACTAACAAATCTCCTATAATTCTAAGTAGTTTCTTACATTTATCACAACCTTATTGCTTTTGTGTGCAGGCAGCATGATGTGCTATGTAATCTTTGTTAAATTAGTTTGTACTTCAGCAATAGAAATTCAAGAGTCACAAGTTTTGGTATGTTGGTGAATTGTATTCACGTGATGTCCTCTGACACTGCTTATGGGTCCTTGCATTTACTAAAGTTTTTTTATATTTTCTTGTATACAACACATTATGTACATGACGGGTTTCATACAGTAGCTTGTAGGTGCTTGAATTCACTACATATCGACCTCCTTCACCTATGGGGAATTAGTGTGTTTGCTTGACACTGAATCGTTGTTCATTATATGAACACCCTAGCATTTATTGCATTTTTTCTATGCATATCTATAGAGAATATTATCATTTGTGGGGGTTTGATGTATTTATTTATTTTTATGTTAATATGGATCCCCGATAAATTGTAATTCATGCAGAATCTTCTAACATTGGTTATGATTGACACTATTAAGTGCTTCAAATCTTCTTCTGTTGCTTCTAAGTACATGCAATTACTATAATTTGTTTCATTAGATTGTAGACAAAGCTTTCATACATCATAAACCTCTTATGCTTATTGATTGGCAAGTTGTTGTATTTGCTTGCATATCAACTTTCAGTATATATTGAAGAATGGTATATTTATTTGCAGGACTAGTATGAATGTTACAGATCAACCATCATCATTCATATGTGAGATACTTATCAATGGCTTTGTATTTTTTACTATAATCAAACTATACACTCCTTTTTATTTTTATTGCTTACAGATTTTAATTGTCTTGTTCGTATGTTGGTTTTGATTGTAAAGTTGTTATTGCATTCATCGCACGTCCATGTGTCCACTGCAATCATTTCAAATGACCTAATTGCATGAAACTTCATCACTGCTTGTGAGTCAATTGTGCTTGCAAGTTCATTATCCACTACAAGTTTTATTTTTGTTCATTAGCATTTAATTTTTAGCATTTTTTTATTTGTATAATTTTATGATAAATACTTGGTCTAGTTCCCTGTCGTTTGAATTGAGTTATGTTCCTTGAAGTTCACTTAAGTGCCTTATGCTTTTATTCAAATCAAGTCCTGCATTTGCAAAAAATTTGGGCAACCTCCCTATGTCTCCCCTGTATAGGAAAAGTTTAGAGAACTGGGCCTGCCCACCATGCTATGAAAAGCTTGTATGGTAGGTGTCAGGTGACATCATGATTGTGGTTCATCAATGCCACCATGCTACAAAGGCTATGTATGGGTCTTGAAGGTACTTGTTTGAAAATGCAACTCTTTCCCCGTAAGCATGACAATGCACACACGAGTACTTAGGATTGCCACGCCATGCTACGAGAACATGTATAGGTGGTTCCCCGGTGAACCGTGAGCGCCAACAATAAGATTTGAGTTTTTTTTTTTTAGTATAGGGGAGTTATTCCTTGATGAGTGAAGCAACGACGATGGTGTCGGGACAATGATGATGACGATGATTGAAAATGCAAAATTTCTTTTATTTTCTTTTTTTTTCTTCTTTTTTTATCTCTTTTTTTGCATTTTTAAAGAGTAAATAATAATACTAATAATAATAATAATAATAATAATAATAATAATAATACTAATAAAAATAAAGAGTGGGGAGAGAGAGCTTAGAGATAGATTTTCTCTCTATTAAGAGGATGAAGTGGGCTATTTTAGAGTTTAGAGCAGAAGGAATAGTGGGTTCAAATATTGGGCTTTATGAGTGGAAATAGAATAGCGTGCATTAGCTTCTCTTATATGAGAAGGATATATAATGGTTGTTGGTTTACAAATTAATTAGAAAGATGTGGGCTTTAATTTGGCCTTTGGAGTGTAGAGATGAAGTTTGTTGTAGGTTATTGGGGTGGGGGGAATGGAGTTGGATGGGCTGTGGAGGTTTGCATGGAGGAGACAGTTGGATTAGATGAGGGGATTCAGCGTAGCTATATTCGACTATTTGAGGAGGATTCATTTTCTTGAGGATTGATTGACTTGGTACAGCTATTGTGTATGATCAGAGATGTTGGAGGTCGGGTGTCTACAGGGAGTTCGGCCTAGCCTCAGTTGCTAGGTGAGGGAGTTAGAGGAGGTCAGAGGGCATGGGCAGGGAGTATTGATAAACTCAAAATTCTTGATACGTACAAGTCAACTTTAGTAACCATTTTATTTGTATGGATGTGACATTTTATTTGTGTGGATGTAACTTTTTTTTTAAGTAAATGTAGTTAACTGCAAGTGCAAGGGTTGTGTGTGAAGTGATGTCTCGTTAAAATAAAAGAGTCAGTAACGTGAGTATAAGTAAAGAAAAAAGTATTTTTGTTTGCTGGTGTTCTTCCGTTTTGCTTCTTCCTCCATTTTTTCTTCAATTTTTTTTTACAATTTGGTATCAAAGCGCCATTGTAAATTTTGGAAGTTTTTCGATGGGGCAAATACCACTACCATGACTTAGAATGACAAATTATAATAATTGGAGTATTCAGATGCTGGCATTATTAGGCGCACAATATGTATGGTAAGTCATTGATAATGTCTTAGTTGAAATGAAGGATATGGAAGGCATGAGGTGAACCAAATAAAAGGCATTGAAAAAGACACGAATGAAGGATAAAACAGCTCTCTACTTGCTACATCAAGCAATAGATGAGTCAGGATTTGAGAAGATTGCCAGATAAACAACTTCAAAAGAAGTGTGGAACACTTTAAAGAAAGTGTTTGAAGGTGCTGATCATGTCAAGTAAGTATGCCTCCAGAGGGTTTTTTCAAATTTTTTTTTTGTTGAGTTTTTTCTGTCACAACCTTCTATGGTGGTAGAGGTTTGTCGGCATCCTCCGATGACCAGAATACCTCAACCCCATCTCCTGCCGAGCGTCTGATTAATTTGGATGCAAAAGGGAGGATTATAAGTAAGGATTTGGTAATCAAGCAACGTCCATTGATCATCAATGAATGGCGACTTCTTCCAATATAAAATGAGGTTCCGGTGATGGGCAAGGGGAAAGAGACTGTGGAAATTATGGATAGAAAGAAGAATCCGGTGTCTTTGTCTTCACCATCAAAGAATCTATTGTCTAAAGTGGCAAACGATCCAGAGGCCTCGTCATCTACTAGTTTCAAACTCAAGGTAAATAAATTTTCAAATATTTCCTGTACTGCGGATAAACAGGAGATATTGAATTGGGATTTGAAAACTTCAAAGCAAAATGAAGTTTTGAATAATGTGGCTGAATCACAATTGGCGAATGAGAAGATTGTGTTACATAATCCAAATAATGGGCTTGGTGGTTTGGTAAATGCATGGTCTAATAACCAGCACATCAAAGCCCCCCTAATCAATCTAGATCAGGTAGAAGATGAAGATTCTGACGTTGTTAAACATGACATGGATAAGGTTTCTAAAAATGTTATTTTGCTTCAGAAATCTCTTGTGGTGAAGGTGTTTGAGAGTGAACTTCTTTTCTCCCTTTGTAGTATTCCGTTAAGACATCAATGGATTAAATTTGGTAATTTTCTTATTACCTCATTGGGACTTAATTGGATTTAATGTTCATTTCATTCCTCTCAAGCTTTGGAAGAAGTGCTTAATGGAAGTCCATTGTATGTGGGAGGACACATAATAGGAATGGATAAATGGACACCTCAATTTTCTCCAACATCGTTGAAAGGGCTATCCTCTCCAATTCGGATCCGGCTACCACATTTGCCCTTACATTGTTGGGATGAGATTAATGTTACTAAGATCATTTCAAAGATCGGAGTTCCGTTGTTATTGGATGGGAAAATGTTTAAATGTGGTAGACATGAATTTGCGAGAGCCTGTGTAAGGATTAATCTAGACTCTAAATTATCTCATGGAGTTTGGATTGAAGGCTTATGTGGGAAATTTTTTCAGAGGATTGAATATGAAAAAATATTGTCTTTGTGTTTCAAATGTGGCAAGATAGATCACAAAACTGAAATGTGCATGGAGGTTCCTAAAGATGTGGAAAATAAAATTATTAATGAAGGTCAAGGGAATAGATCAAAGGGTATTGAATCAAAATCTGAGAAAAGTTTAATGGAAAAAAATTGATAGTGCAGATTCTCAATGTTACTATTGTCCTTGGATACATGTAAAGTTTAATAATAAAAGAAGAATGAAGAAAGTTCAAAATCAGGATTCTGAAATTCTAACTGTTGTTGGGAATCCTGAGAGAAAAACTGCTACAGCAAATATGGCATTGGCGGAAGGTTCTTCAGGTAATAGGTTTAATTTGTTGTCTCAAGTATTTGTTGAGGAATTGACTAGATTGGAAGTTGAAGATCCAAGTAAGCAAGACGAAGATCTTAAGATTATTTTAGATTTTGAAGGCTCGGTTTTGGTAGGTGAAACTCTTATTACAAATTTTCCCATAGAATTAGCTTTTGTTGATGGAATTTCGGTCCTATTAGAGGATGGAGAAATTGATCCAAATAAGGAAATCTTTGCTGTGGAAGAAGCTTTGAATGCAAACACTACTCACAGTAAGTGTTAATGATGGAGAGGCTGTTGAAACAATAGTTACAAGTGTTCCAAACTCGGAACATGGAGAATGTGTTATGGCTTCTCATTGGGCTTGCAAGGAAATTGTGAAGAATAAGAATAAACTGATAGATGAAGAAGCTGATTTGAATAATAAAGATGGTGGGGAAGGTGGTTCGGACATTTTAAAAGATGTTCGTGATCCTGAAAATGTAAATCAGGTTGTGATTACTCCTTTGACAAAAACTAATAAGTTGAATGGGAAAGAAGCTCTTTTTGAAGATGGAAAATTCCAACTGCCATCTAAATCGAATCAGCTAAAGAAGAAGTTAATAAAGAAACAAATTTGTTTGGTCCTATTAAAGGAAGTCTTAGAGGAAGGAAGATGGGTGTACTCGGTGGAAGTATGAAACCACTTCATTATTTATCTCATGACATGCTTATAATGAGGAAAGGGGAAGTGGAAGTTATAGAAGGAATTCAAATCGGGCTTGTGGATTGTGTGAAGATGTTGGAATTTGATGATGAAAGAACTTGGGGAACTATCAAGACCCAAGTTTATACTTTGGTGGCTTGCTCTTGCTTTGAGGACATTTCCTTTTTATTTTATAAATCTTGCTTTTTCTAGATTTATTTTAAGCATAGGATGGTATTTGAAAAAAGGAATTAGATAAATGGGGATTAAGATTCTCTCTATTTCTTATTTTTTACTTAATTAGAAATTTTGGGATACTAATCAACCTTTTTGGTTGTTTAATCTTTTGTATCCCCTCCACCCCAATTGGTTAAAAATGATTAGTAGAGGTTATTATTTTCATTATGCCATTTTCTTCTTTTTTTTTTTCTTATTTTATCATTATGCTTAATATGCTTATTAATAAGGCTTCCTTTCCTTTGTTTTGAAAGGAGTGCCTAGTAGTTCTTATCTTAGTTTTTAATAGTTTTTTTCCATTTTAATGTTATATGCATCTTCTAAAAAAAATGTAAGTATGCCTCCAAACCTTGAAAAGTGAATTGGAAGGGATGAAAATGAAAGAGTCGGAAATTGTATCTGATTACATCACTCATGTGTAGACCGTAGTAAATCAACTCAAGCGAAATGGTGAGATGTTAAACAATGCCCGAGTAGTGGAGAAGATATTGAGTTCATTAACCAATAATTTTGAGAATGTTATATGCGAGATTGAAGAATCAAAGGATCTTGGCACACTAACTATTGAAGAGATTGCTGGCTCTCTTGAGGCACATGAGCAATGAAAGAAGAAGAAGAAGAAGGAGGAGACGCTCGAAGAAGTTCTTCAATCAAAGGCAACAATTAAAGATGATAAGGTACTATATTCTCAAAAAAATTTGGAAGAGGGCGAGGAAGAAGAGGTCATGGAAATGAATGTGGTTGAATAGGCCATGGTTATGGAAGACACTTTGAAGAGGAGCAGTCAAATCAACAAAATTGGCGAGGATGAGGTCATGGACGAGGTGGTCAAAAAAATCATTCAAATGTTGAATGTTATAAATGTCGCAAGTATGGCCACTATGCAAATGAGTGCAACTCTGAAAAATGTTATAATTGTGGCAAATTTGGGCACTATGCAAGAGATTGCTATGTTGAAAAGAAGGTTGAGGAAAACACAAATCTTATAACAGAAGAAAAGTTGAAAGATGGGCTTCTCATGATAACTCATGATGAAAAGAATAGTAAAGACAAGATGAATTGGTGTATCGACACTGGTGCTAGTAATCACTTGTGTGGGCATAAACATTTGTTCAAAGAAATGCTGGTCATTGAGGATGGGCATGTTTCATTTGGTGATGCGTCAAAGATTCAAGTGAAAGGTCAAGGTACAATTTCTTACCTGCAAAAAAATGGCTCAAAAGGACTGATTGGAAATGTATATTATGTACATGATCTTAAAAGAAACATACTTAGTATGGGGAAACTAATGGAGGAAGGATACTCAATGTTTATGAACGATCAAATTCTACAATTGAAAGACAAGAAGGGCTGGCTAGTTACACAAATTGATATGGCAAAGAGTAGAATGTACAAGATTAACCTGGTTTATGTATGAGAAAGATGCTTGCAAGTTGATGTAGAAGAAAAGGCGTCTCTATGGCATTTGCAATTTGGTCATTTGCACTTTGGAGGCCTATAAAAATTATTGAAGAAGAAGATGGTGTATGGACTACCAATAAGATTTGTAAAGATTGTATACTTGGGAAACATGAAAGGAATTCTTTTCAGAAAAAGGTAGAATATCGAGCATCAAGTATTTTTGAATTGGTACACATTGACATTTGTGGACCAATCATTCCTGAATCTTTCAATGGTAAAAGGTATTTTATTACTTTTATCGATGATTATTCCAAAAAAACTTGGGTTTATTTTTTGAAGGAAAAATCTGAGACTTTTAATGTGTTTAAGAAATTCTAAGCCATGGTGGAGAAGACAACCAGGAAGTTTATTAGAGCATTGTAATCTGATAGAGGTGGTGAATACAACTCAGCGGAGTTTACAAGTTACTATGAGCAACGAGGAGTAAGAAGGTTCTTAACCACTCCATATTCACCCCAACAAAATGGTGTGGCTGAGAGAAAGAATTAGACCATTCTTGATATGGTTCGGTCAATATTGAAGAGTAAGGAAATGCCTAAAGAATTGTGGGTGAAAGCAGTGCAATGTTCTATTTCATACAAAATAGATGCCCACATATGAAGTTCAAAGATAAAACTCCCCAAGAGGCATGGAGTGGTCAAAAATTGATAGTTTTGCATCTTAAACTATTTGGTAGTGTAGCCTATGCACACGTACCAGATCAATAAAGAACAAAGCAAGAAGTATGTGTTTATTGGTTATGATGAGAAAAATAAAGGTTACAAACTACTTTATTTGATAAACAAGAAGGTGGTGGTAAGTTGAGATGTTTGGGTGAATGAAGTAAGAAAATGGGATTGGAAAAATTCATTGGAAGAACAAATGGAAAGTAGAGAATCAAATTTTCCTACATGTTCTCAGGTACCTAGAAATCATCAAACATATTTTGACGAGCAAGAACCAAGCTATCAAAAATAGGCAGCCAATAAGAGTTGTATGATTCTATAAGAGAAGCACACCCTATTTTCTTCTTGCTGATGGTGGGAATATAAGTTTTGAAGAAGCGATGAAGAATGAAAAGTAGAAAGAAGCTATAGATGAGGAGATCAATTCCATCGAATAAAACAAGACATGGGAATTTGCACAGCTACCAAAAGGAAGTCGACCTATTGGAGTAAAGTGGGTGTTTAAGAAAAAGATGAATGCTCAATGTGAGATAGATCGATACAAGGCCCGACTTATGGAAAAGGGCTACAAACAAAAGGTGGGGAATAGAATATGATGAGGTATTTGCCCCGGTTACAAGAATAGAGACAATTTGACTTCTCATCTCCTATGCGGCATATTTTTAATGGCCAATATATTAGATGGATGTGAAGTTGGCATTTTTGAATGTAGTGATAGAAGATGAAATTTATCTTGAATAACCACCTGGTTACAAGAAGGTTGGAGAGGAACAAAAAGCATTAAAGTTAAGAAAGGCACTTTATTGGTTAAAACAAGCACTTCGAGCTTTGAATACTCATATCTACATGTATTTCAAGAAAAATGGGTTCACTCAATGCCCATATGAGCATGCGTTATATGTGAAGAAGAAAGGAGGTAACTTGTTATTTGTAGTTCTTTATGTTGATGATCATATTTTCATGGGGAATAATGTCAAGATTGTTGAAAATTTTTAAGGTGAGATGGAATAAGAATTTGAAATGACATATTTAGGCTTAATGAAGTATTTTCTTGGTCTACAAGTTAGACAAGGGAAATCAGGAATTTTTGTGTCACAAGAAGCATACTCAAAAGACATCTTAAAGAAGAACAAGATGGAAAATTATGATCCAGTAACAATGCCAATGGAATTAGGTGATAAACTCTAAAGGTTTGATGGTAGAGATCGAGTCAATGCAATAAAATATCAAAGTTTGGTTGGAAGTTTGTGTAATCTCAAACAAACTCGGTCATATATTTTTTACAGTGTTGGAGTGGTAAGTTGGTTCATGGAAGAGCCGACCTACATGCATTAGAAGGGATTGAAGAGAATTCTTTGATATATCCGAGAACATAATCACCCGGATTATTTTGCTCAAAGACTAATGAATATAAATTGGTGGGTTGCTCTGATAGTGATTGGTGTGGAGACATAGATGACCGAAAGAGTACATCGGGGTACCTATTTTTTATGGGAGATACAACATTCACATGGCTATCAAAGAAATAACCTATAGTGACACTTTCAACATGTGAAGAAAAATATGTGGCAGCAACATTGTGTGTGTGTCATGCAGTTTGGTTATGGAATTTTCTCTATAAACTGAATCTCCGACAAATAGAGGCTACCAAAATTCATGTTAATAACAAAACTATAATTGAGTTAAAAAAGAATCTGGTACATCATGAAAGAAGTATGCATATCAATGTCAAGTTCCATTTCATCCGTGAATATGTGAAAGAAGGAAGTACGAGATTGGTTCATTTTGCAAGTCATGATCAAGTAGTGGATATATTCACAAATATGTTACCCACAATATTGTTTGAGAAGTGCAAATTTGAGATTGGCATAAAGGATGGAAAGGATTTTTGAGTTTAAAGGAGGAATTTGTTAATAAACTCAAAATCTTTGATACGTATGAGTTAGATATATTAATCATTTTATTTTTATGAATGTAATATTTTATTTGTGTGGAAGTGATTTATTTTTTCTAAGTAAATGCAATTAACTGCAAGTGCAAGGGTTATGTGTGAAGTGATATTTCATTAAAATAAAAGAGTATGTAACGTGACTATAAGTAATAGTATTTTTGTTTGCTGGTGTTCTTCTGTTTTGCTTCTTCCTCCATTTTCTTCTCAGTTTTTTTACAGGGAGTAGGAGATCCAGTCAGTGGAAGGATTGCAAACAGGAGATAGGGGGTCGATCGGCCTATTATGAGGAAGATAAATAGCAAACAATGTTTTTTGAAATTAAAATCCTTTTTCTTGCTACAATAATTTATCTTATGAATAATAGCCAAAGTTCTTATATATCTTTCAAGTTAATTGAAATCTTGCCATTGCATTTATCACATGATTTTGATTTTGTTTTAGGGATTGTTCTTCCCTATGTTAGAGAGAGAGCTCCTATTCTCTAATATTTGGAGGATATACTCACAACTAATGTTTTTTTAAGGATTTGTTAAAGAGTTTTTAGCTTGCAAAAATCAAAAAGGAAAGAGGCCAATGATGCCAAATTGAAAAGAAAACTATATACACAAAAGTGTATCAAAGAATCAAAAAGATGCTCAAAGAGCCAATCAAAGTGACAAGAGGCGTAAAATGAGCCCACTAAATACAAGCTATTATCTCTTTTCTAAACTCTTAAAACTTAGAGAACTCATTGATTATTTGATGCTTTCAAAGGCTTGATTTCAAATTCCATGATTGAGACAAATTACTTTGTTTTATTATTTATGAGATATTTTCTTTGTAAACAAGTTTTGAATGGATCTTCTTTTTATCCTTTTAAGTTATTCTGAGTTAGGTCTTTTATTTCTCAAAAGAAAATATGTACCTTGAAGGATGTCCGATCTAGGGTTAACAGAATCGGATGGTCTACCTTCTTCTAATTAGGATTTGTTAAACTCCTTGATCTCTTGGAACTCTAAAGTTTAATTTTTTTGAGATTTTCTCATATGAAATGCTTTGCTTAAAAAAATAGAAAAAATTAAAAACAAAAATATTTGTTTTTCCTTTCATTTGTTTGTTTTTAGCTTTTTTACTACTGTTATTTTTCTTTTCGTCTACCTTTCTTTGGTTTTATTTTTGAGAGCTTTTGATCATCACCATCCTTCATTGTTTTTCCAATTCTAGTCCATCATCCTGGCCGATCCTTTTATCGTCCTGGATGATAAGACAAATTCCCTTCAAATTTCCATCTGCTGAACTTCTCTGTGCTTACTCAACTCTTCGTCCTGGACGATCCATTATCATCCTGGATGATCTGATTGAACTCTGTTGCAATCATGTTGATAATCCTGGCTGATAACCTTTTCATCCTGGCCGATGAATTTTATGAACATCGTCCTGGCCGATACACTTGATCGTCCTAGACGATCTACGTGTCGTTCGTTTAAAATCATTAAAATCAGCCCCGGACGATCCATTATTGGACAATCATCCTGGCTGATCCACTGTTCGTCTTGGACGATACACGTGGCAGAAATTTAAAATGTTTTAACTTCGGCCGGTACGATCAATTATTGTTCATCGTCCTGGACGATACACCTAATCGGCCCGGACGATCTGCTTTTTCAACGGTCGTCCATCTTGACTCCTCGGGACGATCGCCTATCTCTAATCGGCCTGGCCGATATCTGATCGACCCGGACGATCGGATCGCCTTTTTGACCAATCGACCTGTACGCAATTATTGTACCATATCGTCCTGGACGATTCTACGATCGGCCTGGACGATATGGCCATTTTTTTAAATTCAGGCCATTCCAGCCATCACCAGCAACAGCAGCACGACCAGGACATAGCCTAGTTCAATGCTCAGTTTACTTCGCTTGCTGGCTACTTTCAGTAGGCTCCACCACCTCCACCTCCATCTGATGATCATGATCCCTCATTTTTCTAGTTTTTGTTTTCTATTTTCTATTTTTTGTAGTTTGTCTTGTAGTTTGTTTTAGTTTCTGCTTGTGTTTTTTTCTTTTTCTGTTTAGTACCCTCTTTTTGTGATGACAAAAGGGGGAGTAGGTTGTGGTAGGAAAAGTTGTTGCTTAGCTTGTAACCTTGAAATTTTTAATGAATTGCTGTGTTTACTAAGTTTTTTCTACTTGTTTTTTGCCATCATCAAAAAGGGGGAGATTATTGCAAATCTAGTTTCATGGCTTATATTTTGATGATTGGCAAACCCTACTGATTATCTTGGACTGCCTATTTTTCTAACATTTCAGGGATCGAAGATTGGACGAACAAACGATTCTAGTGCAAGAGTGGGTAGGATAAGGTTGAGTCAGTCTGTATTTTTTTTTTCTCTTCTTGAGTTAGTTTGTAATGTCAAAGAGACTGATGCTAAGTAACCCTACAAACACACACTTGAGAGACTTAGAATCTCTATTTTTTCTCACATCGGCCGGGCCGATCCTTGGATCATCCTGGAAGATAGAGTTCAAAAATAGAGACTTTAATCAGGATTCTTAATTAAGGCAGTCGTCATTAACAGATTGTCCTGGACAATACCTATATCGGCCAGGACGATAAGCTCAAAACAGAAAGAACTTGCCATCATAAACAATTAAGGTATTCTGTATTTTTGAAAATCGGCTAGGACGATCTTGGATTGGCCTGGACGATATTCACAATTATGCCTTAATTAATCAGACAAATCAGGGAAGTAATTAAGGATGATTGATTCGATCACATCGTCCTGGACGATCGCAGGATCGGCCAGGACGATATATTCAAAAACCTTAGTTACTCCAGGACGATCGGGATCGGCCAGCTTGAAAATAGGGCGGTGCACAGGACGATTTTCCTCTTATTTGAACTAATCGGCCTGGACGATCGTGAGATCAGCCAGGACAATCAAGCTAATTTTCAATCGTCTAGCACCCAAAACAGGGCGGTGCTCAGGCCGTTCTCAAGGGATTTGTACTGATCGGCCAGGACGATGTCAATATCGTCCTGGACGATATAGTCGGCAACTTGCAATTAATGAGCTCCTTTGAAGCTCTTCTATTTAAGAGATCTTCTTCAACATTTTTAAAAAATCTTTGGTGCTGCCTTGACCTGAGAAGACCTTAAGGAGAGAAAGAGAGAGAGAGATAGAGAGAGAGAGAGAGAGGGGATCTTGTGAGGGGGAGCTTGTGAGGGGATTCACAAGGGTGCTTCAAGGATTTCTCTGCTTCTTCTTCATCTAGAGTTTCTTGTCCGTGGAAGGGTCGTTAGAGGTAAGGTTTTCAGCAACGGATTGTGGTTCTCTGCCAGCTTCAGGAGGAAGCAAAAGGAGATAGGTTCTCTGCCTTGCCGGGGTGACAAAAAGGACTTCTTTGTGAGGGCTTCTCCGCCTAGTCGTGGGGGCTAAAGGAGAGACATGTTTTGTAGTGCAATACTTGGAGGGTGCTTCCAAGGAGTGGACGTAGGTCAAGTTGACCAAACCACTATAAATTTTTGTGTTATTATTTTTTTGCTTCCGTACTTTAATTTTCGCATCGTTTTTGTCTTGTGGTGTGATTTGGTTTTGGTTTGTGATCTTATTACTTTTGTTGAAAAGAAATTTTAAAATACCAATTCACCCCCCCCCTCTTAGTTAGCTTGGGACTAAGTTCATAGGGCTTAACATCCCAAATGAACTTTTAAGTGGTATTAGAGCGGGATTCAAAAATTTAAGTTTGAAAACTTTTTGAATTAGACCCATGGCTAACTTTGGGAATAGAAACACTACTGAAGGTTATTCAATTACACGACCTCCTTTGTTTGACAACTTACCTTTTGATTTCTAGAAAACCCGCATGTCAATATTTTTACAATCTACTGATTATCGCATGTGGATGCTTATCAAAGAAGGTTATTCTCCACCTTCTCGTGAAATTAATGGTATTAAAACTGAAGTCGCTTTTACTGAATGGACATTTGATGAAAGGGATTTAGCCCAACTAAATGCAAAATGTTTAAACTATTTTTTCTGTGCTTTGAAATCTGAGGACTACATGCGTGTTTCTACTTGTTCAACAGGTAAGGAGATTTGGGATAGATTATGTATCACTTATGAAGGAACCAATTAAGTAAAATAATCTAGATTGAATATTCTCTTGCATGACTACGAACTTTTTCGTATGAAACCATCTGAATCTATTTTTGACATGTATACTAGGTTTACACAGATTGTTACTTCACTACATGCATTAGGAAAAGAGCTTTCGAACTATGAAAAAGTGAACAAAATTTTGAGATGCTTGCCTTCGTCATATGATGCTAAAATCACAGCAATCACTGAATCTAAGGATTTAAACACTTATTCTATTGATAACTTACTTGGCTCACTCATTGCTTATGAGCAAGGGGTGAATCAAAGAAATCTTGATGCATGTGAGAAGAAGAAGGAGAAAATGGTGGCACTGAAGGCGCACAAATCAGATTCTAAATCTTTCGGGTCTTAAAGTGATGGATTTGCCTTAATCACGAGGCAATTCAAAAGCTTTCTAAGGAAGAAACAAAAGCATCATTGGAGAAAAGGTAAGGATCATAAATATTCTAAAGGATCTTCTGATGTTGTCTATTATGAATGCAGGAAGCCTGTACATGTGAAAGCCGATTGCCCTACACTTCAAGATCACTCAAGTAAGGAAAAGGGTGAAGAGAAACCTAAGTTTAAGAAGGAAAAGAAGAAAGTTCAAAAGTCGTTCTGGGCAGAATTTGGTACTGATTCCTCTGAAACTGAACCTGAGAATGAGACAACCAACTTGTACTTAATGGGAGAAGATCAAAGTGATGAAGATGAGGTATGCAAACCATCCTATGATGAATTATTTGAGATTTGTGAGAAAATACATGCATCATACAAAAAACTCAAGAAAAATCATGCAAGCCTAAAATTAGAACTTTTGAACTTACAAAAAGAGCATGAAGTTATTCTCAAAGATCATGCAACAATTGATTCAAATCACATGGCTCTTCTTGATGAATTTGATGACTTAAACAAGAAATATTTGGAATTAATTGATGAACATAATGCATTAAAAGTTTTACACACCTCTCTTAATTCTGATATTAAGAAATCTAAAGAGATTGAGAAAAATTTGAGGATTGATAATGATGTCTTAAAGAGAACTAACTTGAGGATTCAAAATGATTTGGATACATCAACTTTTAATCAAAAGCCAGAACCTAGGAAGATGCATTTCTACTCAAACCATTTAAGAAAACTTTTTCCTGGAGTTAAATATTTTTCTTGTGGCATGCTAGGACACATCTCACACACTTGCACAGTTTATTGTAGTACACGGTGGGTGTGGAGACCAAAATTGAATGATTCACAGCATGACACACAAGCATCACCTTCTACTTTTCATAAGATGTGACCCAAACCGGTTTGGATTCCTAAATCTGACTGTTGTTGAGTTTTGCAGGAATGCTCTCACCAAAGACCTCGTGGGAGCATAAGGATAACTGTACATATGGAGGCTCGCAGTTCATAAATGCTTAAACTTGCTGCTTCAATAAATTCTTGAAATGTGTTTTTTTATTAGTGTTGTTTTAAGTTTTTTTTGTGCTAGTTTTTTTTTGTTATTTTAGATTGTTTTGTTTTCGCTTTGCTTTAATGATTGCTATTCCATATGTTGAATCTTTTCAAGCTTTTAGATTTTGGAGTTTTTGAGATAGTATTTAGCTTTTCTAAATCGGTTAAAGGGAGAAATACCGTTGATGGTTTCCCTCATTCTGACCTTGTTTAGTGGTATGATTTTCTTCTCTAAATAAAAGTCTAAACTCATTTTAACCAATATTTATTTGAAATTAAGATCCTTTTTCTTGCTACAATAATTTATCTTATGCATAATAGCCAAAATTCTTATATATCTTTCAAGTTAATTAAAATCTTACCATTGCATTTATCACATGATTTTGATTTTATTTTATGGATTGTTCTTCCCTATGTTAGAGAGAGAGCTCCTATTCTCTAATATTTGGAGGATATACTCATAACTAATGTTTTTTTAAGGATTTGTTAAAGAGTTTTTAGCTTGCAAAAATAAAAAAAGAAAGAGGCCAATGACGCCAAATTGAAAAGAAAACTATATATACAAAAGTGTATCAAAGAATCAAAAAGATGCTCAAAGAGCCAATCAAAGTGACAAGAGGCATAAAATGAGCCCACTAAATACAAGCTATTATCTCTTTTCTAAACTCTTAAAACTTAGAGAACTGATTGATTATTTATTGCTTTCAAAGGCTTGATTTCAAATTCCATGATTGAGACAAATTACTTTGTTTTATTATTTATGAGATATTTTCTTTGTAAATAAGTTTTGAACGGATCTTATTTTTATCCTTTTAAGTTATTCTGAGTTAGGTCTTTTGTTTCTCAAAAGAAAATATGTACCCTAAAAGATGTCCGATCTAGGGTTAACAGAATTGGATGTTCTACCTTCTTCTGATTAGGATTTGTTAAACTCCTTGATCTCTTGAAACTCTAAAGTTTAAATTTTTTTGAGATTTTCTCATATGAAATGCTTTGCTAAAAAAACAAAAAATAGAAAAATTAAAAACAAAAATATTTGTTTTTCCTTTCATTTGTTTGTTTTTAGCTTTTTTTACTACTATTATTTTTCTTTTCGTCTGCCTTTCTTTGGTTTTATTTTTGAGAGCTTTTGATCATCACCATCCTTCATTATTTTTCCAATTCTAGTCACATCATCCTAGCCAATACTTTTATCGTCCTGGACGATAAGACAAATTCCCTTCAAATTTCCATCTGATGAACTTCTCTGTACTTACTCAACTCTTCGTCCTGGACGATCCATTATTGTCCTGGACGATCTGATCGAACTCTGTTGCAATCATGTTGATAATCCTGGCTGATAACCTTTTCATCCTAGCAAATGAATTTTATGAACATCGTCCTGGCCGATACACTTGATCGTCCTGGACGAACTACGTGTCGTTCGTTTAAAATCATTAAAATTGTCCCCGGACGATCCATTATTGGACAATCGTCCTGACCGATCCACTGTTCATCTTGGACGATACAGGTGGCAGAGATTTAAAATGTTTTAACTTCGGCCAGTACGATCAATTATTGTTCATCATCCTGGACGATACACCTAATCGGCCCGGACGATCTGCTTTTTCAACAGTCGTCCGGCTTGACTCCTCAGGATGATCGCCTGTCTCTAATTGGCCTGGCTGATATCTGATCGGCCCGGCCGATCAGACCGCCTTTTTGACCAATCGGCCTGTACGCAATTATTGTACCATATCGTCCTGGACGATTCTGCGATCGGCCTGGACGATATGGCCGTTTCTTTAAATTCAGACCATTCCAGCCATCACCAGTAGCAGCAGCACGGCCAGGACATAGCCTGGTTCAATGCTCAGTTTACTTCACTTGCTGGCTACTTTCAGCAGGCTCCACCACCTCCACCTCCATCTAATGATCATGATCCCTCATTTTTCTAGTTTTTGTTTTCTGTTTTCTATTTTTTTTTTAGTTTGTCTTGTAGTTTGTTTTAGTTTCTGCTTATGTTTTTTCTTTTTCTTTTTAGTACCCTCTTTTTGTGATGACAAAAAAGGGAGTAGGTTGTGGTAGGAAAAGTTGTTGCTTAGCTTGTAACCTTGAAATTTTTAATGAATTGCTGTGTTTACTAAGTTTTTCCTACTTGTGTTTTGCCATCATCAAAAAGGGGGAGATTGTTGCAAATCTAGTTTCATGGATTATGTTTTGATGATTGGCAAACCCTACGATGCTAGTGCAAGAGTGGGTAGGATAGGGTTGAGTCAGTCTGTATTTTTTTTTTCTCTTCTTGAGTTAGTTTGTAATGTCAAAGAGACTGATACTAAGTAACCCTACACACACACACTTGAGAGACTTAGAATCTCTATTTTTGCTCACATCGGCCGGGCCGATCCTTGGATCGTCCTGGACGATCGAGTTCAAAAATAGAGACTCTAATCAGAATTCTTAATTAAGGCAGCCGTCATTAACAGATCGTCCTAGATGATACCTGTATCGGCCAGGACGATAAGCTCAAAACAGAAAGAACTTGCCACCATAAACAATTAAGGTATTCTGTATTTTTGGAAATCGGTCAGGACGATCTTGGATCGGCCTGGACGATATTCACAATTATGCCTTAATTAATCGGATAAATCAGGGAAGTAATTAAGGATGATTGATACGATCACATAGTCATGGACGATCGCAGGATCGGCCAGGACGATATATTCAAAAACCTTAGTTACTCCTGGACGATCGGGATTGGCCAGCTTGAAAACAGGGCGGTGCTCAGGACGATTTTTCTCTTATTTGAACAAATCGGCCTGGACGATCGTGAGATCGGCCAGGACGATCAAGCCAATTTTCAATCGTCCAGCACCCAAAACAGGGCGGTGCCCAGCCTGATCTCAAGGGATTTGTACTGATCGGCCAGGACGATGTCAATATCATCCTGGACGATATAGTCGGCAACTTGCAATTAATGAGCTCCTTTGAAGCTCTTCTATTTAAGAGATCTTGTTCAACATTTTTTAAAAATCTTTGCTGCTGCCTTGACCTGAGAAGACCTTAAGGAGAGAAAGAGAGAGAGAGAGAGAGAGAGAGAGAGAGAGGATCTTGTGAGGGGGAGCTTGTGAGGGGATTCACAAGGGTGCTTCAAGGATCGCTCTGCTTCTTCTTCGTCTAGAGTTTCTTGTCCGTGGAAGGGTCGGTAGAGGTAAGGTTTTCAGCAACGGATTGTGGTTCTCTGCCAGCTTCAGGAGGAAGCAAAAGGAGATAGGTTCTCTGCCTTGCCGGGGTGGCAAAAAGGACTTCTTTGTGAGGGCTTCTCCGCCTAGCCGGGGGGGGCTAAAGGAGAGACACGTTTTGTAGTGCAATACTTGGAGGGTGCTTCCAAGGAGTGGACGTAGGTCAAGTTGATCGAACCACTATAAATTTCTGTGTTATTGTTTTCTTGCTTCCGCACTTTAATTTCCGCATCATTTTTGTCTTGTGGTGTGATTTGGTTTTGGTTTGTGATCTTATTGCTTTTGTTGAAAAGAAATTTTAAAATACCAATTCACCCCCCCTCTTGGTTAGCTTGGGACTAAGTTCATAGGGCTTAACATCCCAAACGAACTTTCATTTGCAAACTGCATGACATGATACTATAGTAAGCGACTACTTTCCATAGGATTTGTGGAGGGATTTTGATATGGCAAATGTATTTATTTTATTTGATGATGATGATTTTTTGGAATATAGTAGAGTTCAACAAATTTATAATTTAAGAATATTAAACTTCTATTAGAAAACTAAGTAGTGTATTTTGGTGGGGAAGTCCATTATCCCGAAGAGAGGTTATAATAACCCTGGGGGATTATCCAAGACCAAATCACTAACCACGTCTGAGACTATCTCGTCATGGCCTTACCAATGACTTAATAATTCAAGAATTCTTCAACAACATGAAGGAACCCTAGAACGAGTGTGTTTTTTTTCGATGCAAGTGGGTACCCTTCACTCCCATCTCCATTAACCAAAAATTTTAAACCCCTAAGATCCAATTTAATGTGTATGGTACCTAAATTTCTACACCACTATTATTGATTATGAGGAGATTATTAGACGCCTACCTTAGAGAGATTTTAATGCCCAATGGAAGAGAATAGAAGACAAAATAATTAACTTTCATGCTTCTACCCTCACCAAAGAGTCCAAAGTCTAACATTAATTTATATTTGTTAATCTTATGCCTAGCAAGAATATTTATGAGGTAACCAAAGAGAGGAAAATTCTAAATTATTGTATTCAAAAGGACATGGGTGTGGACAATAAAAAAAATCATTTTCTCAATCTATGTAGTACATGTTTATAGTTGAACATCTTTGGTACTAGGGCGTCCCCATTTAATTTGTGATCTTTGTGAGCCAGCAAGGTAGTAGGGGACCCACGGGATGAGCAAGTCATGCCTGCTTCTAACCTAACTCAATCCAAGATGGTGTCCTTTAAAATCACTATGTCAGAGTATAGTAAGGGATCCAGCCATTCGAACCAACTCATGCAGCACCAAGGCAGAGATCTTATGATGCTACGCAATCAGGCAGCTGACCTCTGAGATAATGTATATCTTATTCGGGTTTTTGTCGATCACTTTGGGAAACAATTAATTGGGTAAAAGAAGGGGATTTGTAGCCCTTATAACCACATGATGCTCCAGCACCAACAATACTATCAATATCAGGTTGACTATAATGCATCCTTGATCGGCACGTTTAAGAATGGTCAGCAAAACTTCTTTCTTAGCCCACCCTTTTGTGATGTATACAGGATCCAGGAGTAACATCCTCAGTAGTAGCACTTGAAGAAAGATATGATGAGTAAAGAGAGCCCTACTATGATGTTATTTTATTTTACTTATTTTTAGCTTAAAATAAAATTGTGTTAATTTTTAGTATTTAGTATTATTTTATCTATAATTTTTGTTATTGTATTTTATTTTAGTTAAACTTGTTTTTATTTATTTTAATTTATTTTTATTATTGTAAAAAATTTATGTATGTTTTATATACGTTTGTGAATTATGAATTTTGTATTTATTACCTGTCTTATTATTTCACTTTTTTTGTGAGTTATGAATTTTGAAAAAAAAAAAGTTCCTTGAGTATTTGATAATCCGAAACTTAAAAAAAATTAATTAAATAATTACAAAATAACAACTAATCTTTTCATTTAAAAAATTTGTAATTCTGGACTATTAAATTCATAATTCTCATAAGTAGTTGACTACTTATGAAGGAATATTGATTTTAAGGATTAATGCAAACTAAGTCATTAGATTAATGTTATATTACCTAAAGACAAGTAATTAAGGAATTATGAGACCTTTAACAAATTTTAGATTAATATATTGTGTAGAGACAAGAGGCATGTATTCAACGCCAAACTAAATTAAGTTAGCAAATAAAAGAAAATAAAAATGAAAAAAAATATTCAAAAAAGGCTAAAGCATTGAATATCAAAAATAAGTACTTAGAATATCTATCCCCACCTAAAAATAATAGGTGGAGGTAATAGAAAGGCATTCAAAATCTTCATAAGGTACTTAGTTAATTCAATAAAATGAGAAAATTAACAATTAAAATTGCTAAATATATGAATCTCAAAAATTTATACCTTCATTGTCTAGCCCTACCCTTTCTAAAAGAAGTTATTGGAATAACAATAATTAAAGAAAGTTAATATGATGAGTGAGGATTAACTAATTGAATAATTTCATTAACTCCTAAAAGTTCAATAAACCTAAGTAAGCTAGTCAAAATTACTCACTCATAAGAGTTTATTTTAGAAAGAATATTAATTTAAAATTAGGGATTAGGATGTTACAGATTATTTTATTAAAAAATCTACTAACGTATATACTATTTAAATACTTAGATTATTAATTTTACTTTAAAAAAAAAAACTAAAACTAAAACTCAAATGCAAAAGATTAAATTTATTTTTTATCGCAGTACAATATTCATTAATAGAAGAGAACTAATAGTTTAAAGTTTGAGGAAATTTCAAAAGATAGAAATGGTTTCGTTATTTGACTATATTATGTTATTTTGTGCTTGTAATCTATGTTTTGAGCGTGAAATTATAAGAAAATAGAAATTTTGAACCAACGCCACAAATTCAACATCATCGTGCCACACATTCAGTGCCGCAATGAGAGCTTACCAAAAATATGTTGGAAAGCTTAGCATCAACGCACTATCCAACCAGTGTTGCAGCGCTAGATCAAAGTGTCGGAGAGCCAAATCACCTAACACCACAGCGTAAGTCAGTTGAACCGATGAAACAAAGCAATTATTGGTGAACTGACGCACCGATTTGACAATGTCGCAGTGCCACCAAGCTAGCGTTGCATCGTTAGTTCTAAAAAATATATAAAACTAAAAATAGTCACCTTATTCCTTGAAGCAAGAGGTTGGTAACTTTGAGTGGTCATTTGTAGTGTCATTTTATGAATGTGAAAGAGTTGTATAATGAAGTGTGTATCATGTTTTTATTATACATGAGTTTTATAGTGAAGTGAAAAAAAAACAAAGCAAAAGATTGTGGCATTTTTTTTGGCCCATTTCTTAACTTTTTTCTTATGTTTTAATTTGAATCTTGAGTTTATACTTGTGAATCAGTTAATATAATAAAATATTTGCAGTGTTTATTGTGCTTGTTATGAGTGTCAATGCCTCCATGTATAGCTAATCAACTATTTTGAATCTGTGGTGAATTAAAAGGCATGTATAATTAGAGTGGTGTTTAATATTTATTATCTCTATGTTGTTTTTTAATTTCTCTAAACTTAAGGTCAATGTACAGGCCTTACATAAATTCAAAATATAGTGTATGATCTTGAGCCTCGATAGCTAGACTAGATGACAAATTAGATAACTTAGAACATAGTCCCTTCATGCATAGAAATATGGTGGGTAGGATTATGGGGTCTTAAGGAGATAGTTTAACTATAGTTAGTGAGGATCCTAGCTTATGTTCCAACGTGCTCGATAGAGACGAGGAAAACATATTCTATGATCCACAACAACCATACGGAATAACCCTCTCAAATGTAATCATGTTCCTTTTAAAGATTGATAGGTTCAAAACTTTATAAAAATTACAAAACTTTTGTTCCAACATTTTAAAGCTTTTACTTTTAAATTCTCAACACATTTTCTACTAATTCACTAGATAAACATAACAATCCAATAAGTAGTATTACTTGATGCAATACCGTGTAGTTGAGTTTTAAACAGGATTTAACCTTAGACATCATACTTTCATTAAATAATGGAATAGCGTGTGTAAGCTTAAGAACAAAACTCTGGATTTGCAAAATCTAAATCAAAGCTATAGAATTATCTTCAGTCATCATCATTTATAGTGGAGAAATTCAAACTACATTTTTTTAAGATAAAAAGACACCTATAAATAAACCACGATCCCCCATTCAATATCTTCAATTAAAGAGATGAGTTTCACTTCACCTTTGAGCCACCAAAGTTTTTTTGTAGCAAGGAGAAAGCTTTTTTAAAAAAATCTTTAACTGATTGCATTGCCGACCATGGCCTGGTTCTAAACATGTGAAGCTTTGTCAATCTCTGCATAAGCAAAGCATATTTTGTCTTCTAAAGCAGGCATATATTTGAGAAAGAATTTTTGAGTAGATGTAGAGTTAAAGGTGGGAAAACCCTTCTAGTTCATGGTGGGAGAGGGAGGTGATGGTAGAGGTGGGGGAGGATGTGATTTTAAGGCGAGGAACTACAAGGTGTCCATGAAGGAGGCAACAAGACTAAAGCCAATCGTCCCAATTTCAAAAGGAGATCAAAAGGAAGCATGTGTCGATTTAAAGAAAGAAGCGAGGGTGCAAAAGTGTTACAAAACCTTAACCCTAATAGAGCACAGCAAGTCGTGCACATCCTCTAAGCTCATCATTTTCTAAGGCTCACAACGGCTCTTTCTCTGGCAGGCAATTTTAGGACGATTTCGATCTCTATTATTCCTTTTTATGGTTTCCACTATAGATTGTTGTTCATTTTGTGTTTCATTTTAAGATTGGTTTATGTGTGCTCGTCTTATTATTCTCCTAAGGCTGATTAGCCTTAGGTCTTGCTCTTTTTCTTTTGATGGTGGGTGCTCCATCCTCTTCAGTTTCGGGGTATTGGGGTGTTCCCCCTTCCGCTCTAGTTGCTTCGTCGAAAGGTTTTTTGAGTAATGATGGTTATGAAACTAAATCTCGCTATTTTCTTGATGTCCTTGTTGGATCTAGCTCTTCGACGGATCTTATCTTCTCCTTCACTAAACCGATGGTACAAGGTTTTCATGCTCTTTTAATGTCCAATGATGATATTCTCAAACTTGCTAGCCCTTTTCAGTTCACTCTTGTTGGGATGTTTTTGGTCCGACGAACTAATCTTGATGCGATACATGTTTTTTTTTTTTTTTTGAAAGATGAAATTATATCAGTTTGCTTGATGCTAGACATGTTGTGATTCAGTTATCCAATGACCTTGATTACATTAGGATTTTTGCTAGAAGAACTTATTATATTCTTAACTGTTAAATGAGATTACTGAAATGGACACCTTTTTTTAATGTCAGAGAGGAATCACCCATTATTTCTATTTGGTTCTCTTTTCCTAATTTACGATTGCATTTTCTTAACTCTTATGCTCTTCATGCTTTGGGATCTATTTTTGGTAGACCTCTTCAAATGGATCAAGCCACCGCCTCTAGGTTGAGGCTATCAGTGGCTAGGATTCTTGTGGAATTGGACATCACCAAGAAGTATCCTAATGACATCTATAAGAAGTGAAGGATTTTATAAAAATTTGATCTGAAAAATTTGGGTATTTACAAAAAGTTGAGTTTGAAAATGTTTCACATTTTTGTTTGCACTGTAAAGTTTATGGACATTCAATAAATGATTATTTTGTTACCCATCCTCAACTTTTATTTTGAAATTGAACCCATCCTCAACTTAGAAAGAACAAAATGGGCCATAAAATTGTGGTTGGTCCAATTAATGGAGAACCAGGTGTGCTTGGAGGTCATATTATTTATAAGGAAAATGCTCAAAACATAAATTTGGAGGAAACAAAAGCTTCAGGGGATGACATAGAAATTGGTCCTTTAGATAATTCTATAAGAAGTGAAGGATTTTCAGATAAGGAAGACAAAGATGGTCAATGTAATATTGAGAATATGGATTCTATTGAGGAACAAGCTTTACATCATGTGGGTGAGAATGATGTAGGGGAGAAAGTTGGTGATGATCAAAATCATATTATTTCATGATCCTTGGTTAATCAAGGAATGGAGGAGAATAATTTGGATAAGAAAGAAGTGTCACATTGTCAAGAAAATGACAAAAATGGTTGTGTGGTTAATCAAGTAAGTGAGGTTAAGTGTGAAAGTGGATGTGATCCTACTTCAAAAAATAATCAGATGACTGATGGGGAAGGTTGAGGATATGGGGGAAGGGGAAATTGAATCTCAGGATAGTTACACTCCCAAGGATGGTTTTAAGGGCTCCAATACTAACTCTATGTCGCCTCCTATTGGCAAGGCTAACATTAATGAAGAAGGTTATACGTCGGTTTCAGAAAAGAAGGGTAAGAATATTAAGAACACGTCTGGCATCACCCCAAGGGTCACTAGAGCTTCTAACCAATCTATTAATGGTTAAAGCACTCATGTGGAATATTAGAGGTGTGGGTGGCTCTCTATATAAGGATTGAGTTAAGAATTTATGTAGGATATATGATATTCATCTTCTTGTTTTAATTGAGCCTCTTATTTATGCTGCTAAATTGGATTATGTTCGCAATAAGTTGGGTTTTGAATTTTCTTTTGGCAACTATACTAATAAAATTTGGATTTTTTTGATACACTTTATTTCTTTAGATATTATAATGGATTTGCCTCAATTGTTTCATACTAACATTACTTTTAACCAAGTTTCATGTTATGTTTAATTTGTTTATGCTTCTTACTCTATATTAGGTAGGAAAACTCTTTGGAATCAACTTACTGATTTCTCCTCCTCTGTAATGCTCCCTGGTTTATTGGTGGGGATTTTAAATGTGTTACTGATGATCCTAAAAAAGTAGGTGGTAATCCTCCAAATTATCATGCTTTGGAGGACTTTAATGATATGATCATGAACTGTAACCTTCATGACATTGGTTATTCAGGCAATTCTTTCACATGGAATAAGGATATTATATGGCAAAGATTAGATCGTGTTCTTTTTAATGATTCTTAGATTTCTACTTTTCAATCGACTCATATTGATCATTTAACTAGAACTTTATCTGACCATTCGCCTTTGCTATTAAGTATTACTTGGAATAGTTTAACTAATTTTCAGCCCTTTAAATTCCAAAATATGTGGCTTCAAGATGAAACTTTTTTAGATATTGTGAAGAGTAACTGGAAAGATCCCCTTTTTCCTTTTGATAATGTTTTTGGCATGACTCGGCTTTGGTTTAAACATAAACATCTTAAACAAAAATTATCATGGTGGAATAAATGCATTTTTAAGAATATATTTACTAGTATATTGATTATTGAAAAAGATGTTCATAATGCTCACATGACTTACATGTAAGATTCTTCTTTTGAGAATTTTTCCATTTTAAATGAAGCTAAGGATACTTTATTCAAACTTTAGGAAAAAGAAGAAGCTTATTGGAGGCAAAAAGCTTCTTTAAAATTCCTTGTGGAAGGTGACCGTAATACTACTTTTTTTCATTATATTGCTAATTAAAACAAAGTGAGTAGGCAAATTTCCCCTGATGGTTTCGTTATTTATAACCCTGATTTGATTTCTGCTTTGGGGATTGAGTAGTTTTTGAGAAAGCTTTCAACAAAGATTTTACTATGGATCTTAACATTGATTTCTCGATTATTCCTTCTCTTATTTCCGAGGAGGATAATACTTTATTGACTATTATTTCTTCAGAGAAGGAAATTTTCTAGACTTTGAAATATATGAACTCTCATTCTGTCTCTGGCCCTAATGGTTTTAACTACTAATTCTTTTTCAGAAAACTTGGGAGATTATTAAAGATGACCTTATTAATGCTATTGTGAACTTCTTTTCAGGCAATCCTTTACCTAAATTTTTCTATTATGCATCTATTGCTTTAATTCCTAAATATAGTGCTATTAATTTTTGGAATGATTACCACCCTATCAGTTTATATACTTTTTTCAATAAACTTATTGCCAAAATTATTTTGGGGAGGCTTGCCTTGATTCTTCCTAATATTATTTCGTTGGAACAAACGAGTTTCATTAAAGGTAGATCAATTTTTGATAATATTTTACTCGCTCAAGAATTAGTTCATGATTTACATGCTAAGGTTACTGTTGGCAGTATTATTTTTAAAGTTGATATTACTTAAGCTTATGATAATCTTAATTAGGAATTTCTTTATACTATTTTAAAGCATTTTGGCTTTAGTATGTAATTTATTAATCTGATTAAAAATAGCATGGAGCATTGTTCCTTCTCTGTTATGATTAATGGTAAGTTTCATGATTATTTTAAATCTTCTCATGGTCTAAGATAAAGGGATCCTTTATCTCCTGCGCTTTTCATTATTGTTGTGGATTTTTTTATCACGGGGTATTAATAATCTTTTAAGATTCACCATAATCTGTAGTTTAGAACTGCTAGACGCCTTCCTATTACCAATTTAAGCTTTACTGATGATTTTATTATTTTCTCTAATGGTTCTATTAAAATGCTTTATATTCTTTTCAATTTTCTTAAGAAGTTTTAGCATGCTAGTGGTCTGATTTTTAACCCTTCAAACTATTTCTTTATTTTGGCATCTATATATTCTACTTGCATTATTAGTATTGAAACAAAATGTGGTTTATTGAAAAGAAATGTACTATTAAAGTATTTGGGAACCCCTCTTTACAACGGTAAAAAATGCTCCCATCCGTTTGATGACATTTTTATTAATATCCATAAGAAACTTTCCTCTTGGGCTTTTAATTTCCTTTCTTTTGGTGGTAGACTTGTTCTTATTAAACATGGTCTTTGCTCCATTCCTATTTACTTGCTTCATACTATTTGCCATACTTTAAATGTTTGTAGCATAATGAATATTTTATTTAATAAGTTCCTTTGGGGCGCCAAGAATGGCAAAAGTGCTATTATATGGGGTTCTTGGAGTAACTGCTCTGGGGCTATTAATGAGGGAAGATTAGGTTTTAAAACCTTCACGGATATGACCACAACCTTTTCTCATAAATTATGGTTTTCCTTTATAGCTAAAAAGAGTTTGTGGGTCAAGTTCATGGTTTCTAAGTATTATGTTGGGAAACATCCTCTAAATTGTGCTTTCAAAAGAGGTGATTCTTTCAACTGGAAAAGATTATGTGATATTAATTGGGAAGCTGAATAATTTAGTCAATGGGGAATGGGAGCTGGCAACATCTTTTTGCAAGATAATTGGTTGGATAATTTTTCTATTGACAATTTTTTACATACTCACTCCACATCAACTTGCAAAGCTAATAATTTTATTACCAATGCAAATTGGAATATTGCTTTACTTACTAATATTGTGCCAGATTTTATTATCCCTTTAATTCTCAATATATCCATTCATTTGGATAGTGAGCATTCCATTTTGTTTAATCTTTCTAATTATGGTAAGTTTGTCATTAAACAGGTTTGGAACGCCATTATGCAAAGTCTTCCTAAAGATTCTATTTATTTAGCTTTCTAGCATGCTAGCATTCCTCCCTCTTACTCTTTTCTCATATGGAGGATTTTACATAATTACTTGCCTTTGGACTCTATTTTAATTCGTAAAGGTTTTTACATTACCTCCAAATGTCAATATTGTTATCATATTGAAAATATGAATCATGTGTTCATTCAGGATTTGATTGCCATGAAAGTTTGGTTGTACTTTGATAACATGTTTAATGTGCTTTCTACTACTAGGTACAACTTTGTTGTCAATCTTCTTAAGGATTGGTTTATTCCTCGTAAAGGTCACATTAGGAATATCCTCCCTGTCATTATTTGTTGGTTTTTATGGAGTAGTATAAATGATTCTAAACATGAGAAAATTAAAATGAATGCTTTAAGTGTTATTTCTAAAGTTAAGAATAAAATTTATTAGCTTTATGTTTCTAACTTAGTTAACGCATATTCTTTTAAAGGTTTAAAAGACATAATTATTTACTGGAAGAAACCTTTGGAGGTTTGTTTAAAACTTAATATTGATGGTTCTTAGAATAATTTGAATGTTGGTTGTGGTGGTACAATTAGGGATTCTAATGGTTTAGTGATCATTGCCTTTTAGGGTCCTTTTATTGCTAAAACTATAATTAAAGCTAAAATTGACAGTCTTCTTTATGGTATTCAACTTTGCATTTCCTTAGGCATCACTAATATTTGGATTGAAGTGGATGACATGCTCTTGATTCATTTTCTGAAAGGTAATCATTTTTTCAATTCTGATAATTTTTATATGTTAAGAGATATTAAGACACTTTATCATGTTTTATTAAATTCTCTGAGCTTTCTTTATCGAGGGAGGTTAGACGGATGGCTAGATTAGATCTCAGTGGCTTCCTTTTCTTGTTTTAATTAGATTGGTTGTTTCCTTAGCTTTTGTTTTTTGTTGATGGGTTAATTTTTTTCATAATTATTCTTCCTTTGTGCCTTTTGGTGATTGGTACTAAATTGATTTACCTGTTCGTCTTTTGATAGAGTTTTTTTTGCCTGTTATAGTGTGCTGCCATAGTCTTCATTTGTACCATTATCTTTTATTATGTATGGTTTATGGTTGGAAGGGTTTTTGTTTAGATTGGATCAAGTTTTTCTTAGGTGTGATTCAATGGATTGTTCACTCGCATTGGTCGTATGTGGTTAACTATTATTTAGGTCTTGGTGTTGATTCTAGTGATGCCCAGTTCTTTCTTCATCGTAATGTTTTGGATTTCAGAGTTGTAATCGGGATAATTGTTTGGGCTTGAGCTATGATTGGATTTTATGGTATCCTGATTTGAACCTTGATTACTTCTCTTCTTCTCCTTGGGTCTACTTAATTGAGATGATTTATTTTAGGCTTGACCTTTTGGTTAACTTTGTTGGCTCTATGGATGGTAAAATTGGTTTGGATTGTGAGTGGTCTAGTTTTAATGGCTGGAATTTCATGCTGCTTATCTATTTCTGATTCTTAATATTGGGGTTTCCTTGTTTCTGGGTGGGTGGCCTGGGATTCATTTTACTGATGTTGCTATCATGATTGTTTCCATCTTCTACCAGCATGATGCTTCTAATTCTAACATTCTTTACATGTTTTGGGGGTGCAAGCTTGCTTATGTGATGAGAATGGAGTGGCATTTGGGTTCTACGACATCAGAATAGTTACTATGCTCCTGAGCTCTAATGACTCAATTTTCTGCATTTCTGATTCACTGGTTTGGTTTTCCTCCTGTTGTTGTAGTTATCCATTTTTGAAAGTTAATGTTATTGAGGATTATGACTGGTGTGTTGATTATCCATGGAATGATGGTTGTTTCAATCTTTATTTAATTGCTACAGTTATATATGTTGCTATTAATTGCATTTTTTTTTTTGGGGGAATTGGGATCAGTGGCTGGTTGTCACTCTGTTTATTGATAGTTACCTATGGTGGAGACTTGTTTTTGCTCAAGCTCTCATGTTATTCTGCTTTTTTATTCTGCCTATTTTTTTCTATGTCATGGATGATTGCTTTCCATCCATCCATTGTAGTGCTTATATTGGTGGTGCTGTTAGCTGGATTATTGTTATCGATTCTCATACTAAATTTCTTGTTTCTCTCAATTATAGTTATTATTGGGACTTTTGGTATTCTAATTTCTTGTGTTGGAATGGAAACTTTCAGATGGCTAATAACAGGTTATTCTGCAGTTTTGCTGAAGGGGTTTCCGACGCCTATATTTTGTATGAGCTTAATTGGATTCACATGTTAGTTTTGATGTGCTTGTTTTGTCTTTGCAGTCATCATCTCTTGCAGGTTTGATGGATAGAAGTTTTTGTGGGCAAGATTAAAAAATTTTGCAAGCATTGCGTGCTGATTGACTACTTTTTAGCCTTCCTTTTTTTTGGTGATATCTTCTTGCATACATAGCATATTATTAAGAATTTTTGTAAATCGTAGCATAGGGGACCTTTGGCTCTTAGGTTTTTCTTTCAATTTTTTTGTAGCTCTATCGAGCAGTAGTGAGCTGAAGGTCCCCTTTAAGGACCTTGTAACCTTTCTTTTTTATTAACGCATAGGCCGCTTTGCGGGTTTCCCCAAAAAAAGTAACTCATGGGTTTTTTAGGCCTCATAAGGTCTTATAGGAAGTTTATAAAGGGGTATAGCTCGATAACCGGGTCACTGACATAATAATTGAAGAAAAAGGCCATGACTACAGTTCTGGTGTTAGCATTACCTTATTTCAGTTAGATGTTCATAGTGGAGACAAATGCCTCGGGTTATGGACATAGAGTGATACTCATGCAGAATCAAAGGCAGGTGGCATACTTCAGAAATATACTGACCACTAGGGCAAGGCTCAAATTAGTTTATGAGTGGGAGAAAATGGCAATCGTGTTAGCCATGCAGAAGTGTCATCCATACTTGTTGGGACAACATTTCATTGTCAAGACTGATCATAGTAGCTTGATGTTTTTGCTAGAGCAGATGATGGTGACATTGGAGTATCAATGATGGCTCTCCAAGCTACTAGGGTATGACTTTGAGATACAGTGACAACCTGGGCTAGAGAACAAGATGTTATATGCCTTATCATAATGCTTGGAGCCTCCATAGATTTTATCTCTATCAGTTCTGATGGTCATGGACTGGGAAGCACTGAGGAAGAACAATGAGCAGGATAAAGGGTTGGGCAAGATCAAATTTGACTTATTAAATGATTAAGCTTAGATACCAATTTGATAGGCATTCAATCTCCAAATAGTAAAAATAGCAATGAATAAGATAAAATATAGTTGAAATCAATTAGAAATATTCTTATTTCAACACAACAAACTAAGATACAAGTTGATCTATAAGTTGAGAGGTAGATCAGTTTTCCATAAACCCTAAGCACTGCTAGGGATAACTCAAAAGAAAGCTACATCAAAAACACAATCACATCCTCCAAATAAATTAACCTAACCTGAGATTTCATTGAACTTCATGGTGGGGTTAACTCCAAACAACACCATGAAGGTAGGGGGATATAGAGGAAAATGCTATGGTAGTTCTGATAGATAGTGAGATAACCAACAATTTCATTTCCATTCAGATGGTGGATGAGTTGGGGTTCAAGCTAGTAAACATTAGATTTTATGGGATGATGATGGGGACAGGGAAGATGGAAAGGAATAGAGGCATCTATAGGGGCTACTCCTAACACTACAAGAAGCAACAATAACAAAGAGAAAACATAGTAGAAATCAGTTAGAAAATTTCTTATTTCAGTACAACAAGTCAAGATACGAGTTGATATACTATTCAAGAGGTAGATTAGCTCTCCACAAACCATAGGTGCAACAAGGAATAACTCCAAAGAAGACTACAACAAAAATATAATCACATCCTCCAAATAAAAAAAACATAATTATCCTTAAATAAATTGCCCTATTCACCTCCCAAATCTAAATTCAAATCTGTCGCGAATCTATTTTCATGGATTATGAATTTGATGATAGCAAACACTCTTGTTTCTCTACGACTGCCTTGCCTACTAACATTTCAGGTCCACAAGATCATATGGCAATTGAAATCAGCTCAAGAATGGGTAGACTAGGTATGAGTCACTTTGTACACTTTTCCCTTTTCTTGAGTCTATTATAAAAGGTGTGGCTCTTAATGCTAAGTAACCTTGCAAACACACACCTTGGGAGAATTTCTGATTGTTTCTTAGAGCTTACTGTTTTTAGTAACATCGTCCGGGACGATATTTATATCGGCTTGGACGATCGGTTCAAAAATAGAAACCCTAATCAGGGCATCATTGTTAAGGCAGCCGTCATTAAGCCGATCGGCCTAGATGATATTGTATCAGCCGAGCCGATAGGCTCAAATCAGAAAGAATCAGCCGCCAGATCTATTTAGGTAGTAGTTATTTTTGGACATCATCCAGAACATCGGCCTAGATGATGCAGCATAATTATGCCTAAATTGATCAGGTGATTAAGGGAAGTAATTAAGGCTAATTGCACGATCACATCGGTTGGGCCGATCGCAGTATCAGCCAGGATGATGGCATGGAGATTGACATCAGCTAGCTTCTATTCAGGGCGATGTTTAGGATGATTTTCCTCAGATTTGAACTAATCATCCAGGACAATATACTATCGGCCTGAACGATATGACCAAAAATTGTCTAATCGTCCCAAACTGACTGGGCTGATTGAGCAAAATTTATGCTGATCGGCCAATTTGATACCCCTATTGGCCTGGACGATAAAGTCAATTTGTATAAAATAAGAGCTATTCCGAAGCTCTTCTATTTAAGATTTCTTGTTCTACCTTAGATGTGATCTTTTATTGCTGTCTTGACCTGAGAAAGCCTAGAGGAGAGGGAGAGAGAGAGAGGATTTTGTGAGGGGGGCTTGTGAGAGAGTTTCACAAGGGTTGCTCCAAGTATTGTTTCGCTTCTTCTTCTTCCACCATAGTCTCTTGTCCTTGGAGGGTTGAGACAAGTCTTCTTCAGCAATCGATCAAGGTTCTCTGCCTGCTTCAAGAGGAAGTAAAAGGAGTTGGGTTCTCTACCTTGCCGGGGTCGGGGGAAAGGAGTTTTTGTGAGGGATTCTCCGTCTTGCTGTGGGAGCAAAAGGAGAGTCACGGTGTTTAGTGCAATACCCGGAGGGAGCCTTCGGGGAGTGGACATATGTCGAGTTGACCGAATCACTATAAATTTATGTGTCCTTTTACTACTGCTTTCCTCATTTATTCTTCTGCACTTTGATTTTCATTGTGGTGATTTTGATTTGAGTTTTTTATTGTGTTTTGATCAAAATAATTTTTAAAATACCAATTCACCCCCCCCCCTATTAGTTAGCCTTGGGCTAGTTCATAAGTGCTTAATATCCTTAATGAACTTTCAAGTGGTATCAGAGTGGGATTCATAAAAACAAAGTTTGAAATCTTTTTGAATTTTGATCCATGGCTAACTCCGGTAATCATAATACTACTGAAGGGTAATCCATTACCCGACCACCTTTGTTTGACAATATTCCTTTTGATTTTTAGAAAACTCGCATGTCTATTTTTTTACAATCGATTGACTATCGCATGTAGATGCTTGTTAAGGATGGTTATACACCTCTGACTGGTAAACTTAATGGAGTTAATGTTCCTCTTCCTTTTACTGAATGGACTCATGATGATAGGGATTTAGCACAACTTAACGCAAAATGTTTGAATTATTTTTTCTGTGCTTTAAAATCTGAAGATTACATGCGTGTTTCAACTTGCACTACTGGTAAAGAGATTTGGGATAAATTGTGTATTACTTATGCAGGAACTAAAGAAATCAAGCAATCTCGATTAAATATTTTGTTGCATGATTATGAACTTTTTCGTATGAAACCATCTGAATCAATTTCTGAAATGTATACAATGTTTACTCAAATTATAACTTCCTTGCATGCTTTAGGAAGAGAACTCACTAACTATGAAAAGGTGAATAAAATTTTAAGATGTTTGCCTTCCTCTTTTGATGCTAAAATCACAGCAATTACTGAATCTAAAGATTTGAATACTTATTCGATTGATAACTTATTTGGCTCACTCATTGCGTACGAGCAAGGGCCAACTAGGCTATTGCAAAAAATCTCATAGCAATTTTTTTTGTCCCAAATGTATTTATACCAAGTGACAGTATCAAGTTCATCATAAAAACTAAAGAGATGAGAGGGGCAATTGTAATCCAGCAAATGGAATTTCAAGGAGGAGCCAGCATTTATGGGGTTAGTCTTGATAAGCATGTTAAACTAAGTAGGGTGGATTTCTGGAAGAGTCCAACTGTTGGAGTAGAAATGCTAAGACATTGGATTCATGGGGAAGGCTAGGAAGAAGATTTTTAATGTTATGAAGCTCAAATAAAGCTTTACCATTACACCAAGGATCCCAAAAAAATTAAACATTTATGTTCGGTGTGATGTCAAAAGATGTGTTGCTTTATAGAATTGCCATAGCTTAAACCCTTTCCAGAACTTAGATGGGTTCTTGGGTTAGGGGTGTCATAAGGATATGTATTTTGATTTCCACCATTTGGCTAATTGGTTTTGTAAGTTCAAAAATCTCATAATCATGGTTCAACTTATGCAAATGTTAAGGCTGATAATGATGAGATGTTGAGGCCACCTTTATGCTTAAGCCTACAAGTGCTCATCCAAGAAATAAGATGAATCTTTTAAGCATTGATGTCTCAATGAAAGAGGAAGTGCACACATAATAGATTCAGTGTGTTTGAACAAGAATTGGGCAAGATAGCACTTCTTATCCAATAATCTATAAAGTTGTATATACTAAAATTCAAGATGAGTACGACTAGTAAAAGATAGACTTTTGGCTTTCCAACGATCCAAGAGTGTAGGCTTTTTGAATGAAGAATTGATATATAGAAATAGAAATCTTTTTCTTGGATATAGGAATGCCAAGATATTTAAAGGAACCATCACCAATAGGTAGATTGAGAATAGAGTTATGACCCTTTTTATTACCAGTTTGTTTGAAAAATGACATGACACTTTTAACTGCATTAATTCTCACATCACCGCAAAATCTATAATTCGTTTAATGGAGTTTAGGTTTTGGGGAATGGCTTTCCCAAAAATAAGTAAGTCGTTTGGATATAATAAATGAGATTATAGTGAAGTTTCCTCCAATAAATCCAGTGAAGGTGTTGCTGCATTTGTGGCTCTAAAAAAAGTTGGACAGACAATTCATAGCTATGTAATATAAATAAGTTGAAAGAGAGCAACCTTGGAGCAAATTAGGTGATGAACTAAAATAATCTTCCAAATCCCCATTAAGGCAAATAGAGAAGTTAGCCTCGTAAATGCAAGCTTTAACACAACCAATAAAGGGAAGAGGAAAGCCTTTATGTCTTAATCTAGAAATGATGAAGTCTATGAAAACTATGTGGAATGTTTGTGAATATCAAATTTGGCACAAAAATAATCTTCTCTCCTTAAAATTGAAGTCCCCTAAAATTTGCTCAGATAATTTTTTCAGTAGATAGTCTGTTCTGGATAAATCCTGATTGGACTTTATGGATAATGTTATATATATATATATAAAAGAAATCCACTGATAGGCCTATGCGTTAGTACAGGAAAAAATTATAAAGTCCTTAAAGGGACCTCAAGCTCACTAATGCTCAAAAGAGTTACAAAAGAAAAACAAAAAAAAAACCTATGAGCTCGAGTTCCCTACTAAGCAAAAATACAAAATACCTTAGGTACATTATACGGTGCACAAGAGCGAGCACCCAAAAAGAGATGAGCAAAAAAAAATCAGCATTCAGGTCCAGTTTCCAATCCAAAAAACCACCATAACAAAACACCTGCACTAAGAAAATTATGCAAAACCAGGTGATAACCAAGATAAAAATACCACAAATAAAACCAAAAGCTAGCAAATTGATAGATAAAGCACTTATCCACATAAGAATTAGTAAGAAGACACCAACAATTGTTAAAGCGGCCATGATCGTCAGAAGGAACCCCAAAAAACACATTAGCATAGGCACGGGAAAGGATATAGGGTTTAAATGACTCCAATTGCTCAACAATGTACCTGGTACAATTCAACCAAGGAAGGCAACACAGAGTGGAGATTAAAACCAGTTGTCCCACGGCTCAGAATCAAGGAAGAAACCTAAAAATAATAGTAAAAAGAAAATGCTTTGTGGTTTGATCTAGAGAGAGAAGCTCCCGTTTCTTGATCTAGAGAGGGAATCTGTTCATGTTTTGATTTTTTGAATTTCGCGGGTGATTTGTGATCGTGCTTCCTTGTTGAGGATGTTGGTTCAGGACCGCCGGCAGCGGCTTGCCGGCGGTAATCCTCCGTCGGACCTCAAACGAAATGTTCCTCTTAGAGTTGATGATCAAAGAACTGTAAAGAATCGTAATGGAGTGGTGGATCAAGAACAGTTCAGGGTTTCATCCAATTTGGTGATCAGAGAAGGATATAGGCCTCCGATGAGATTAGATCCTGTTGTTGAAGGGAAGGGCAAAGGAATTCTCATTGATCAGATTATTGAAGGGAAGAACATTCCGATTTCTTCTGTTATGGCTGAACAAGAAGAGCCGCCTGTTGAATTTCTGAAAATTCAACAAGGTCTGGAGATTATTGAACAAGAGAATCAGGATCAGGTCTGTAAGATTCTTAAAGAATCAATTGATCAGAATAAAGAAAATGCAGAAGATGCGGTGGAAAGGAATGTTGAATCTGAACCAGTTAACAGTTTTCAATCGGCTTGGCAAAAAACGCAGCATATCAAATTGAATTTTGATAATTGGTCAACCTGTTTTTCTGAAGATGGAATTGCAGTAAAACTCAATAGTAACAAGGAAATTGCCAACTCCCAAATTTTGAAGAAATCTCTAGTTGTCAAAGTACTGGGATCTAATATACCATTCTTTGTTTGTAGTCAAGAATTGAGGAGACAATGGGGTAAGATTGGTAGCTTTCATATTACCGCATTGGGCTGTAATTGGATGTTGTGTTCGTTTACCACCATGGAATCTATGGAAGAAGTGTTAAGTGGAGGTCCCTGGTACATAGGGAATCAGATTATAGGTATGGATAGATGGTCTTCATCTTTCTCTATTAATTCTCTTAAGGGAATCACTTCTCCAGTTTGGATTAGATTCCCGGGTTTACCATTGAGTTGCTGGGATGAAGAAAATATTCCTTTGATTGCGTCCATGATTGGAACTCCTATGATGCTTGATGGAAATTCACTCAAATGGAGTAAAAGAGAATATGCTCGATGCTGTGTTAGAATTGATCTAGAGAAGAAACTTCCTAGGGGAGTTTGGATTGAAGGGATTCATGGTAAAACCTTTCAACGTGTTGAATATGAGAGACTTTATTCTCTCTGTTATTGCTGTGGCAAAGTTGGGCACAGTAAAGATGTTTGTCCTGATGCAGTCGTTCAAATCAAAGAAAAACTGTCACAAGACCGTATAGAAGTGTTGGATAGATCTGAAACTGAGAAAAGAGGTGTAATAATGCAGCAATCTGAAGAGTATGGATCTTGGATCCATGTTAAATTCAGAGATAGAAGAATCAGAAATAATAAGAAATATGGTGGAGCTAATAACATCAATAAATAGGTTTTTAGACCTGTGGAACCGAAGAAGTAAAATCAGAATGTGGATCAACAGGTTGAAGCAGAATCAGAAGTAAATCTGAAAAAATCTGTAAATCTGGGAGATAAGGTGAATGCTGGAAGAATACAGGACATACCAATTGGAATAAATAAATTCCAAGCTTTGGAAGAAGATCTGGAAGAAGGAGAGTTAAATGAAGAAGTAGAGACAAGGCTTATAGAGAAGATGGAACCACCTGGACAAAAAGGCAGCAATCTGTTACTCAGAATTCCAGATACAGAACAGAATAGTGAAGATCAATTGAAATCTATCTCAAATTCTAGTAAAGTGAAACTAGCCAAGGAATTGAGATCTTTGGGACCTATGGAAACTGATACAAAGAAGAGAAGAGGAACTAAAATAAACAATGGAATAATGGGGGATCATTCCTCTATTATGTCTTAATGGCTTCACTTATTTTTTGGAATTATAGGGGGGCTAGGAAGAAGGAGACCTCCCTTTATCTTAGAGAAATTGTAAAAGATAATAAAGGTTTTTTTATTGGATTAACTGAAACAAAGATGTCATCGCTTGATGGAAATGACATTAATCAGATTATGGGTACAGATTGGGATTTACTTTCATCAACCTGCAAATGGTGTCTCGGGTGGTATTCTTGTGATGTGGAAAAAGGATACAACATCCTTTGAAGTCCTGAATAACTCCTCCCAATTGATTATGGGAATTCTCAATGTCAACAACATGGGTAAGTGGAACATTGCTACTGTTTATGGAAGTAATGATGCTTATGAACGTAAGTCCCTTTGGCAGCAGCTAGAAGAATGTATTATTGGAAACGATCCAGGAATTATTGGAGGTGACTTCAATTGCATCCTCTCCAAGGAGGACAAGAGAGGTGGGAAAAGATTCCACCTTTCTTATGGTACTAAAGATATGAAGATGTTTCTAATGAACAATGATTTTCATGATATTGGATTTATAGGTCCAAAATACACTTGGTGCAATAATAAAGAGGGAAATTCCAGAATTTGGGAAAGGCTTGATAGATGTTTATTAAATTCCACAGCTCTTCAATGTATCCCAATGGCTAAGGTACATCATTTGTCTAGAGTTGCTTCGGATCATGCACCTATTGCTATCAATTTGGTGGAATCCCAAAAACAAAATTGTGCAGTTTTAAGGTTTGAAGATACATGGAAGTCTTATCCGGCCACTTGGAATATCATTTCAAAAGCTTGGAAGAAAATGGATTTTGGTACTAATGCTGAAATACTTCAAAGAAAGCTGAAGAGATCTTTAAAACCTCTTTACTATTGGAACAAGAACAAATGCAAAGAACTTAATTCCTTGAAAGAGGAATTGAAGAAGGACATCTTACAACTTCAAGTTGAAGAATCTAGTTATGGTGGTTTAACGGCTGATAAATTGAAATCTTTAAGGAGTAAAGTCTATGAACTTAATGTGACTTTAAGAAGACTAGCTACTTGGTGGAATCAAAGGGCTAAGGTAAAATGGCAACAAGATGGAGATATAAATTCTAGATTCTTTCACCAATATGCTTCGGCTAAAAGGAATGGAAACAGAATTTGGCAAATCAAAGATAAGCATGGGACTACTGTTGATGATTTGGAGCAAATTGAGAATGTTTTTTACAGTTTTTTTCAGGACAAATGGACAGCTAGAGGATGCAAGCTGACGGGATGGCCTTCATGTCCAGAAAATCTGAGAATATCGGAGGAGAATGCTAGGCAACTGAATGAGGATTTTACAAAAGAAGAGTTGATCAATGTGGTCTTCAAACAAGGTAACAATAAATCACTTGGGCTGGATGGTATTACTAATTCTTTTTTCAAATTTTATTGGAAGATTGTGGGAGATGATACTTGGAAAGCCATTGAGGAATTTTTTAAAACTGGTATCATGCATAGTGATTTGAAGGATACCCTTATTGTTCTCATTCTTAAAATTAAAAATCCTATAACTCCATCCAACTTTAGGCCTATAAGTTTATGTCAAACCACATATAAACTAGTGGCTTCAATGATTGTTAATAGAATGAAGTATTTCATTGGAAATTGTATCACTGAAGAACAAGCTGCTTTCCTTCATGGTAGATCGATGTCTGATCATGTCCTTCTTTCTCAAGAGGTATTCCATAAGATGAAAATTTCTAAGAGGAAAAAAGGTTTTATGGCGGTTAAACTGGATATGGAACAAGCTTATGATAGCATGTGTTGGGATACTTTATTTCAAGTATTAAATATGTTTGGCTTTCCTATGAAGTTGAATATGCTAGTTATGGAATGTATTAGAAATGCTAGATTTGCTTTCATTTTGAATGGTAAAAATTCCAAATGGATTGCTGCTGAGAATGGCTTTAGGCAAGGTTGCCCTCTATCGCCATTCTTGTATGTCCTTTGTTCTCAGCTTCTTTCCTTGGCTATCGCACAAAGGGGCCAAGATTTGGGAATTCAGGTTTCCAGTAGAGCAAACAATATAAGCCACTTGTTGTTTGCTGATGATGTGCTCTTATTCTCTAAAGCTACCAAGCGACTTGCTGTCAAAATGAATAAAATTGTAAGGGATTTTTGCTCTTGGACTGAACTACAAATTAACATTCCTAAATCTCAAATTCTGTTCAGCAAAAGAATGAATAGAGTGGATAAAATTTAGATTATGAAGATTTTAAAGTTTAAAGTGGTGGAGGAATTTCAATACCTGGGAATCAAACTTATGTTGAGAAGGCCTTTGAAAGCTGATTTCAAATTTTTATTAGATTCGGTCTTAACTAAACTGAATTCTTGGGGTAGCAAATGCTTATCTATGGTGGGGAAAATGACTCTTGCTAAGTCATCTCTTCTTACTTTACCAAACTTTATTTCCACCCATTCTTTGGTTCCTAAGAAGATCTTGTATGAGATTGATAAATGTTGTAGGAACTTCATTTGGCATAAAAGAGATGGGAAGAAAGGTATGCACTACATTGCTTGGAAGACCTTATGCAAAGCAAAAGATCAAGGTGGTTTGAGCTTTCACTCAGCGGTTTGTAGAGCTGGACCCCTCAAAGCTAGGTTGACTTGGAGACTTATTCAAAATCAGAATTCTTTACTTCATCAGATTATGGATGCCAAATATGGTGATAGTTGGTGGAAAGGGAGCTGTAATGTGGGCAAATCTATTGCTTGGAAGATCTTGAAGGAGGGAGCTGAATACTTAAAACCTCTTTTGAGGTGGAGAGTGGTCAATGGGAGAAATATTAGTGTATTATCAGATGTTTGGTTATTAGACAGATGTTTAGATAAATGGCCTATTACTCCGGACTGTGGGAATTTGGTTGGCATGATGCTGAATCAATTCATAACAGAGAACGGACATTGGGACAAGGATAAACTGCAAAGGTACTTTCCTGATGAGATTATCAGTGTGATTTTGCAAATTCCGATTGAAGCAAGTGCAATGGCAGATTATAGGGAGGAGATTAGTTTTCTTTCAGGGAAAACTATTACAGCCCGTGCATTTGAGAACTTTAACAAAAACAGCATCTGTGATGAAGATAATGGATTTCATAAATGGCTGAAAAAGTTGAAATTATCTGCCCGTGTTCAATTTTTTTGGTGGAGATTGAGCAAGTCAGCTTTACCCACTAAGGAATTTTTGAAACTAAGAAGACTCACTACTGAAGACAGGTGCGTGAGAGGATGTCCTTAAATTGAAAATCTGGAACATATTACAGTTTGCTGTTTAGAACTGCAGAAAATTCTAAAACAGATCCAAAGTTGGGGAATTTACATTCCTGTCTTTAACACTTTGGAGGAGTGTTTGGTTGAGCTAAAAGTCATTTCTACAATTAACCCAAACTTAGATGGAATCTATTGCAATGCAGTCTTCTATAATTGGAAAAACAGAAATGCCATTAAGCATGGGAAATATGTTGTTCCTATCACTACCATTGCAGCTGAAGTCCTATTCTCAGCTGTAAATACCGCTAATCCTATCATTCGTAACTGGGGTGCTAATCTCCCTAGGGAGTTCCAAGCTCTTTGGCACCCTCCACAGATTGACTGGATTAAGGTTAATGTGGATGCTTCTCTTCTTACTTCTTATAGTGCTGGCATGAGAGGATGTTTTAGAGACTTTAAAGGGAGATTATTACTTGCTTTTGGTGAAAAGAGAACACATTGGGATATTAATAGCCATGAGCTTGATACTGTTGTGGCACTTAGGAAGCTTATACAACCATGGATGCTTGAGAGTAAAGGAATCATAATTGAAGGTGATAACATCAATGTTATCAAATTCATACAACATTCATTGAACAATGCTAAATGGCAAAATAATAATGGGACGGAGGAGGATCTTCTCTTCTTAACTGACTTCAATAAGGTAATTCTTCATCATGTGCATAGGAATTGTAATAATGTAGCCGATTTATGTGCTTCTATGGCTAGAGATAACAATTTTTACTTTGATAGTTCTTCTTTTGCCAACATTCCTCCTTCACTTTGTTCGTTGTTGAAGAAGTGTGAGCACTATCTTTAGATTGTATCTTGTTTTTTTTGTTTTTCTCATTTTAATGCTAATTGCATTCTTCAAAAAAAAAAGAAACCTTTAAGCCTTTGAGGGCTCAAATTTTTACAATCATTTTATAGGAGTTGCACAAGAAAAAGTTCTAAAGCCAGAGATTGAGCTAGCATGATTTTGTTTGGGGATAAGAGCAATAGCAAAGGCCTTGGCAATTTTTTGAAGATTACTATTGGAAAAGAAATATTTTATTGCTTCGCTGATATCATTGGCAATGATATCCTAAAATAAAAGAGAATAGTACATTTTAGATTAAATATAAAAATATGAGAGCTTTAAATATTATAATATTAATTTATTTATTTATTTATTTATGTGATATAAAGAGATCTTTGCTATATGTGATAAAACAAATGATTAGAACAACACAACACAAATGATTACAAGGCATGTGTACATCAACTCATCATATAAACATTCAATCATATAATTAAAAATTATAAAAATTCTATTTCAAAGAATCATTATTCCTTTGAACCGGAAAACAAAGAACATAAATGGGTCAGAACAATGTTTCATTTTGTACTTCCAAAACTAACGAAATTTTGCTAACAACAAATGATTCTCGGGAGAAATTCTGTGAGGCACATACTTCACAAGCACTGCATCTAATCCTTGTTCTCTAAGCCAGAGGACCCTCCCCATATCAATAATATCTTTGCACTTGAAACCAAAAGCAGCTCTGTCCACAGCTTTCATGTTTCTTATAATTTCTTCAACGCTTCTGTCACCCATGAAATATTCAACTGGACCAAAGAGTTTTTGAACTTCATTCACTTCCCTGTTTGCAGTAGAGAAAGTAAATGTAAGGGTGAAAATAAAAAACCAAGACAGATTTTTTGAAATATTAATACAAAATGTGACTTTGATGGGTACTTTTAACATGTAGTGCAAAGAAATATGAATGTGAATGTCAACTGATAAACGTTGATAGTCTATTCCTCTCCCACTTCTCATGAATCAATGGTTTTAATTCACTACAAGAATCCAACATTTATTTTTTTCCAAATAACTGATAATGCATCACCCTGGAAGACAGTGAAGTAACTCGACAAGCTATACAAAATGTTTTGTTACTTCATCCAACAAAACTCTCTTCGAGAAAATGGTTAATTGTAATTAAAATTCACAAACAAATAGGTTTTCTATACATAATCAATGGTATTTGCAAGGTAAAGAAGCACTAGTCATTATTGGAGAATAGATAAAGAGTAATTCAAACACGGATAACGAAAAGGGACGAAAAAAAAAAAGGAAAAGAAGATCAACATATAAAAATACTAAAAATTTTATACGAATTAATTGATGAATATATATTATAGGACTCGAGCACCAAAATCGTCAAACAAATAGTAAAATTCAACAAACCCACAGATTTTCTTAATAAGAAAAAGAAACACGAACAAGCAAGTTACAATGGTCCTCTTTCAAATCCTAAGCGCCGCTAGAATCCAAAAAAGAAAAAACAGTGGACAACAAAATCTCATAAAATTCAGCATACCAAAAACATAACCCTAACCTTAGGATAAATCAACTACTTAAAGTAAACAATAAACAACAAATACCAAAACAGCCCTCCACCAATTCCCTCTCAAATCTACCATATTTCCTTAATTATTTCCCTCCCAGTCAGCCCTCAAATCTTCCTTCTTCAATTAAGAATCATTTCCTAATTAATCCCTTCCCAAATCAGCCCCAAAATCTACTCTCTTTAATTAGGAAACATCTCCTAATTAATCCTCCTCCTAGCCGCCCCATCTTCCCCACCCAAATGAAAGGCGGAATCTAGCTGGGTGGACCTTACTTCTGCCTGGAGTAAACCAAGGTGGGTACCTTCTGGACCGACTGGATCAGTCCCTCCTGAACCGATCTAACAATACTCCCCTCAAAAGTGCCAACTTATCCTTAAGGTGGAATGAAGGGAAATGTTGCTAAATAGTCTGGTAGGACTACCATATGGTTTCATACTCAGGAATATTCTTCCACCTAATTAACACATTATTGCTTCCTGTTACTCCTAGTCACATTCCTTTGACCTCCAATGGTTCTAACAACACCTCCATATCATCCATCAAGGTTGGGGGAAGTGAAGAAGATGGAATGTGCTCTCCAATCATCCGTCGCAACTAGGAAATACTGGGTGAAAGGTTGACAACAGTGCTAATTGTAAGCAATATTCCACGGCACAGATGCGCTCCATTATCTCTTAAGGACCACATAGCAGGGTGCTAACTTATCAAGTAAACCCTATCCCCTATTTCTAATTGAATGTCTCTCCTTTGTGCATCTACTTGCCTCTTCATAGTTTGTTGAGTTCTCAATATATGCCCCTTCAGCTCTGCCAAGATTTTGCATGTCTTCCAAGTAATGCTCCACTGATGCCACTGATGTGCTGCCTTGTCCATAATGTATCAAGGCATATCTCTTATGTATAACACTTTAAACAAAGTTATTTGAGCTGCCGAATAATAAGAAGAGTTATACCAATACTCTATACATGCCAATCATTTTGCCCACATCTTTGGTGTATTCGATACAAAGCACTAAAGATAAGTTTCACACTCGATTGACCACTTCTATCTATTTGTTCGTCTAAGGATGATAAGCAATACTTATTTCCAAAACAATCCACTGCAACTTGGGCATTTCCTTCTAGAAATGGCTCAGCAAGACCTTGTCTCGATCAAATACAACCAACCCAGATATCCCATGTAGTCTCACCAACTCATAAAGACCGTCGTTACTGATACTATTGTATAAAAGGTGCGAAGGGGAATGAAATGGGCATACTTACTCAATCGATCCACTACCACCAGTATCAAGAGTATCCTTCTAACTTTGGCAGCCCTTCAATGAAGTTCATGATAACCTCGTCCCACACCTTTTCTAGCAGAGCTAATGGTTGGAGGAGCCCTCCTAGAGACATAGCTAAATATTTGTGCCTCTGACAAATATCACAGCTAGCCACCATTTTTTGACATCCTTCTACAAACCCTCCCAATAGCTCTGCAGAAAAACAACAACATATCTTTTTGAACCCCGACTGTCCCACAATGGGCATCCCATAAAACTTCAGGAAATGTAAGGAGAGGTCTTTAGAAGCACAAACCGCCAATAATGAAGCAACTTCTGTCCCACCACTGAATATTCCAGATAGCTGCCTTTATTTTCCACCAACTCCTCCCTAATTTTCCTCACGCTCTCTCTCCTCAGTGCCTCCTAATCAACCACTAAGGGTATAGACAATGCCATCATCTAGAGCTCTCTCATGAACCTAGATAAATCATATGTTGCTTTGTTTTCAACCCCATATTGATACTGAATCTCAAAGTCATAGCCCAATAACTTGGAAAGCCACATTTGACGCTCCTCAATGATCATTCACTGCTCCAACAAATACTTCAAACTCCTCCAGCCAATTCTGACGAGTGAAGTGACTTCCCAATAAATAAGGCTATCATTTCTAAATGGCCAACACAATCTCCCTCAGCTCTCTCTCATAAACTGACTTGAGTCATGCCCTAGCTGTCAACACCTGACTAAAATAGGTCACTGGTCTCTGGTTCTGCATGAGTACCACTCCCAACCCAAATCCCGAGGCATCTATCTCAACTACAAATGTCTAGCTAAAATTTGGGAGAGCTAATGCTAGTACACTGGTCAAAGCTTTCTTCAACTACTCAAAAGTCTGGGTGACTAACTCTCCCCAATTTAAGTTGTTCTTCTCAAGTTGTTCCGTCAACGACCCTGCTATAAAATTGTATCATTTCACAAATTTTTTATAGTAGCTTGTGAGCCCCAAGAATCCTCTTAGCTCCTTTAAAGTCTTGGGTATGGGTCATTTGAGCAAGACCTCAAACTTATCATGACCAACTGTCACTACTTGAGATACAACATACCCTAAATACTCCACTCTTGGCTGGGCGAAAGTGAATACATCTTCTGATTTGCAAACAAAGAGGCCCTCTTAAGTAGACAGCACAAACCCCAAATGCTCCAAGTGCTACTCCTCAAACCTACTATATACCAATATATTGTCAAAAAATACCAGCATAAACCTTCGCAAGTAAGACTGGAATACCCTATTCATCAAAGATTAAAAGGCATCACCAAAACTCATAGTGTCCCCTTGTGCATATTAAAGTTGTCTTGTTGGTGTCTCCTGATCGCACTCTAATCTGATAGTACTTGGACTTCAAGTCGATCTTGGAGAATACCATAGATCCATACAACTCATCCAACAGCTCATCAATGACTCGTATGGGAAACTTGTCTGGTACAATTTTCTTATTCAGGGCATCGTAGTCTACACAGAACCTCGAACTTTTATCCTTCACCAATTATACCGGACTAGAGAAAGGGCTCACATTGGGCTTGATGATTTCAGCTTCGAGCATCTCTCGAATCAGTCTCTCAATCTCATCCTTCTAGATCTGATGATAGCGGCATGGTCGGACACTAATGAGAGAGACTCCTTTCTTCAAAACAATGACTTGCTCATGCTCCCGTAGGTGTGGCAATCCCTAGGGAAGCTGGAACGCTTCCCTGAACTAATGAAGAAGTGGTTGGACAATGACTGAAATGTCATTTATCTCCTCTATCTCTCCTCCCTCCAAACTCTGGAGCTCCACCCAAAATCCCCCTCCTTCCCCTTAAAGCATGAATTATAGTTTTCATAGAAACTATTGCTTTGGATAAGTTGGGGTCTCCATTGAATATCACCTTTCTCCCCTCCACCTGGATCTTCATAGTTAAGACCCTCCAATTTACCTTGGTTTCTCCCAAGGTTTGTAGTCATTTCATTCCCAAAATCAATTTAGTACTTCCCAACTCCAATAGAAGAAACCAACATGGTGTGAATCCTCAGCCAATAACCTCCCTACCCGTCCTAACAGAAACTCAAATCTTCCCCAATAATCCATCAAAGTGCCTTCTTGTGTCAATGCGAAGAATTTCTCATAGTAGCAATCCCCATCTTGTTTGGCTCGAAAACGCTCTAGCAATCGATCCTGGATTGTGCACCTCATCTCCCTCCATTGGTACCATGCCAATGCCTTCCCATCAAGATATAGAGTTGCTGCCATAAGCCTCTCCCCTTCTGCAAACCCATTCAGCGCAAAGTATTCTCCACCCTATTTATTCAACCATGAGCGTCCTCCCCTTCAAATACTGACATTTTCAACTTCCGAATATTCTGATCTCCTCCACCCCCATATCTTCTTCCACTTCTCATACCTCCCATGAAGCGAGCATCATGATCTCTGCATGGTTCCCTTTCTCCTCTCCTCTTGTCGTATTCAACCTTCTTGTCTTACTCTTCTCAATCCCTCATACCTTCACCCCTCCTCGGTAGAGGCTCAAGGGGGGGTATTCCCTTCCTCCTCTCCTCCAATTTTCACCTCTCCGTTTTCCCTCGGCATATCCTTTTCGTGATTTCCCCTTGTTTCTGATGAAGTCGTCTTAGCTTGATTCTTTAACATATGTTTCATCATATACTCGAGATTTCCAAACCTTCATTCTATCACCGAAAAGTGCTCATTCAACGATCTGACATTCGTTCGCAACTACCCTACTTCCTCCTCAAACTTTTCTTCCAACGCCTCAAATCTTTTCCTGGCATCGATCATAAGAAATTGCTCTGATACCAATTTGATAGGACTTGAGCACCAAAATAAACAAACACAGTAAAATTCAGCAAACCCACATTTTCTTGATAAGAAAAAAAAAACAAGAACAAACAAAATACAATGGTCCTATTTCAAGAGGAGGACATTCTCACCCAAATCCTAAAAGCGGCTAGAATCCCTACAAAAATAGTAGACAACAAAACCTCACAAAATTCTGCATACCAAAAACATATAACCCTAACTCTAGAGTAAATCAACTACATAAAAAAAACAATAAACAACAAATACCAAAACAACCCTCCCCCAATTCCCTCCCAAATCTTTCCTATTTCATTAATTAGTTCCCACCCAAATCAGCCCTCTTCAATTATAAAATCTTTTTTAATTAATCTTCTCCCAAATCATCCTGCAAATCAGCCCTCTTCAATTAAGAAACATCACCTAATTAATCCCCCTCCGAGCTGCCCCCTCCTCCTTGCATTAAATCTTGGGGCCCCACCCTAATGGGAGGTAGAATCCAACTAGGGTGAACCCTGTTTCCACCTGGAATAAACCAGGGCAAATCCCTTCTGGACCGGCTAAACTAGTCCCTCCTGGATCGGTCTAACAATATCTTGTTGTCTGCTATAGATATTATTATGAACTAGGATTTAGGGATTTAAACTCTATATTCTCTAGTACAAACATAAGACTATGCCAGAATTGGACCATGAGCCTAGTCTGTACACTAGAATTTTGATAATTACAAACATTATTGATTATGTTAATATAGATTATAATTAAGTGTGCAAATTTTTATACTAACACTTTAAGTCAAAAGAAACAATTGTCATACAAAACACGGAATAAAAAAGGACTAATTGAGCCCAAAATTGCAAACGTGAAAATCATCAAAGACTATGGAGAACTCATAAAGAAAAATGTATGTCAAAATTATAATTTTTAATCAAGTCTTCTTTTATATGTAGGATTATATTGGCTAAACAAAAGTGCACACACACCGGAGTGGAGAATATATTAAAAATAAAAAAATTTAATGTTAATTAAACCACTTGATTTCTGACAAATCATGGTGTACAATCTATATCGTATTGCGCGATATGTTATGGTTATTTTTGAAAATTCTAAAAATCAAGTGATATTAATTAATAGAAAATTTAAATTTAAATTTAAAAAAATAAATCAAATTATATGATTTACATTGCCCTACACGATCTAGTATTTCAAATTAAGCAGCCATTATTTACACTTTTCAAAAACAGGCAATTTCAAAATTATATTTATCGTATTATATGAACATCTTTGTAGTATACGACTATTAAATTTCATTTGAATATTTACTTATTATAGGACAGAGATCAAAGAGTTAAATTAGAGTTAATTTTGCACTGTACGCTTCCATTAATACGGAACGACCAAACAGAGAGCATGCCTAGACGAACTCTATTTGAACTGAACGATTCACCACTCTGAGTCGAGAACTTGAATTAATCATATTGTATGATCCATATCGCATTGTCTGATTAAATAGAGAGGAAATTAAGAATTTCAAGCTGAATTAAACTAATTGTATAATACAATCCATGGACAGTATTGTACGATCAGCCCATCAAAATCATTAAACATTCTATTTAGGATTTCTTCAAGAGCATTCTTATAAAAAACATATCTTAAGAAACCCTAAATAATTTTTTTCTCTTGTTGGGTTCCTTTGAGTTCTTGAGAGCTTTGGTGTTCTAAGAGTTTTGGAAGAGAGATTAGAGAGACTTATGATATCCTTTGAGATGGTATGAGGTGAGGATTTCACCACGGTAATCTAGTCAATTTCAATCCTTAAATCCTCTAGTTTTTGTTGTAATAACTCTTAGAGAAGGGCTCTAGTTATTCTAGGTGTTGAGACTTGGATCAGGCTTCATGGATCTAGCGGGAAGCCAAGGAGAAGAGGCTTCTCGAGAAGAAAGGTAGTGTTGGGTATCTCTGCTACTTGCAAAGATACCTCGAGGAAATAAGTGTTTGTACGATTTCCTCCATTACCCGTACCAATGTTTAAAATTGAGTATTCGGGTATTGAGGCGTTTTTCGTTGGTGAGGAGAGGCGTAAGCCTTAAGGATTTTTTAGGCGTAAGCCTTAAAATCAAAAAATTGCGTAAACATAAAATAATAAATTTTGTATATACCAATGAGTAAATAATATATAAAACATAAAAATGCTACTTACCACATCTTTGAGAATAAATAAGGGAGACATATCACATAAGAACTCACTAGTCATCAGCACTGTCATCACTCATCAGTCATCACTCATCACTAAGGGGGTCTTCATTTGAATCATCATTATGATGAACTGCTCTCTCCTCTTCCCCCTCTCCTATAGAGTCCAATATCTCCCAATCAGCTTCTTCTTCCTCATTATCAGTTATCTTCCTCTTCCCTAAATATTTTTGAACAATATCAATATATCATAATGAATAATAGTATAATACATTAATAAAAATTTAAGAAAAGAAAATTATATTATTTATATACCTTTTTTTATTTGTTCTTGTGTTGTGGTGGATGTGAATGCTTTAAGACCATTAAAGAAATCAACATTTAAATCTTCATCTTGTAATTTAGTCGGCATCACTTCAACATCTACAAACCACTCATCATCATATGCCACATCATCACAAAGCAAAGGATCTTCATCATCCATTAATCCTTTTTTCTTCAAATTTCTATCTCTAAGTCTCCTATTGTACATAATGTACACAGTGAGTTCATCCTCAATGTCGACAAGCGATTTCTCCTCTTTGTATGTACTTGATTGTAGGTACTCCAATTTCTTTCACAGCCAGATGAAGAGTATGTCAAGCCCAAAACTTTCACAGCAAAACGCTGTAATTCTGGAGTCCCACACCAAATTGAATCCACCACTCAACTGGATATCGTTTGGCAATTGTATCTTTTGCTTCTTGTAATCCAAAAAAATCTTCCTTGTTCCTAAAAGGTACCAATTGCAAGTCAGCATTTGATCTTTCAGTTGCATCACTTATTAGACGATCCATGCAAAGATATAATCCCAACTTATTTCAGGGTTTGTAGACTTGTTCTCTACATATTGATACTGAGGGTTTAGGTAGTAGCCAGCGGCATGCAAGTATCGGTGAAACTATAGTTCCCACCTATCATCAATAATATTTCAAATTTCCCTAAAGCTTCCCTCACTGCCTCCTAAGTTGGAGGCAATCATCTCTTTGGCTTCATCCATGGCATTGTAGATGAAACCCATTGCAGGCTTCTTCTCAGCATCCACCGTCCTTAAAACATGAACTAAAGATCTAGTGGTTGTAATGGCATATAAGACACTTTGCCAAAATCTGTCATTTAAAATAATCTTTCTAATCTCTTTTCCCTCAGCCTTCTTCGCCCAAACACAACTCAACCACTGTGTAGATGTGAACATAGCCTCTAAAGGTTGCCTAGCATCCAGCATGCTCTCTACGGTCAAGTAAGCGGTGGCAAATCTTGTTGCGGCTGGCCTTAGAATTTCTTTCTTCAAAAATTTTCTCATAAGAGCTAGACCCAAGAGTAGTTGTAAATAAACTTGGTTATTTTTTTTGCTTTAGTGAGTGCATTTTTATGTTGAGGTAGCTCCCCAAGCTTCTCAAGAATCAGATATATGCAATGTACAACACATGGAGTCCAGTACAAATGTTTCCTCTTCTCCATAAGTTTATTACCTGCAGCCTTATAAGAACTTACATTATCTGTCACAATTTGTACAACCAAATGTTCTCCAACCTCATCAATAATGCTATCTAATAATCCAAATATGAACTCAGCATCTTTGACCTAGTCAGATGCTTCAATTGACCTTAAAAACACAGTATCATAAGGATTATTAATGAGGATGTTGATCAGACTTCTATGTTTGATATCAGACCACCCATCTGACATAATTGTTACTCCTGTTTGGGCCCAAGTCTTCTTAATTTCTTCGATGCTTTTATCAGTGCTTTCCAACTCCTCATTCAAAATCCATGTTCTTAAATCATACATGGTTGGAGGTTTGAACCCTCTCCCAAATGCTCCAACTGAATGAATCATGTTGTAATAAGCAGGTGATGTTGCAACATTAAATGGAATTGCATTTTCGTAGAAGAATCTGCCTATATCCTTACACACTCTTCTCCGCGCCTCCCTTGCATTTTCTAGGGCCATCTTCTGTGTAGTAGAAGGCCTATCCTCTAATATGTCTACCATATAATGATCCATGGGCCCTCTAACACCCCTAGATGAAATGGGCTTCATAGAAGAAGATGAATCCCTAACGCTGCGCTCACTCCCGTAGTAAGATCCAACATCAACTCTATCCTCAAATTGCTTCTGTGCAAGATGTTTTGATGTAGTTGACTTATTCATGTATGACTTTATCTCATCCCTTACAGTATCAGGAACTTTGGAGCAAGGAGCAACATTCTTGTGAGAACCTGAAAGGTGTTCCTTCATCCTAATCACATCACCTTTCACAACTTTATCACAGTAATTGCATTTCAGATAGACATATGTTTTACCACTACCTCCTACATCCACCTGAGTGCTATGTTTCTATGCTGGATCTTTTCTATGACTTGATGCAGCTTTATCCTTATTTCTGACCATTCTGATTGAGCAAAAATAGGAAGTGAACAAGTTTTTACTAATCTTTTCAATGACCTAATGCAGGTCGGACGAGACAGCAGCCTCGGTCAGAAGCGGCCTCCGGTCGTACGGAGAAGACATCAACCCAACTCGCAGTAGAAGAAACCTCCACGCAAAAGGCGAAGAGAGCAGCTCTCGTTTAGGGTTTACTATGCGTACTGGATGTGTTTAAATTATATAATGTCGAGCCGTCGATAAATTTTTTGGATGTGTTCAATTTATATAGTGTGTATTTTATGCGTATATACTGCGTATGTAATGCTTATTTAAGGCGTATATGAGATGTAATCTATGTGTATTTTGTAAAACTTCTTCTAAAATATTTGTAAATTAGCAGTTGGAGCAGCTGTAACTTATTGTATGATTTTATATTAATATTTAATAAAATATAAGATTTTCTGGTTATAGTATGAGTACTGGATGTGTTTAATATTATATTGTGCATAATATATGCGTACGTTGTGCGCAATATATGGGTATACAATGCATACACCATGCGTATTTTGTGCGTACTCTCTATGTGAACATTGCGTATTTATAAAAATAAAAAATAATTAAAAGAATATTTAATAGAATTTGATAAATATAATTTTAATGACTATATACAATATAAAAAATACAAGAACAAAATAAAAGAACATTTATAATAAATACAATTTTACAAGAGAACCTATGTACATTCTATTAAAAATATTAAACCAAAATAATTACAAGAGAAGCTTGCTTTAATGTTTAGACATGATTGTCATTCAGAAGTAATTCAGGCTTAACAGAAGATAAGATTTTTTACTTAAGAGTTAAGAGCGAAGTTTAAGGCTGCTGATAGATTGTGATTCATTTAAGGCTAAGGATTACCTAATTTTGAAATATACTTATTTATCCTCATCCTCAAAAAAATCACAATCTAACAGCAACCTTACACTAAGCTCTGAAGTAAAAAATCAAACCTTCTGTCAAGTCTGCATTACTTCTGTTTGAAAATATCATGCATTACATAAGGCAAGCATTCCCACATTCTATAGTGAAAATTTTAATGTTGAACAATGGTAAACAATAAATTGTAAATAATGGCTCATAAAAATTCAACCAACCCTCCCAACCATATCTGCCACCCGTCAGTCCACAGCTAACGAAAATTATTATTCATGTCACGGCCCCTCAGTCCATACAAAATATAAGTAACCTAAAACATTTAATAGAATGTATGCGTGTATTATGCATACTCTATGCGTCTTATGTGCGTAATATGTGGGTGAATTATGCGTACTCTACGGGTATTTTGTGCGTTCGTTATGCGTATTATTTAAAAACGTTTAAAAAATATTTTTTAAATTATTTTTTATTTAAAATAAATAAGAAATTCAAACACTAATCTTTAAACGTAAATGTCAAACACAAAATCTTTCAAACATCATATTCCTTATTTCTCTTCCTTAAATACAATCCACCAAGAGCCATAAACCCTTTGTATTTGTTCAAATATCATATTCAAGACTAGAAAATGAAATAATAATAATCATATTGCGTCTAATTTATAATAACAAGTTTAAATTCAACGTGTTAAACATATTTCTCATTATTTTAATGTAAGTAACTTAAAAACAAAGATAGATATTAATTAAAACATTTAATAGAATTTGATAAATAAAATTTACTGCGTAATGTGTGCGTGTATTATGCTTACTATGTGCATTTTTTGTGCGTAATATGTGCGTGTATACTGCATACGATATGCGTGTTGTGTGAGTGCGTAATGCGTATTCTTAAAAAATATTTAATATAATTTGATAAATAAAATTTACTGCATAATGTGTACGTGTATGATGCGTACTATATGCGTCTTTTGTGCGTGCGTTATACGTATTATTTAAAAACGTTTAAAAACTATTTATAAAATTATTTTTTTCGTTAAAACAAATAAAAAATTCAAACACTAATCTTTAAACGCAAATGCCTATCACAAAATCTTTCAAACATCATATTATGCGTATTGTATGCTTATTATCTGCTTACGATATACGTAATATATGCGTACAATATGCCTACACAATACGTACGATATGGGTAATTTATGCGTATTATCATTTAATAAGTTATTTTCTAATCAAATTAATGTAAATAACATTTATACACATAATTAAAAAATATATTCTTCAGAAATAAACATTTATACACAAAATGATAAACATTTATACACAGAAACTGTTTAAACATTTATACACAGAAACATTTATACACAAACATTTATATACAGAATGATAAATATTTTACAGAATAAAAAACTGTTATTTTTCCAACGTTTTACAAAATATTTCATATGCAAATTCTGCCCTATACTTTGGCATGTCTTCTTGCCAATTTGTACTATCAGTCCAATCAGTGTTGCCTTCAAGTCTTGTTATTTCCATATATTTACATACATACATTCCACAATCTACAGAGTTCTCCTGTTTTGGTGCACCTTTAATAGTAGAAAGCTTCCATTTTCTGATATCACTATTAAAAACTCCTTTCGTGTTAGAATATAGGGCTTTAAACTGAAAAATACGTAGAGCAAGGATTAGTTCTGTAAATTTTTTAAAAATTGAAGAGGACATGTTCATCTAACACTTACGATTTTTGGAACAACAAGCCTATGCTCTTTGATGCGGTGGGGCAACGAGTCATAAAATTTCCACTTTTGTTCTTTCAGCAAACCAACCAGAAGGATAATGTGCGAGGATTCAATGATTGGCTGTAATAAAATGTTGTTTGAAAAAACGAAAAGTTTAGTTATACGGTCGATTTGCAATTTGGACAATTTATCCCTTTATTATTCTGCAAGTGCAAATAGTAAATGTAACTATGTAAGAACTAAGAAATGAATACTAAATTACTAATCCAATAGTTAAACTGATTAATTGAATACTAAGTTACTAACCCAATAAACTGGAGAGATGTATAGAAATTGATGGTACTTGTCAGGCATAAGATTATACTTCTCATCTAACAAAATGGCAAAAAGATCTACATGTTCATTACCTAAATAATTGTCATTTAATAACTCGTCAATTTCAGCTCTGGAAATAAGAAGGTTACTAACAAACAAGATACTATTGTCCCTGCAAAAAAAATATTAAATACGCATTTTATAAGCATACAATACGCATATCATAAGCATATCATACGCATAACATAAGCATATCATACGCATATAATACGCGTATCATAAATACGCGTATAATAAGCATACCATAAGCATATAATATAATACGCATAACATACGCGTATCATAAGTATACCATACGCATAACGAACGCATATCATACGCATAACTCATGCATACCATACGCATACAAATATTCAAATATAAAATAAGTTGCAATTTTTTTACCTTTGATTGAACTTTTTCAAACTTTTATGCACAAAATTTTTCTTCTCAGAACTCAAACTTAGAAGACCTTTATAATTTTCTATTTCATTTGTATAAACATGAGTTACAGAATTTCTATGAATGTCCATCTACTGGTATTGGTTCATTTGGATTTGTATATGAAATAAGTTGCATTTCTGTTGGGAATGGCTCATTTTGTGGGATTGGCTTATTTTGGGGGATTGGTTCATTGGGGCTGTGGGGAGGGATATTTGATTTATGTTTCTTATTGGAATATAAAGAGTAGCTAACAGATCTTTTATGAGGAAGTATTTTGCTCTGATCAATGTAATTATTGAGCTTGACCTCAATAACTTCAACACTTTCAGTTAGGTATTCAAACTTTGTGCTCAGCCTATCTTCAAATTCAAGAAAAAATTTTGTGCATGTTTTTTGGCAGGATTTGATTATTCTTTCTTGTACAGATTCAAGTGCTTCAGCAAAAAAACTTAAGTGTGGTTGCTGAGGAGATTGGTGGGGGTCTTGCTGAGGAGATTGGGGTATGATGAGAAGATTGGGGGGTTGTTTTGATAGGTGAATATTTCTTGAGGGGAATCAGGGGATGGAGGGCTGTCTGATAGATATTTCTTGACATTAATCATATCCATTTCAGCCTGGGAAATCGTCTGGAGGCCATTATAAATCTGACTTTTTCTTATATATTAGCAAATAAGTTAGTGAGCACCTCTGTAGTATATACAATATCATCGGCCCATCGTAAAAAACGGGGCCTTTTGTCAGCATATATAGGAGTATGAAAAGAAGTATGCTCCAGAAACCAAATCTGCATAAGATGAAAGAAAATTTTAGCACTCACATTGAGCCAATAAAATTTTGAAAGAATTTACCAGTTAACACGTAGCACTCACAATTAGCAGAGGTGCAAAACCGATGATATAACCTGCTGGCTTCTTATTTGAAATCTTGGAAGAGGTCTTATTAAACTCTCAAATTAAAAATTCCCTAATTGAACTAGCCCAGTTTATTAACAAAAAATCATCTGAATTATTTGCTATTCTTTGAAGCAACCGAGGGATTTCGAAGTTAAGTTGAAAAAGAAAATTTGAACATAAATACATGATAAACGTTCTTAACATAGTTTGGGGAGGGTTTGCTTGTTCAACTACAGCATGTCTGTCTTAATTTCTGATGATATAACTGAAGTATATGCTAAGGAAAGCCAGGATATTTCTTCTCCTTTATTTGGCAGCATGGTTTAAAATTGCGCAATATGAGACTCGCCATGAGGCCCGCCTTTGCGCAATTCCAAAAAAAAAAAGCCTCGATGCTTACTCCTCGAGTTTTTTTTATGAGACTTGCGCCTCAATTTGGTTTAGGCCCGCCTCGCCTCACTGGCATGAGGCTTACGCCTCACGCTATATATATTAAAACTTACATAAATCTTGAAGTAAATGTCCGACATTGGACTCTATAGGAGAGGAAGGGGAGAGAGTAGTTCACTATAATGATGATTCAAATAAAGAACCCCTTAGTGATGACAGTGCTAATGACTTATGAGTTCTTATGTGATATGTCATTGCTATTTATTTTTGGAAATCGAAATTATATGTTAAAGAAAAGAATATTGGGATTTCGGAAAGATAGAATTTTGAGTTGAACTATATTTCATGTTGTCTTATTATTAAGATATTTTGATTTCACTTCATATCTTATGCTTTTTTATGTTTTATATTATTCACTCGTCAGTATATAACAAATTTATCATTTTATGTTTAAACAATCTTTTGATTTTGAGGCTTACGCCTCAAAACGCCTTGAGGCTTACGCCTCGCCTCACGAATGAAAAACACCTTAATACCCGAATACGCAATTTTAAACATTATTTGGCAAACCAGTAAGTAGGGTCATTTCATCAGCAGTGAAAGGAATGGAGTCACCTTTTAGAACAAAGCATTGCTTTAAAATGTTCCACCTTGATATCAGCTCATAAATAAGAGGGACATTTTGCTCAAACCCAGGAAATTGCAAAAACTGTATGATTTTCAACCGTTTCAATGTGTTCACGACTTGAAGAGAAATTTGCTGAACAAAGTTATCACAGATTGATCGAAAAGTAGAAACATAGCATTGATAGGTAATTGGACGAACAACAACAACATCAAGCCTTTATCCCACTACGTGGGGTCGGCTACATAAATCCTTTTTCTCCATTGTGTCCTATTAAAAGTCAAATTCTCGTTTAAATCTAATAAAGAAAGGTCATTTCTAATATTTTCTAACCAAGTCTTTTTAGGTCTAACCCTACCTTTCTTAACATAAGTCAAATCTAATACCTCTACTCTCCTAACCGGGTCATCGGAAGGCCGCCGTTTTATGTGACCAAACCATATAAGGCGACTTTCTAATCTTATCTTCTACTGGAGCTACTCCAACTTTTTCACGTATATGCTCATTTCGTATCATATCTCTAAGGGTAAAGCCACTCATCCACCTGAGCATCTTCATCTTTGCCACACTTAACTTCGTATTATGCTTCTCTTTTAATGGCCAACATTCGACACCATAAAGCATTGCAGGCCTCACTACCATCTTATAGAATTTTCCCTTAAGTTTGAGGGGTACATTTCTATCACATAATAATCCTGATGCATTCCACCACTTCAACCATCCAACTTGAATTATGCTGATAATATCCCCATCTATTTCACCATCACTCTGAACAATAAATCCAAGATATCTAAAACGTATACTCTTATTAATGACTTGATCGCCCAAAGTCACAATCCCCTCATTAGGTCTATTACTACTAAAATTACACTCCATATATTCCGTTTTAGATCTACTCAAGCGAAAACCTTTAGACTCTAAGGTTGACCTCCATAATTCAAGTTTACCTTCAAGTCCCTCTCTAGTCTTATCAACAAGAAGAATATCATTAGCAAAAAGCATACACCAAGGTACATCCTCTTGCAAATGTCTAGTGAGAACATCCATGACTAAAGCAAAAAGATATGGGCTTAAGGCTGATCCTTGATGTAATCCAACCGAAATAGGGAAATACTTGGTCAATCCACCTTGTGTTTAAACACAAGTAATAGCTCCTGCATACATATCTTTAATGATTTGAATATAAGCATTATTGACTCCTTTCTTTTCAAAAACTCTCCATAACACTTCTCTTGGAACTTTATCATATGCTTTTTCTAAATCAATAAATATCATATGTAGATCCTCCTTATTTTCTCTATATTTCTCCATTATACCTCTTAATAAATGTATGGCTTTCATAGTCGACCTACCCGGCATGAATCCAAATTGATTTTGAGAAACATTAGTATCACGTCGCAGCCTATGCTCCATAACTCGCTCCCGTAGTTTTAAAGTATGACACATTAACTTAATACCTCTATAATTAGCACAATCTTGTGCATCACCTTTATTCTTAAAAATAGGAATTAACACACTCATTCTCCACTCATCTGGCATCTTTTTAGTCTTTAAGATAGTATTAAAAAGTTTAGTAAGCCATGAAATTCCTTCATCTCCTAAGCATTTCCACACCTCTATTGGAATATCATTAGGTCCAACAGCTTTTCCACCTTTCATTTTCTTTAAAGCCTCTCTAACTTCAGTTTTCATAATACGCCGACTACGATGCACCGACACGAACACGTCGACACGGACACGACACTGACACAGGACATGGCATTTTTTAAAAATATAGGACACGGGTGCAGCGTGGACACTGCATAATAAATTTTTAATATAATATATAAAAATTAAGGTGACATTATATTAAAAATGACAAGCAATAATAAATCAATTTCATGATAACTAAGTATCGAGCTTGTACCTAGCGGTACCTAGTGATACCTAGCAGTACTGAGCATGTACCTAGCGATACCGAGCATGTACCTAGCGATACCTAGCAGTACCGAGCATGTATATTAGCTTTTTTTTTAAGTTTCAAAAAACAACAATTAATATTTCAGGCGTCGAGAGTCAAGTGTCGATGTCATTTATCAGTCACCGAGAGAGGGGATGAAAATATCTTCACTGCCAAAAAAGAAATGAAAATGAGAATATTTGATGATTGGGAATTAAGTGCGGACGTTGATTTTGTGTTATGTATAGGAAATAAGAAATTTACTTTAAATCCCGCAAAATACAAGAAATTATATTTAAAAAAATTCATAAAATATTTAAGATACGCGTGTCGGACACGCATGTCCAATTTACATTCAATATTTTTTAATCGGGCATGTTTTCGACATGTCTGACACGTGTCGGAGGAGGTCAGACGAGTGTCGTGTCGGATACGGTGTCGGACACTGCACGTCTCTTTGAGGAGAAGTGTCGGTGCATCATAGTACGCCGATAAAAACATAAACCTTTATTTTCATTTAGGGTGCTAAGGTCATTATAGTTAATCTTATTTTTGCAATCTTCATTAAAATGTTTAGCAAAATATCTCATCCACCTTTGTTGAATATCATCTTCTATGAAAAGTATTTTTTGATCTTCATCCTTAATACACTTCACTTGAACTAAATCCTTCCTACTCATATCTCTTTGTTTGGCTAACTTATACATATATCTTTCTCCCTCTTTAGTATCTAATCTATTATATAAATCACTAAAAGCTAATGTCTTTGCATCGCATATTGCTTTCTTAGCATCCTTACAATCCAATTTATATATTTCTCAATTATCAGAATTTTTAAAATTAAACCAATTTTTATAACAAAACTTCTTATTTTAATCTTTTCTTGCACATTTGGATTCCACCACCAACTATTTTTACTATTATGAGCTTTTCCTTTTGATACTCTAAGGACATCTTTTGCAATATTCTCAATATCACTAGCCACTTTTTCCCACATAATATTAGCATCCTTATGCACAGACAAAATCTTAGGATCTAAAATCTTATTCTTAAAAATATTTTTGTTAATATTCTTTAAATGTCCTCATCTAATCCTAGAAAATCGTTTTACTTTATTTTTTATTATATGCCCATTTATCTTGAAGTCTAAAACTAATAATCGATGTTGGGTACATAAATTTTCACTCAGAATAATTTTAAAAATATTGCAATCTAAAAGATTTAATTTTCTAATAAGAAAATAGTTAATCTGGGTTGTATTATATCCATTTTTATAAGTGATGAGATGCTTATTCCTTTTCTTAAATAAAGTATTAACAATTGAAAAATCATAAGCTAAACAAAAATCCAATATGGTCTTGCCACCTTCATTCGTCATTCCAAATCCATTGCCACCATGAATGCTTTTAAAATCATCTACCTATCTACCAACATATACATTTAAATCTCCTCCAATAAAAACTCTTTCTTCAAGAGGTATCTTTTGTATTAATTCTTCTAAGTCATTCCAAAAATTTAATTTAGAACTCATATCAAAACCTACTTGAGGAGCATAAGCACTTATAATATTAACAATATTATCATCAACAATAATTTTTAAAACTATAATTCTATCTCCAATCCTATTAATTTTTATAGCATTATCCTTTAAACTCTTATCTATAATAACACCACCATTTCTAGTACGACTCCTACCCGAATACCAAAGTTTAAATCCTAAACTATCAATTTCCTTAGCCTTCTCTCCAACCCATTTAGTTTCCTGAATGCACAAAATATTTAACTTCTTATGATTCATAATATCTATTAATTCCATTAATTTTCTTGTAAGGGAACCAATATTCCAAGTTCCTATCCTAATTTTAATTTCATGGACTAGCTTCTTTGCCCACATCCGTCCTTGATGTGAGAACCCTTGCCTATTTAACACTGCACCCCAGGCGCCAATGCAGCGGCCCTTGCACACTTGTCACTGTATTTAGTCCATACAGCGCATCGCTTTCAGAGGACGCCCTAGCATTAACACAATTTCTTAAAGGATTTATGTCATTATTGTTCGACAAGTTTTACGCTGGCTGTCAACTACCTAACGCAACCCTCCACTTTTCTCATCCAGGACTTGGGACCTGGCAATGGCAGGTAATTGGACGAACATATATCTGAAAATTTTAAAAAATATATAAAAAATAAGTAAATAAGATAAGCACAAAAAATGCATAACATAAGCATAAAATACACACAACACAAGCAACGATCACGCACAACATACGCATAGAGTACTCACAACATACGCACAAGAACGCACATTTCAGAAAATATGGCAGCAAATTATACGCATGCATAAAGTACGCACGCAGTATGTACACACAATATAAGCAATTATTACACACAGTATACGCATAACATATGCATATAATACACACAACATACGTGTAGAGTACGCACAACATACATATAGAGTACTCGGTGCTTAAAATTTAGTTAGGGTTTATGTTTCAAATTTTAACATAAATTCATAAACCCTAAATACAGAAAAAACCTGATAGAATCAAAGTATCAAACAAACATTTAAAAAGTTTCGATAACCACCGCATACGCATAGCGTAAACATAAAAAAAAACGAAGAACTTCAAAACCTTGAACACCTACGTATAGCATAACCATAAAATATGTAGAACTAAACAGAAATCATGGCAGCAAATTACTTTTTTCTTGGTGGGTGACGACATCTGAGAAGGAACTGAGGGAATGCTTAGAATTGCTCCGGAGTGAATGCTTGCAAGTTGGAACGTTTGCTGGAACTTAAGAACCGTAAAGCACCGTCTGACATTCAACCTTTACCAGGGTTTAAATGTTGATGCCACGTCGACATCTCACTAGGCGCAATTAGGGGTCGGAACTGAAAAAAAAAATTAGGTTAATTTTATTTGAGGCATCGCCTCAAAAATGTGAGGCGAGGCGCGCCTCATTAAACTTGAGGCGTAAGCCTCAAAACCTTAACTTATTGCATAGGCTTTGAGGCTTAAAGGGACCACATTGCGCTAAGGCGCGCCTCAACCATGACTCGTACCTCTTTTAATATCCAAAGACCCAACTTTGGTATGTGCTTATATTTTTGTGAAAAGTTATGTGAAATAACTATTTATTTAAAATAAAAGGATTCATTATATAGTAGAATTAATATAATTAACTAAGTTTAAATTAACAGCCGAATAGATGCCTTGAGGAGGAGACTTTTGGAAGTCGGTTGAAGAGTGGGACCCACTCTTCTATCCTTATCCTGTAATCGTTTCATGGGAATGCTGCTGTTTTTGTTAAAGCAATGCAGAGAAATTCTGTAGAAAGAGGCGGAGAAGTCCTATAGCAGAAGCGGAGAAGTTCTGTAGCAAGAGGTAGTGAAAGACTACAGCATATTGCGGACAAAGTGCTGGGTTTAATAGTGAATTCCTGCAGAAAAATTCATTGGATTAACTGAGGAGATCTCGGCCTGATGCAGGAATTACTATTCCTTGGTTCGGCACAGTAAATTTCTTCAAAAATTGGGGTGGCTGGAGACTGCGGTAGAAGAACAATTTAGTGAAAAACTGTAGCAATTAAAAATGAAGAAAATTCAGAGATATCAGTAAAGGTATTTGAAGTGTTTTGGTAAATTCAATTTAGAAATTTTATTAAAGATTGAGAATGATGAATTGATGGAATTATAATTATAGTTTATTGTGAGCATAAGATCAGAAGAATATATGTGAAGTAAGAATCAAAAAAATCAAAGGAAGAAATCAAGGTATATAAATTAGTTTCTTTAAATTATTTTTAAAGAAAGTTTTCAAGAAGTGTATATCAATCGTAATTATAGGATTAATCAAATTTATGCAGAAAGAAAGTTTTGAGATAGTTTATCAAAGGAGAAGATTACATGGTGTAGAATTAGGAGAGGAAATTCATCAAGAAGGTAAATAAAGCAAAGATTAATGTTTAAATAAACTTATATGTTATTTTCATTTGTTTTGATTTAGAATGTTTTCTTCATACCTTTAAATATGACATAATGTTTATATCTTTGTTATGATATAATTTCAAGTCAATGTTTTATAATGTCATTGGAAAGTTTTCTAAGGTGATCTTTCTTGAAAAACTTATGTATATTAGCCATACACAAGATATGTCATGAATGATAATGAAGACTGATATGATATGAATTATGAAAGAATGTTGAATACTAAATTAATGTAAAGTTTGGCTATGAATAATGTATACCTTATCATTATAGATGGGACAAAAGGGTACCCATATCAGAACTACATGATAAGTGGGGCAAAAGGGACCCCAGAGAATTATGAAGCCTGCATAGCAGGTAGGGCAAAAGGTATCCCAAAAGAGGCAAAAAGAACCTCTATGTAATTCAATGGCGATAATGTCAGGTTTACCTAGGCTCCATTGAATAATGTTATGAAAAATATAGCCAAATCTTTCACATAAATTTATATTCAACAAAAATTTAAAAGATAACAAAGCATAATATTGATCAAAACTTGTAATGTTTCAATAATAATTTTCAAAGTTATAATTATTCATGTTATATTATTTTAATTGCTAATTAATCCTGCATTACTTGCTGAGCCTCATAGCTCACCAGAACTTTCTTCTGGCTGTTGTTACAGGAAAGAGAAAAGAGAAGATTGACGCAAGCTAATTTATGCAAGTGTTTCTTCTTTTCATGTTAGGTTACCTTTTGTTAGTAAGTTTAATTTTCAAGGTATGAAAGCAAATTAAACATGTATTACTTTAAAATTATTTGGTTTTCCTTAGTGGCTCTGTACTAGGTTTTGGATGAAACTTGGAAATTGGTACATGCTTCCTTTATAGTATTAGATGAAGTTTATATGATCTTTTATATGAAGTCTTAATGTAATGAAATCATAATGAGATGTTTAGTGATGAAAATGTATGTTTATTCTTGTTACACTCTACCTTACTGTTAAGGGGTACTGTGCGGTGTTACAAAAGTGGTATCAGGCAAAGACTTAAGATTCTGAGGATTTAGTAAGGAAGCATAAGAAAAGTGAATTATTTATAAGGATAAGATTGGATGTGATGGAATTATTACAGAGCCTAGGAGAGTGTAATAACTCTAAATCATAATGAGCCTAATTTCATTGATTTATAAGTAGCCATGTTTAATTTTCAATATGACTAATATGTCAGTATATGAAAGTAATGTCTTAATGGAAATTCATGATTATATAAATGCATAACTCTTAATGTAATGTGTTACAGATTTAATGGCTGAAAGAATACCTGAAAGAGAGGAAGGTCAGTCATCCCAACCTATTAAGATCTCTGAAGATCCTGAAAATGTGGCACCAATAGGAGGCAATGCACCTAATGTAAATCCTGCACCGGTAAGAATGGATGCTATGAATGCAGTGTCAGGGAATATGATGCAACTGCAGATGATGAATATGATGATGCAGATGATGGAAAAGATGCAGTTTATGGTGGGATCTACAACACCTGGTGTTCCACTTATACTTGCACCAGTTACTCCTACCACTCCTGGTAGTAGTACAAATGTGGAGGCGGGTGATCCTGTTAGTGCATAAGTGAATAAGCATTTAAAGCTTTTCCAAAACCTAAAACCTCCTTTGTTTAAAGGAGGAGTTGATGCTAGAAGTGCTGAGAATTGGATCATCAGAATAGAGAAAGTTTTAAATGGAATGAGATGTCCTGAGAATAGAAGAGTATCTCTAGCAATTTTTATGCTAGAGGGTGAAGAGGACAACAACTGGAGAAATTCAAAGGTAGATCAAAGGAACAAATCATGTGGGAAGAATTTGAGCAGATCTTCAAAGAATGGTATGTTCCACCATCAGCAAGGCAAGCAATGCAGGAAAGTTTTGTAAACCTAAAGCAAGGATCTAAGATTGTCATTCAATATGAAGCAGAATTTACAGCTCTTTCAAGATATGCACCACAGCTCATCAGTACTCTAGAGAAAAAATGCTACAGATTTTTGAAGGGTTTGAGGGATACTTTGAGACAGCCTTTAATCCCTCTTTGCATAAAAGAATTTTTTAAATTGGTAGAAAGCGCCAGACTTTTAGAAAATGACATAAAGGTGATTAAGCAAAAATGGGATATTAATAATGGAAAGAGACAAATTGATCACAGAGGAGGATCTACAAAAAGACAGAAATTCCAACCAAGTCAACATCAGCAGTCACTGAGATTACCTGCAATACCAGTTTGTCCAACCTGTGGAAAATCTCACCCAGGAAGATGCATGATGAATTCAGGAAAGTGTTATTTATGTGGAGAATCAGGTCATATCAAGAGAAATTGTCCAAAGAATGTTCAAAGAGGTACAGAAATTAGAGGCAGTCAGAGGACAGATCAGTACAGAGGTGCCAGGCCACAGATGCATCAATCTGCTTTGAAGATTAAAGGAAAAAACTCAAGTGAAGCAACCAGATCAACACCAGCTCGAGTTTTTGCCTTATCTTTGCGGGCTCCGAAAATTCGGCCCCGGCCTCCGCTCGCTTTTCTTATTTGGCGAGGGAGTTTTAACGAAATAAGTTTCGAGGTAAATTTTGGAAGGCAGATGGGTTTGTAGATAAGACACTACCCAGAGATTTCGCCCTCATTTGGTGAGGACTTTATAATCTGAGTTCTGGTTTCAGATTTCGCCCTCATTTGGTGAGGACTTTATAATCTGAGTTCTGGTTTCCTATAGGCGCAAGCCCCTATAGTTAATTACCCCTCCCGATAACGAGAGAGAACTTTCGATTAAGGCTAGTCATCAATCAGATACGTAGTAAATACGTGTTATCTGGCATATAGTAGCAGCATAGGTTTGGATTTGGATAGAAATTGAATTTGGAAATTGGAAAATTTGAATATTTTGGAGATTGAAAAGTTTGATACTTAAAATAGAAACTTCACCATCCTTTACTTAAAGCGGATGGTGGGGGAATGGATGATGGGCCCGATCAAGATCCCATGGTTCCGTCGTCCCGGGCCATCGTGGTCCCTGGTCTACTTAGTCATAGGAGGTAGTCGACCCAACCTGACAGAAGGATCCTTGTCGGCAGCCATGGGTTGCTTCGTCCAAGGGGACCTTGTAGACCTGGGGTGAATATTTGTCTAAGGGGACAAATTTGAATCCACCTTAGCTTACAGAGGGCTTTGTGCCCTATCGATCATATCCTATTGATCCATATCTCAAGGATTTGATGTCAATAAGGAACGTATTGGCGCTGGCCATAACCGGTATTTCGTGGTGCCATTTGGCGGCAAAACCACTCGGTTCAGAGGGCCCCGGGTCATAACCGTTTATCCTGCGGTGCCATTTGGCGGCAAACCGCCGGTTAGAGGACACGTACCACGTCCTTAATGACAGGAGACTGTTTTGAGAATGGATCCTAGTGATATTCTCGACCAGGCATTTGGCTCTTTTGTGAGCTGAAGTAATTTTTGATTTGTCCGGCTCGACAAACTGTTGCGGATGGCGGATGGATTTTGCTTTAAGTGTGGGTGGATGATTTCAAATTTAAATATTTTTTGGGTTTTTGGGATTTTTGAGATTTTTGTGGAGTTTTCTGGAATTTTAGGATTTTTGTGAGTATTTGGGTGGAGTTATGAAATTGAAATGGATTTTGGATATTTTGAAGATATTTGAGAAACCCCTCCGGTTGAGATCTGCATTCAACACGGCCATCATCGGGGTGTTTGGGGTCATTTTCACTTTATGGATTGAACCTTGTCAACTCTATCGGGCTGTCGACAGAGGATCGGGTTTCGTAGGCTTTATGCCCTTGATAGTGAATTCTAATTGTTATAGGCATTGAAGGCCTAATATGGATGTATTAAAACAAATATAACGGTCGCCACAACCATATATTTGTTTGTTGGTTCTAACCCTGTCGACTTCTATTGAACCGTATAGAAGGATCGGGTTCGAACTATAATTCACTTGTCAACCCGCGCAGCATCCCTAGACGTCACGTGTGTACCAATAACACGCTCGCCAGGGCCCATGCGGATGTTTGGGGGCATTTTATAATTGAACCATGTCTACTCTTTTCATCTATTTAGAAGGATCGGGTTCAAGTTTAATAACCCGCGCAGCATCCCTAGACGTCACGTGTGTACCAATAACATGCTCATCGGGGCCCATGCGGGTTGAGAATTGTATTTTCCCCTTTAGTGTATCTATGTGTATACAATTTATAGTGCCCGTGCAAGGGGTATTTTGAAATCATTTGTAGACGCCTTCTGTCAGTTTATACGGAGGTTGCAGATCCGGTAGCGTGTTGTAGTTTGTGGACGCCTTCTGTTTGCTTATATGAGTGTTGCAGATCCGGTGGCGTGGCGTAGCAGCTTCTGAATAGAGTGGTTCGCTGCTTCGTACAGGTAGACTGTCGTGCACTATTTGTTGATTTTCGTAGGCGGGTCATAGTGCACTAACGAGCCTCCTGCCTTAACTCGTAGGAGCTCGTATTTGCTGAAAGCCGTATGTATTTGCTCGTAGATGTCACTTAATGTTTATACCGGGTCTCTTATAGGAACTCGTAGGAACTTGCATTTTCCGGATTCCACCTTCCCTCTGATTTTCTTTACTCGTTGAGTTCAATGCATCCGGTTATAATAGATTCATAGTTCTTGCTTACATTTGAACTGCAAGGTACTACTACATCCACTTTAGTGAGTTGTAATCTCTTGTAGGTGGTAGAAGCATTCGCTCCTTTGCATTTTGATTAGCTTGAAGATCTCCCAAAATTCCTTGAGAACTCTATGCTATTGATTGATTATAAGCATGTGGTCATCCTTTCAATTTGATCTCTGTTTGTAAGAAGATTGTGTTCACTACATATCTGATTCTCCTTCTTGATGGATAAGTCCCTGGGTAATTTGTTGTGTTTACCACATCTCCACTATTTGTGTTTGCTAATGACCTGTTGAACTCGTTGCATCTATAAGAGATTGATGCGTGTATCTACAAATTTGTTGTTGATTGTCGGGATGACTACGACCATTACTAATCTTCGTACATACATTCGTCAACAACCTGCCATGCTCATTGTAGGCTTCTTTTCAATGTTCATGGAACTCATTTGTTACTTGCAAATTCTATATTTCTAAAGGTGGTTTTCCATATGATAATTGATATCTTATCTCACTTGAAATGATCAATACAAATATATTATTGTTGTCCAAGGGGAGATTTCATGTCGAAGTTGTAATGAATTCGTGTGTGAGTGCTTGCTTGGCTGAGATTTAGATAGATCTTCCTCCTTCATTTGCATTCCAATTGGAATGATAATTCCGTTGGAATTCTGATTATCCCTCAAATCAAATTCATCATTTGAATAAGTGTCGAAATACTTATTCATCACATGATCCCTTGACCTTGTTTCTTATGATTCATTCAAGTTCTTCTGTATTTCAAGTTGAGTTCAAGCTCAAATGTAGTTCTTCAAGTCCCTGATTGAGTTCAAAGTGTCATGCTCAAGTCTAAGTTAAAACTTCTTGTACCAAGCTCATTTAGGTTCAAGTTTTGTTTAGGTTCATTCATCCTTCGAGTTCAAGACACAAGTTCTAGTCCCAAAACATGTTCAAATAAAGTTCAGGCTCAATATGAGCCTCTTCTGTTCAAGTCCCCTGTTGTCCTTTGAGTTCGTGTCCGAGCTCAAAATGAGTTCAACCAAGTTCAATTGAGAATCCAAGTTCATGTTCATATTCATTTCAATTAGGATTGAATTTATTTTGGATTCAAGTTCAATTAAGTATATTGAAACAAGTCCACAAGTCCAATATCTTCTCGAGTTCAAAGGCTCACAAGTCCGAGTCCAAGTTCAATCGTCCTTCGAGTTCAACCAAGTTCAAATGTAGCAACACTTTCACCCGAAATTTCGGCAGCCTTCCGGCGTTTCCCCCGTTTAGGGGAAAACTACGGAAAACTGGGCCTTTCCCACCACGCTAAGAAAAGCGTGCATGGTAGGTGCCCTCTTTCGAGGACACCGTGGCCATGTAATTTTTCGATCCCCCACCACGCTAAGAAAAGCGTGCATGGGTATTATTTTTGTTTGTAAAAAATATATATTTTTTTTTATTTTTGAAAATATTTTGTAAGCAAGGTAGTTGTTTCCCCGCAAGCGGGTACTTATGGGTATCCCCGCTTCGTCGCGCGCATCGCACCGGGATCCCTTCCCACCACGCTAAGAAAAGCATGCATAGGCGGGGTTTCCAAGGCGATACGAACTTCGAAGAAGGAATTTGGTGATTACCCGCTTCGTCGCAAGCGTCGGGACGCACTCCCTCCCACCACGCTAAGAAAAGCGTGCATAGGTGGTCGTTTTGTCTCGACGAATGCGTTGAAACGAGTTCTCGGAGTTTTAGAGTTTAGGAGTGATTATACCTGCGTAGTCGTCGGTGTCAGCACGAGAGAGAAAGGGAAAGGAAAGAGCACTTGCATTTTTGTTATTCCTTTTCTCTTCTTTATATATATTATATAATAATTGATTTATTATATAATAACATATATATTAGTATAAAAATTATTATATTAACATATATTATATTATATAATAACTGATTTATTATATAATAACAGATATATTAATATAAAGATTATTATATTAATATATATTATATTATATAATAACAGATTTACTATATAATATATTAATATATACATAACAGATATAATAGTACATATATATTAATATATATAACGTATATTAATATACATATACAAAGTGAGAGAGAGAGAACCCATTCTCTACTTACTGCTTGCGTATAGGCTAATAGAGAGGTCAGGGCTTGGATCGGAGATGAGAGAAGGGCTGCAGCTTGGCTTGGAGATCGGGCTAGGTGGAGTTCAGCCAAGTGAGAGGAGCTCGGTACTCCCTCTCTCTCTCTCTCTCTCTCTCTCTCTCTCTCTCTCTCTCTCTCTCTCTCTCTCTCTCTCTCTCTCTCACGGCTTGGGATCGGCACAGAGGGTCGGTGAGGAGAAGAGGCCGACGGGAGAGATGGATTGGTGTCGGTTAGAGATCGGGATCGAGCGGCTCAAGTAGAGAGGAGGAGGTCGGTTAGGATCAAGGCTTGGACGGGTAGAGGAGATCGTGGAGGTTGGGGCTTCCGATCGGCTTCGGGTAGGGAAGAAGGGAGGAGTTCGGTCGTGTGGAAGCCGAAGGGAGAAGCAGAGGACGCTTACGGGAGTCGAGAGTGGAAGAGCCGCGATCGACTTCGTTTGGGTCGGTATTTATCGACGCGAATAAGTCTTCTCGAGCGGAGTTTGAGCAGAAATCACGGGATTTGATCGGTTCGGCGCCGAATGTACAGTAGTATCGCGGGATTTCGGGCAGGATTCTCGGAGAACTGAACTGAGTCGTCGTATACGAGGTATGCAGGATTCATGATTTCATTCCTCTTTTGTGTGGTTTACACAGAGGTTAACAATCTTCCCAGGAGGCCAAAGACTCTTCTGAAGTGGTGACAGGTACTTTAAATATCTCGGATTTATCTGCTAGAGTACTTTTAATTCTGGTGCATCGAATTTTTTCATAGCTGAGATATTTTGTAAGAAAGTGCATTAAGAACTTGTCTCTTTTACTCCTGGATTGCATGTTAGATTACCTGCGGGTAATTATTTGAATGCTAGTACAACATGTTCAGTTGATTTTATGATAGCTGGTAGAAAATTTAAAGCAGATCTGATAGTACTTTCATTGGTAGAATTCGATATAATTATGGGAATGGATTGGTTACTCAAACATTTTGCAACTATTGAATGTTGGAAGAAGGTCAGATTTGATTTACCTGGAGAAGAAGTATTTTATTTTCAATGTGAAAGAGAAGTAATTTCTTCCTTGATTGCTTCTAGTCAAGTGCTTAAAAGTCTAAGAGCAAGTGACTTAATTTTCTTAGCAAAGTTAGAAGCTACAAAAGAGAAAAGTAATGATATTCATTCCATTCCTATTGTAAACGGATTTATAGATATTTTCTCTGAGGAATGGAAGGACTTACCTCCTGAGAGAGGTTGAATTTTCAATAAATTTACAACCGGACACAAGTCCTATTGTCAAGGCACCTTATAGAATGGCAACCAAAGAATTACAAGAACTGAAAGGTCAGTTGGCTGAACTGATTAAGAAGGGTTTTATCAAACCTAGTTCATCCCCTTGGAGTGCACTTGTATTATTTGTCAAGAAGAATGATGGCTCAATGAAACTCTGCATTGATTATAGAGAACTAAATAAGGTGACAATTAAAAACAAGTATCCTCTTCCCAGAATTGATGACCTGTTTGATCAGTTGGCAGGTGCTTCTGTTTTCTCCAGAATTGATTTGAGATTCAGTTATCACCAGGTTAGGGTGAAAGAATGTGATGTGGAGAAGACTGCTTTTGGAACCATATATGGACACTATGAATTTTTTGTTATGCCTTTTGGTTAACCAATGCCCCTGCAGTATTTATGGATATGATGAACAGAATTTTCAGACCTTATCTAGATCAATTTGTTATTGTATTTGTTGATGACATATTGATCTATTCTAAGAATGATAAGGATCATGCAGAGCATTTGAAGGTTATACATGAATTACTGAGACAACATAAATTATTTGCCAAATTTTTTAAGTGTGAGTTTTGGTTGAAAGAAATTTCAATTCGAGGACATATTGTTAGTGGTAAAGGAATATATGTTGACCCCGAAAAGATTAAAACTGTAGTAGAATGGCCAAGACCAACAAATGTAGCAGAAGTCAGAAGTTTATTGGGGTTGACAGGTTACTATAGAAGATTCGTTAAAAGCTTTTCTCAGATTGCTTTGCCTTTATCCAAGTTAACTAGGAAGGATATTAAGTTTGAGTGGATTGATGATTGTGAGCAGAGTTTTCTCGAATTGAAGCAATGTTTGACAACTGCACCAGTGCTGATAGTTCCTTCTGGAACTGAGGGATTTCAGTTATATAGTGATGCTTCTTTAAAAGGATTGGGTTGTGTGTTAATGCAGAATAGAAAAGTGATTGTCTATGCTTCCAGACAGCTTAAGCCACATTAAAAGAACTATCCCACTCATGACTTAGAGTTGGCGGCAATAGTATTTGCATTGAAAATTTGGAGACACTATTTGTATGGAGTAAAATGTGAGATCTTTAAAGATCATAAGAGTTTGAAATATATTTTCACTCAGAAGGAATTGAATTTGAGACAAAGAAGATGGTTGGAATTAATAAAGGATTATGATCTAGACATCCAGTACTGTCCAGGAAAGGCTAATGTTGTAGCTGATGCATTGAGCAGAAAGAACCAAACACAGTTGAATTTGTTGACTAGTGAGGAAAGATTGATTAAAGAAATAGAAGCCTTACAATTAGAAGTTAGAATGCAAGGAGATCAGAATATATTGAGCATTAATCATATAACAGTGCAATTATCATTGGAGGAAAGAATTAAGGAAGCTCAGAAGAAAAACAATGACTATCAGAAGTTTATGGATCAAGCTCAAGAAGGATTAAAGAAGGAACTCAGTGTTGATGAACAAGGAAGAATCGGGTGCAATATGTAGTTGTGGATATCAAAGGAGTCAGATTTGATTCAAGACATCTTGTTTGAAACACATAATACTAGTTATTCAATTCACCCTGGAAGCACAAAGATGTATAAAGATTTGAAGGCTTTATTTTGGTGGTCATGAATGAAAAGAGATGTGGCAGATTATGTGGCTAAATGTGAAGTGTCAAGTTGTTAAAGCTGAGCATTAGAAACCCAGTGGAATGTTGCAATCTCTACCAATTCCAGAATGAAAGTGGGAGGAAATAGCTATGGACTTTGTTACAGGATTTCCTAGATCAAGACAAGAACATGATAGTATATGGGTGGTAGTTAACAGACTCACCAAGTCAGCCCCATTTTCTACCTATCCGTCAGACTAATTCAGTGGAGAAATTGGCTAAATTATTTATGAAGGAAATCATTAGATTACATGGAATTCCTAAGGCTATTGTATCATATAGAGATGGTCGTTTTACATCTAAGTTATGAAAGAGCACACATGTAAGTTTGGGTACAAAATTAAAATTCAGCACTGTATTTCATCCCCAGACAGATGGTCAAACAGAAAGACTGATACAGATATTGGAAGATTTGTTAAGATTATATATATTGGATTTTGGAGGTGACTGGGAGGATCACATTTCATTAATAGAATTCACTTACAATAATAGCTATCAATCCAGTATCAAGATGGCTCCATATGAAGCTTTATATGGCAGAAGATGCAAAACTCCCTTGAGTTGGTTTGAAGTTGGTGAAAGACAATTGTTGGGTCCACAATTAGTGGATCAAGCTACTGAAAAGGTAAGACTGATTAGAGACAGATTAAAAACAGCTCAAGACCGCCAACAAAAATATTATGACCCTAAGCATAAAATGATAGAATTTGAAGTGGGAGATTTTGTATTTTTGAAGGTGAGACCAGTGAAGGGTGTTTTAGATTTGGTCAAGGAGGAAAACTTAGTCCTCGTTATATTGGGCCATTTGAAATTATTGAAAGAGTGGGACCAATAGCTTACAAGCTAATGTTACCTGTAGATATGTCTGATATTCACAATGTTTTCCATGTCTCAATGCTCAGAAAGTGGGTTACAGATGAAAGTCAAAGAGTTTCTCATAAGGACATTGAACTTCAAAAGAATATGACCTTTGTTGAAGAACCTGAAAGGATATTAGAAAGGGATATTCAGAAATTGAGAGACAGAATTATTCATTTTGTTAAGATAAAATGGAAGCACAACTCAGTTAAAAATGCTACTTGGGAAAAAGAGGCTATCGTGAGACAAAAATTTCCTCATCTTTTTGATGAACTATGAGAAGATGAATTTCGAGGACGAAATTTTATTGAGGGAAGATTTGTAATATCCAAAGACCCAACTTTGGTATGAGCTTATATTTTTGTGAAAAGTTCTGTGAAGTAACTATTTATTTAAAATAAAAGGATTCATTATGTAATAGAATTAATATAATTAACTGAGTTTAAATTAGCAGCCGAATACATGCCTTGGGGAGGAGACTTTAGGAAGTCGGTTGAAGAGTGGGACCCACTCTTCTATCCTTATCCTGTAATCGTTTCATGGGAATGATGTTGTTTTTGTTAAAGCAATGCAGAGAAATTCTGTAGAAAGAGGCGGAGAAGTCCTATAGCAGAAGCAGAGAAGTTCTGTAGCAAGAGACAGTGAAAGACTGCAGCATATTGCGGACAAAGTACTGGGTTTAACAGTTAATTCCTGCACAAAAATTCATTGGATTAACTGAGGAGATCTCGGCCTAATGCAGGAATTACTATTCCTTGGTTTGGCACAGTGAATTTCTTCAGAAATTGGGGTGGCTGGAGACTGCGGTAGAAGAACAATTTAGTGAAAAACTGTAGCAATTAACAATGAAGAAAATTCAGAGATATCAGTAAAGGTATTTGAAGTGTTTTGGTAAATTCAATTTAGAAATTTTATTAAAGATTGAGAATGATGAATTGATGGAATTATAATTATAGTTTATTGTGAGCATAAGATCTGAGGAATATATGTGAAGTAAGAATAAAAGGAAAATAAAAGTAAGAAATCAAGGTAAGTAAATTAGTTTAAGTTTTCAAGAAGTGTATATCAATCGTAATTGTAGGATTAATCAGATTTATGCAGAAAGAAAGTTTTGAGATAGTTTATCAAAGGAGAATATTACTGTCACGACCCGACCCGGCTAGCCCGAGTTAACGGGGCGGGAGCAAAAAGGTCGTACTGAAAACAACATTTATCATAAATAGTTCTAATAAAAAAAACTTGAATATCCAAAATTTCAAACATTGTCCATAATTGAAAGAGCCACTAACAACAATAAACTCAGATAGTTCTAACCAGTTCAATTGTCTCAAGACCAATAAAAACTTTTAACACATCATTATATAAACTCCACTTACTGTTCAAACTCAGATACAAACTCAAACTTAGACTTAAAACATAAAAACAAATTGAACCTTTCTTCCTCCTGAGGTCCCCTACGACGATAAGTGTACGGTCGTCGTGCAGCCATTACTTTTCTCCTGAAAAACATTTCCAAACGAGTAATGAGCTAACGCTCAGCAGGTGAAAAACATTTATTTCAAATTTATGAAATATTTTCTTATATCTTTCATAAACATGTTATTAAGCATGAGAATAATAAAAAAACAGTGTAAACATTGATACTTAACTGTATAAAACAATTTCAATAATCATTCATTAGACCTTTTTCTTATTCCATATCATCCTTTACTTTCTTTTCCATAAACAATTCATATTTCCTTAAATGCATAATTTTCATAATCATAAAATATACATCACCCGTCCCGGAAGTGCCTGATTTTTGTACTGATCAGGTACACAGTCAATTGTTTGGCCATTTCCTTTACCATAGGCTCTACGAGCCTCCTTTACCATTGGCTCTACGAGCCACCTTTACCATTTTTTGACACTTCCGGATCAACATGCACATGCACTTTAATATAATACTTTCATCAAAGGGGTTTGAAAATCTATCAATGTCTCATATGATTTTCTCTAAGTTTTTAGTTAAAAGAAAATTTGCATTTCTTATCATTTGCTTAAATTAAACAGTTTAAAAATAATGCAACATGAATTTAAACAAGATTGAAGAACTATCAGTCATAATAAAGAAGATCAGGAATATAACTTTGCAACAATTTTAAAAGTGCAGAATTATTAAAATAACATTTCATAAATTCAATTTAAATGCAAATAACCTACCTCAAAGCAAATACGGTACGTCACTTCGACAAATTCTTTCACTTCACACCTTAATGATCACCACCAAAAAGTTTATAAAGTAAACGTGTCAAAATTTGAAATCAAATTTCCTAAGTCTAATTGCTAAACCCGGCATTTTCCCCTTAACCATTCCTAACGACAATTAAAGGATAATTAATTAAATAAACACTTATTTTCGGATTTAATAAATACCTAAATTTTGAAAATTCATAAATCTTCAATTTCATCCAAACATTGATTCTAAATTGATCCTTAACACATTATAATAATATAATAATAATTTTCAGATTAAAATAATCATGAAAATTAGTGAAAAAAAAATTTCGTCCAAAATTAAAATTTCCGTATTAAAATCATTCTCAATACCCTTAGAAATCATTTTCGTATAGGTGTTTTACGAAATTAAGTTTTAGGTCAAAAACCCTAACTTATAAATCTCCAAAATTCTCCTCAAATCTCTATGTTTTTAATGCCAAAACAATCTTCTAAATATTCCTTAAAGATTTCGTAAAGAAATTGCGGAAGAAAAATCAAATTTGGAAAAACCCTAGATTTTTCGATCTCAAATATCTAGAGATTTAGAAGGATTCGCTACAAAATAATCATACCTGAGTGTTCCTCTTGTCGTCCTCTTCGATTTGACCTAAAACTCTCTCCGAAAAATCGTCGCCGGAGAGCCCTCGCCGAACCCGCCGTCCGCGCCTAGTCAGCTCGGTTCCGCCCCTCTCTTCGTTCGGTCACGCGTGAAATGGGAGGGGAAGAGTTTCGGTTTTCTTATTTAGGGAGAAATCGTTTGCAAATGTCCATAATGCCCTTGCTTAAGTGGATTTGGCATTTCATTAGATTAGGGGTAAAACCGGTATTTAGAGACTTCTAAAATTAATAACTCCAAAATTAGGCAAAATTAGGTATAAGTTCTATACATCAAAATGCTCAGAATTTAGCAAGTGATTTTCTAAAATTAATTTCGTTGAATTCCGTTAACATTGAAAATCTCACTTAAAAATTCGTCGCGGCGCTTTAAAAAACGTGCGACGCCCTAAAATAGAAATTTTCGGGTTTTACAATTCTCCCTCCCTTATAAAAATTTCGTCCTCGAAATTTAAGACAAGCTTAAGAAAACATACCTTAGTCAAAAAGGTGAGGGTAGGTCTCCCTCATCTCTGACCCCTCCCAAGTGGCATCCTTCTCAAAACTGTGCTTCCAAAGCACCTTAACAAAAGGAATCGCTCTGCTCCTCAACTGCTTAACCTCAAAGTCAAGAATCTTCTCTGGTTCGTTAACAAAAGTCAAGTCAGGTTGAATGTCTACCACATCTGTACTAATCCTCTGAGTCTCATCTGAAATATATTTCCTTAAGGAGGAAATATGAAACACATTATGTACTCCACTCATGTGTGCTGGTAGAATCAACCTGTATGCCACCTTTCCAATCCTTTCTGAAATCTTAAAAAGGCCTACAAATCTGGGACTCAGTTTTCCTGCTTTGCCAAATCTCTTCACTCCCTTCATTGGACTGACTTTGAGAAATACAAACTCTCCAATATCAAATTCAACTGATCGGTGCTTGGCATCATAATATTTCTTCTATCTGTCTTGCACTGCCCTCAATCTATCTCTGATCAATCTAATCTTTTCTGTAGCATCATCAACCAAATCAGCACCAATTATTTTCCTTTCTCCAGTCTCAGCCCAATTTAAAGGTGTCCTACATCTTCTCCCATACAAAGCCTCGTATGGAGCCATACCAATACTTGCTTGGAAGCTATTGTTGTAGGCAAATTCGATCAAAGGCACATATACCTCCCACTTACCACCAAAATCCAGAACACATAATCTGAGCAAATCTTCTAAAGTCTGGATAGTTCTTTCTGACTGCTCATCTGTCTGAGGGTGGAAAGTTGTACTAAAAGTAAGTCTGGTATCCAAAGCTTCCTGAACTTTCTTCCAAAATCTGGAAGTAAATCTCCCATCTCGGTCTGACACTATAGTCTTCGGTACTCCATGTAATCTGACAATCTGATCAACATACAGGCTTGCCAATTTTTCAACTGGATTAGACTGTTTGATAGGTATAAAATGTGCAGATTTAGTCAACCTATCAATAATCACCCATAAAGTATCACTTCCTCTTCTAGATCTAGGTAAGCCAACCACAAAATCCATATCAATGTCTTCCCATTTCCACTCTGGTATGGGTAAGGGCTGTAGATATCCTCCTGGCTTCTGATGTTCAGCCTTAACCATCTGACATGAAATACATTTGGATACTGTATCTGATACACTTCTCTTCATTCCTGGCCACCAAAACACTTCCTTCAAATCCTGATACATCTTATTACTGCTTGGGTGAATGGTGTAACTGGAGTAATGAGCTTCTTGAAAGACTTCTTTCCTCAAATCATCCACATCTGGAATACACAATCTGCCCTTATATCTAAGCAATCCCTCACCATCAAGCTCAAAATCTTCAATGTTTCCCACACTAACCATATCCAGTATCTTCTTAAAATCTGCATCAAGTGGCAAAGCTTCTCGTACCCTTTCTGGAAATGTTGACATAATTATAGTCTGATTCAACCTTATAATTTCTGCATCATTGGGCTGAACCACTGAAATCTCCAACTTCTCCAAATCCCTTATCAACTCATGCTGCTGTGTAATCATCTAGTTTGCACTACTTGAATTCTTTCTGCTCAAAGCATCAGCAACCACATTTGCTTTGCCCGGATGATACTGAATATCCAACTCATAATCCTTTATGAGTTCTAGCCATCTCCTCTGTCCTAGATTCAGTTCCTTCTGAGTGAAGATATACTTCAAACTCTGGTGGTCAGTAAAAACTTCACACCGAACTCCGTACAAGTAATGCCTCTAAATCTTCAAGGCAAAAACTACCGCTGCTAACTCCAGATCGTGGGTTAGATAATTCCTCTCATGATTCTTCAATTGCCTAGAAGCATAGGCAATGACTCTCCCATTCTGCATCAGTACACAACCCAACCCTTTATGTGAGGCATCACTGTAAAGCTGAAACCCATCTGTCCCTGAGGGAATAGTCAGCACTGGAGCAGTTATCAAACACTGCTTCAACCTCTAAAAAGCTTCCTCACACTGAGCTATCCATTCAAACTTCACTGCTTTCTGAGTCAATCTGGATAGTGGCATTGCTATCTGTGAAAATCCCTCAACAAATCTCCTGTAGTAACCTGCCAATCCCAAAAAGCTCCTAACCTCAGTCACTGTAGCAGGTCTTGGCCAGTCTGCTATTGCTTGCACCTTATGCTGATCCACAAATATCTTCCCCTCAGAAATCACATGCCCCAAAAATTTAACTCTTCAACCAAAACTCGCATTTGAAGAATTTAGCATACAAGTCATTATCTTTTAAGGTATACAATACTGACCTTAAATGATTTGCATGCATCCTTTCATCTGAGGAGTACACAAGTATATCATCTATGAATACTATCACGAATAGATCTAAAGAAGGCTTAAAGATTCTATTCATGAGATCCATAAACACTGCAGGGGCATTTGTTAAGCCAAAAGGCATCACTGTAAACTCATAATGCCCATATCTGGTACTGAAAGCAGTCTTTGCAATGTCCTCCTCTCTAATCCTGAGCTGGTGATACCCTGACCTCAAATCAATCTTAGAAAACACTGAGGCACCTTCCAACGGATCAAACAAATCATCTATCATGGGGAGAGGATACTTGTTCTTCACTATCAACTTGTTCAGTTCTCTGTAATCTATACAAAGTCTCAGGCTTCCATCCTTCTTCTTCACAAATAGTACAGGAGCACCCCAAGGGGAGGTACTAGGTCGGATGAAACCCTTCTCAAGCAACTCTTGCAATTGCTCCTTCAACTCCTTAAGCTCCTTAATTGTCATTCTGTAAGGAGCTTTAGCAACAGGTTCAGCTCCTGCCACTAACTCAATAGAGAAATCTATTTCTCTACTTGGAGATAAACCAGGTAGATCGTCTGAAAATACTTCTGGGAATTCCTGAACAATTGGAATATCCTTCAGCTCTCTTTCTTCCTTCTCCTCCTTAACATAAGCCAAGAAGCCTTCACAACCTTTCTTTAACATCTGAAATGCCTTCAAGGACGACACAATCACTGTAGTTATTCCTCTATCCCCTTGAAATTTGAACTTCTCCTCTCCTGGCATACAAAACTTAACCTCCTTTTTGTTACAATCTATAGTCACGAAATGGCAAGATAACCAATCCATGCCTAAGATTGCATCAAACTCATAAAGAGGTAAAACAATCAGATATGCTTCTGAACTCTTATCACAAATCTTCAAATTCACTAGACATCTCTGCTTAGCTTCCAACTGATTCTCATTAGGCATCAAAACTGATAGAGACTTCAACATAAATGTAGGAAGCAAATTAGCAGATCTAACAAACTCTTCTGAAAAAAAAGGAGTGTGACGCTCTAGTATCAAATAGAATTCTAACGGGTCTATCGCACATTAAGATTGTCCCTAAACATAAACAAGTGCAACATTCATTCACAAAACATGTCATTCATTGATTGGTTTATTTCATTTTCAATTTCAATTTCAATTTCATACAAAAAAAATTCATTGCAATTAATTAAACTACGCACCTGTAACCACATCAGGAGACCCCTTAGCTTCTTGCTGGGACAGTCCATAGACTCGTGGCTGAACATTCTGACGAGTCTGACCTTGAGAAGGAACAGAAGCTGTAGACTCCACAGCTCTTGGTCTACCAGCTGTCCTCTGAGCATTAATGCCTGACCTCACATCTGTAGCAGATTTCTGACCCAAAAAAGGACAAGACTTCGCCATGTGTCCAGGCTGATGGCACCAATAACAAGTATTAGTGCCCGAGAGGCACTCTCCCTTATGCACTCGTCCACACTTGCTGCACAAAAAAGCAGTTGAAGCACTGCTGTCAGAACCACTGGATCTGGGCTTCTTTCAAGTAGAAGCTCCTGACTGAGAAGATTGAGTCATCTGGGAAGGCTTTGACCTGCCTTCCATCTTTCTCTTCTGAAAATCCCTCCTCTTCTGAGTTGCCAGCATATCCATTTCTATCCTTCTTGCTCTCTCCACTAAGACAGAGTAATCCTCAATTCCAAAAGGAATGAGAGGCTGTCTAATCACATCTTTCAATCCATTCAAGAATCGGTTGCACTTCTCTTCAGCATCAGGTATCAGGTGTGGGGCATACCTGGATAACATCGTGAACTCTGCCTCGTACTGAGAAACAGATCGGTCTCCCTGAACTAATCTGTTGAACTTGTCCTGCATCTGTCTCCTAGCTGACTTAGGTACATACCAATCTCTGAATACCTTCACAAACTCCTCCCAGTCGACTTGGCTGCTTGGTCTTCCTCCAAATGTTTGTTCTAACTGACTCCTCCACCACCTCTCAGCCTCGCCATCAAATGCATAAGCAGCCAATGTCACCCTCCTTTCCTCAGGGCAAGACATGTCCTCCAGGATCTTCTCAATCTGCATCAGCCAGTCTTCTGCTTCTATAGGTCCGCCACCTGAAAACAGTGGAGGCTTCATATCCTGAAACAGCTTCAGGTTCTTATCCATAGGCCGACCTCCACCTCCACTGCCACTGGCCTGATTTTGGGAAGTCCTAATCATCTGAGTCATCGCTTCCATCATTTGAGCAAATGACTCCATAGTATTATTCCTCTGAGGTTCAGCTACTTCTGGTAGCTCCCTCCCTTCCTCCATATTAATGTCATCAGTGGCATTCTGCTCAGGGTCCATACTTCTGAAATAAAACACATCAATCATAAGTCACAAACAATCATAAAATTACACTTCTTACACTTTTTAAGACTCAATTAATCATCCTATAGGCTCTTTCATTGATCATTATTAAACATTTGCTCTGATACCACTCTTGTCACGACCCGACCCAGCTAGCCCGAGTTAATGGGGCGGGAGCAAAAAGGTCGTACTGAAAATAACATTTATCATAAACAGTTCTAATAAAAAAAAACTTGAATATCCAAAATTTCAAACATTGTCCATAATTGAAAGAGCCACTAACAACAATAAACTCAGATAGTTCTAACCAGTTCAATTGTCTCAAGACCAATAAAAACTTTTAACACATTATTATATAAACTCCACTTACTGTTCAAACTCAGATACAAACTCAAACTTAGACTTAAAACATAAAAACAAATTGAACCTTTCTTCCTCCTGAGGTCCCCTACGACTATAAGTGTACGGTCGTCGTGCAGCCATTACATTTCTCCTGAAAAACATTTTCAAACGAGTAATGAGCTAACGCTCAGCATGTGAAAAACATTTATTTCAAATTTAAGAAATATTTTCTTTTATCTTTCATAAACATGTTATTAAGCATGAGAATAATAAAATAACAGTGTAAACATTGATACTTAACTGTATAAAACAATTTCAATAATCATTCATTAGACCTTTTTCTTATTCCATATCATCCTTTTCTTTCTTTTCCATAAATATTTCATATTTCCTTAAATGCATAATTTTCATAATCATAAAATATACATCACCCGTCCCGGAAGTGCCTGATTTTTGTACTGATCAGGTACACAGTCAATTGTTTGGTCATCTCCTTTACCATTGGCTCTACGAGCCACCTTTACCATTTTTTGACACTTCCGGATCAACAAGCACATGCACTTTAATATAATACTTTCATCAAAGGGGTTTGAAAATCTATCAATGTCTCATATGATTTCCTCTAAGTTTTTAGTTAAAAGAAAATTTGCATTTCTTATCATTTGCTTAAATTAAACAGGTTAAAAATAATGCAACATGAATTTAAACAAGATTGAAGAACTATCAGTCATAATAAAGAAGATCAGGAATATAACTTTGCAACAATTTTAAAAGTGCAGAATTATTAAAATAACATTTCATAAATTCAATTTAAATACAAATCACCTACCTCAAAGCAAATACGGTACGTCACTTCTACAAAGTCTTTCACTTCACACCTTAATGATCACCACCTAAAAGTTTATAAAGTAAACGTGTCACAATTTGAAATCAAATTTCCTAAGTCTAATTGCTAAACCCGGCATTTTCCCCTTAACCATTCCTAACGACAATTAAAGGATAATTAATTAAATAAACACTTATTTTCGGATTTAATAAATACCTAAATTTTGAAAATTCATAAATCTCCAATTTCATCCAAACATTGCTTCTAAATTGATCCTTAACATATTATAATAATATAATAATAATTTTCAGATTAAAATAATCATGAAAATTAGTGAAAAAAAAAATTTCGTCCAAAATCAAAATTTACGTATTAAAATCATTCCCAATACCCTTAGAAATCATTTTCGTATAGGTGTTTTACGAAATTAAGTTTTAGGTCAAAAACCCTAACTTATAAATCTCCAAAATTCTCCTCAAATCTCTATGTTTTTAATGCCAAAACAATCTTCTAAATATTCCTTAAAGATTTCGTAAAGAAATTGCGGAAGAAAAATCGAATTTGGAAAAACCCTAGATTTTTCGATCTCAAATATCTAGAGATTTAGAAGGATTCGCTACAAAATAATCGTACCTGAGTGCTCCTCTTGTCGTCCTCTTCGATTTGACCTAAAACTCTCGCCGAAAAATTGTCGCCGGAGAGCCCTCGCCGAACCCGCCGTCCGCGCCTAGTCTGCTCGGTTCCGCCCCTCTCTTCGTTCGGTCACGCGTGAAATGGGAGGGGAAGAGTTTCGGTTTTCTTATTTAGGGAGAAATCGTTTGCAAATGTCCATAATGCCCTTGCTTAATTGGATTTGGCATTTCATTAGATTAGGGGTAAAACCGGTATTTAGAGACTTCTAAAATTAATAACATCAAAATTAGGCAAAATTAGGTATAAGTTCTATACATCAAAATGCTCAGAATTTAGCAAGGGATTTTCTAAAATTAATTTCGTTGAATTCCGTTAACATTGAAAATCTCACTTAAAAATTCGTCGCGGCGCTTTAAAAAGCGTGCGACGCCCTAAAATAGAAATTTTCGGGTTTTACAATTACATGGTGTAGAATTAGGAGAGGAAATTCATCAGGAAGGTAAGCAAAGCAAAGATTAATGTTTAAATAAACTTATATGTATTTTCATTTGTTTTGATTTAGAATGTTTTCTTCATACCTTTAAATATGACATGATGTAATTTCAAGTCAATGTTTCGTAAGGTCATTGAAAAGTTTTCTAAGGTGATCTTTCTTGAAAAACTTGTGTATATTAGCCATACACAAGATATGTCATGAATGACAATGAAGACTGATATGATATAAATTATGAAAGAATGTTAAATACTAAATTAATGTAAAGTTTGGCTATGAATAATGTATACCTTATCATTGTAGATGGGACAAAAGGGTTCCCATATCAGAACTACATGATAAGTGGGGCAAAAAGGACCCCAGAGAATTATGAAGCCTGTATAGAAGGTGGTGTAAAAGGGACCCTAAAAGAGGCAAAAGGGACCTCTATGTAATTCAATGGCGATAATGTCAGGTTTACCTGGGCTCCATTGAAAAATGTTATGAAAAATATAGTCAAATCTTTCACATAAAATTTATATTCAACAATGATTCAAAAGATAGCAAAGCATAATATTGATCAAGACTTGTAATGTTTCAATAATAATTTTCAAAGTTGTAATTATTAATGTTATATTATTTTAATTGCTAATTAATCCTGCATTATTTGCTGAGCCTCATAGCTCACCAGAACTTTCTTCTGGCTGTTGTTACAGGAAAGGGAAAAGAGAAGATTGACGCAAGCTAATTTATGCAAGTGTTTCTTCTTTTTATGTTAGGTTACCTTTTGTTAGTAAGTTTAATTTTCAAGGTATGAAAGCAAATTAGACATGTATTACTTTGAAATTATTTGATTTTCCTTAGTGGCTCTGTACTAGGTTTTGGATGAAACTAGGAAATTGGTACATGCTTCCTTTATAGTATTAGATGAAGTTTATATGATCTTTTATATGAAGTCTTAATGTAATGAAATCATAATGAGATGTTTAGTGATGGAAATATATGTTTATTCTTGTTACACTCTACCTTACTGTTAAGGGATACTGTGGGGTGTTACACCTCTCAATGATAGTAGCTTTTCCGCCTTGCTGGGAGCAAGAGTGGCAATGGAATTCCCTAGTAGAGGTTCGGGAAGTGGTTGTAAATCAAGTGGACAAACCACTATAAATTTGGTTTGCATTTTTCTTTTATTTTATTTTCTAACAATTTATTTTCTACAAATTTTTTTATTATATGCACTATTGTGAAAAGTTGTTGGAAATCTAATTTCAAATCAAAAATAATATTTTTGTAATAATCACGATTTGTTTTTGTTATTTTGATAAACAAATAAAAATATTTTTTGGTTATTGTTCGTACTTTAGTTAGTTTAAAAATATTAAAAAATTTATATTGGTGTTGTGATAAACACTTCCGCATGAGTTTAAATTTTTTTAATACACATTAATTCACCTCCCCCTCTTCAGTGTCATATTGTTTAGATTAGCATCAATCCACTTTCAATTAATATCAAAGCAGATTTTTGCTAGATAGGTTTCAACATTCTAAATAGACATTAATATGACACATTACGGGAATAGAAACACCTTGAAAGAGTACTCAATTACCCGACCACCATTGTTTGATAATATTTCATTTAATTTTTTAAAATTTTGTATGTCAACTTTTATTCAATCTATTGATTATAGAATGTGGAATCTAATGCAAGAAGGATACACACCCCCACATATTATAGAAAACGGTATAAAAGTTGAACTTTCCTTTAGTGAATAGAGTTTCGATGATCAAGATTTGGCACAACTAAATACATAATATTTAAACTTCTTTTTATTTGCATTAAAGTATAAAGATTACATGTATGTTTCTATATGTACAAGTGGCAAAAAAAATTGAAATAAATTATGTATTATTTATGAAGATACTAACGAGGTTAAGCAAACACATTTGAATATTTTACTTCATAATTATGAACTTTTTCACATGCAACCTGATGAGTCAATATCTGACAAGTATACTTGTTTCACCAAACTTATTACCTTTTAGCATGCTTTAAGAAAAGGAAAATTAGTAACGCAAAAAAAAAAATCTGAGATGCTTGCCTAAGTCATAAGATGTCAAGGTGACAATGATTTCTAAATCTAAGGATTTACTTGGTTCTTTGATTGCATATGAACAGAGGTTTAGCCAGAGATTGACAGACGCAGGTGACAAGAGAAAGGAAAAGACTGGCACTGAAAGCCAACAATTATATTAATAGTGATTCAAAAAGTGGAGATGATAACATAACTTTAATGCCCAGGCAATTCAAAAAAAAATTTAAGGAAAAAGTAGAGGCACGATGACAAGTTGAGAAACAAAGGTAAAAGGTTTAATAAAGTTACCACTAACCTAATTTATTTTGAATGTAAGAAAATCATGTCAGATAAAGTCAGAGTGACCCAATTTGAAATGTCAACAATCAAAATATAAAGCTGAGGAAAAAGTTGAACATAAAATAATAAAAAAATCTCAAAAAGCTCTCTGGGTGAACTCTAACCTGATTATTGATATTGAAGGTGATCAGATGTGCATTCACAAGAGGTCAAGTGAATGCATATCACACATGAACAGTGGGTGTTTGCGACACACAATTGGAGATATCAACAAATTCATCACACTAGAATTCTGATGTAAAGGGAGAATGACCCTCGGGGACAAAACTACCATAAATGTCCTTCATACAAGTATAATATGTAAAGTAAATGATTTACAATTGAAAAAGCACGATTGATAGAAGGACTGAAACATAATCTGCTTAACATTAATCAACTGTATGACAAAATATTTAATATTAAATTTTATTCAGATAAGTGCTTGCTATTACTAAATGATAAAATTATATTTAAAGGGCTTAGAGTAAATAATATTTATATGATTGACTTGGATTATATTCATAAAATTAGTGAAGTGTGTTGTTAGAAAATAACCTTAGATGAGCCTTGGAATGACATACAACTATGTCATGCTAGTATAAATACTCTTGGAAAATCACACATATATAACTGATAAGGGGAATAACTTCACTAAAGAACACATGTGTGATGCATATAAATTAGAAAAATAAGTGAAGTCTTCATTTAACTCAGTCAAGAGAGTTACCACCAATAGACCATTGGAAATATTATACATGAATTTATTTGGACCCGTTAGCATTGTAAGTCTATAAAATAAGTTGTATGGTTTTGTCATTGTAGATAACTACATCATATTCACATGATTTAAACTTTTAGCAAACAAAAGTGAATCGTTTGATGAATTCAGTATATTCTCAACTTATATTCAATGAAAAATATGATGCACCATCTCCATCATTCATAGCTATCATAGTGGTGAGTTTGAGAATAAAAAGTTTGAAATATTCTGTCAAGAAATAGGAATAGAACACTACTTTTCAGCCTCTAGAACTTCCCAACAAAATGACATAACATAAAGAAAAAATAGGAATTTAATTGAGTTGCTAGGGTGACATTGAATGAATATAAACCACCCAAGTATTTTTGGGCTAAAGCAATAAATACAACCTGCTATTTGTTGAATAGAGTAAATATTATAGCTAAATTAAAGAAGACCCCGCATGAGCTGCATAAGAGTAGAACACCAAATTTTTCCCAATTTGCATGCCTTAAGGTGTAAGTAATTTGTTAAATAATAGAAATTTTTAATTAGGAAAGCTTGATGCTAAGGCTGATGAAATAATTTTTCTATAATTTCTCCAAATGAAAGACATAGCGAGTATTCAATAAGAACACATTAATAGTAGAGGAGTTAACCCATTTTACTTTTGATGAGTTTGATAGAGTTTTCCCCAACTAGCAAAATTGAAGATTAGGACACCATTCCAAAAATTGAAAATGTAAGCTTAGAAGATAAAGAGTAGAAAATATGGAGCAACTACCTAGGAATTAGTGATATACTTCTAGTCATCCTAAGTAATTAATCATAGAAGTCCAGACTAGAGATAACATCAAAAAAGAGATTAGTCATACTATATTTATATCAATAGTTTAACCCACTACTGTTGAGGAAGCATTAAAAGATGAATATTGGATTATTGTCATGCAAGATGAATTAAATCAATTCACAAGAAATGATGTGTGGGAAAAGTGTCTAAATCATATGATCAGAGTGTACAACAACAACAACAACAAGCCTTTATCCCACTACGTCGGGTCGGCTACATAAATCCTTTTCCTCCATTATGTTCTATTAAAAGTCAAATTCTTGTTTAAATCTAATAAAGAAAGGTCGTTCCTAATATTTTCTAACCAAGTCTTTTTAGGTCTGTCTCTACCTTTCTTAACATAAGTCAAATCTAATACCTCTACTCTCCTAACCGGGTCATCGAAAGGCCGCCATTTTATGTGACCAAACCATCTAAGGAGACTCTCTCTAATCTTATCTTCTAATGGAGCTAATCCAACCTTTTCACGCATAAGCTCATTTCATATCCTATCTCTAAGGGTAAAGCCACTCATCCATCTGAGCATCCTCATCTCTGCCACACTTAACTTAGTATTATGCTTCTCTTTTAATGGCCAACATTCGGCATCATAAAGCATTGCAGGCCTCACCACCATTTTATAGAATTTTCCCTTAAGTTTAAGGGGTACTTTTCTATCATACAACAAGCCCGATGCATTCCTCCACTTCAACCATTCAACTTGAATTCTGCTGATAATATCCCCATTTATTTCACCATCACTCTGAACTATAGATCCAAGATATCTAAAACGTGTACTCTTATTAATAACTTGATCACCCAAAGTCACAATCCCCTCACTAGGTTTATTACTACTAAAATTACACTCCATATATTCCGTTTTAGATCTACTCAAGCGAAAACCTTTAGACTCTAAGGTTGACCTTCAAAATTTAAGTTTACCTTCAACTCCCTCTCTAGTCTTATCAACAAAAAGAATATCATCAGCAAAAAGCATACACCAAGGTACATCCTCTTACAAATATCTAGTGAGAACATCCATGACTAAAGCAAAAAGATATGGGCTTAAGGCTGATCTTTGATGTAACCTAACTGAAATAGGGAAATACTTGGTCAAACCACCTTGTGTTTGAACACAAGTAATAGCTTCTGCATACATATCTTTAATGATTTGAATATAAGTGTTATTAACTCCTTTCTTATCAAGAGCTCTCCATAGCACTTCTCTCGAAACTTTATCATATGCTTTTTCTAAATCAATAAATATCATATGTAGATCCTCCTTATTTTCTCTATATTTCTCCATCAAACCTCTTACTAAATGTATGGCTTCCATAGTCCACCTACCCGACAAGAATCCAAATTGATTTTGAGAAACATTAGTATCACTCCACAACCTATGCTCTATAACTCGCTCCCATAGTTTTAAAGTATGACACATTAACTTAATTGCTCTATAATTCGCACAATCTTGTGCATCACCTTTATTCTTAAAAACATGAATTAACACACTCATTCTTCACTCATCTGGAATCTTTTTAGTTTTCAAAATAGTATTAAAACGTTTAGTAAGCCAAGAAATTCCTTCATCTCTTAAGCATTTCCACACCTCTATTGGAATATCATCAGGTCTAACAGCTTTTCTACCCTTCATTTTCTTTAAAGCCTCTCCAACTTCGATTTTACTAATACACCAATAAAAACATAAATCTTTATTTTCATTTAGGATGCTAAGGTCACTACAGTCAATCTTATTTTCACAATCTTCATTAAAAAATTTAGCAAAATATCTCATCCACCTTTGTTGAATATCATCTTCTAAGAAAAATATTTTTTGATCTTCATCCTTAATACACTTCACTTGAACTAAATCCTTACTACTCTTATCTATTTGTTTGGCTAATTTATACATATATCTTCCTCCCTCCTTAGTATCTAATCTATTATATAAATCATGAAAAGCTAAGGTTTTTGCATCGCATATTTCTTTTTTAGATTCCTTACGAGTCTCTTTATATCTTTCTCAATTATCACAAATTTTAGAATTAAACAATTTTTTATAATAAATTTTCTTATTTTTAATCTTTTTTTGCACATTTGAATTCCACCACCAACTATTTTATTATTAGGAGATTTTTCTTTTGATACTCCAAACACATCTTTTATAATATTTTTAATATCACTAGCCACTATTTCCCACATAAACTTTAGCATCCTCATGCACAAGATAAAATTAGTGCCAAATTTGTAATTTTTTTAATGAAATTTTTTTTTTATTTGTATGATTATATTGGCTAAATAACCATAAACACACACCAGAGTGAAGAATATATTAAAGATGAGAAAATTTTAATGTTAATTAAGGCATTCAATTTCTACCAAAATATATTATACGATCTATATTGTATTATATGATAAAATATTTTGAAAATTTAGAAAATCAAGTGATATGAATTAACAAAGAACTAAAATTGAAATTTTGAAATAACAAATCATATTGTATGATTTACATCATCTTGTACGATTTACTATTCAAATTAAGCAATCGCTACTTGCACTTTTTAAAAATAGGTAAATTCAAATTTGTATTAGTCATACTATGGGAACATGTTCGTATTGTACATCTTTTAAATATCATTTAAATATTTACCTATTCTAGGACATGAGATCTAAGAGTCAAATCATAATTTATTTCATATTAAACAATTTTATTTGTTAGTACAAACAAACCGAGAGCATATTTGGACGAACTCTATTCGAATTTGACGAACTCAATTGAAATTAGACGATTCAACACTCTGTGTCAAAAACTTGAACAAATCGTTGTATGATTCATATTGTATAGTCCAATAAAACAATGAGTAAATTAATGGTTTCTAGCTGAATTGTGCTAATCGTATTGTACAATCCATGGACTATACAGTACGATTAGCCTAGCAAAATCATTAAACATTCTATATTAATGTTTCTTTAGGAGCGTTCTTATAAATAGCATATCTTACAAAACCTTAAAGAGTTTTTTTCTAGTCCTATTCAACACTCTGAGGGCATGTTTGGATGAACTCTATTTAAATAGAACGATTCAACACTTTGAGTCGAAAACTTAAACTAATTATGCAGTAGGATTCATATCATACAGTCCGATCAAACAGAGAAAAAATTATTAATTTCAGGTTGAATTGTACGATCCATGGACCGTATTATATAATCATCCCATCATAATTCATAATCATTAAACATTTTATATTCAGGTTTATTTGGGAGCATTCTTATAAATAGCATATCATATAAAACCCTATTTTTTGGTCCTATTATGTTCCTTTGAGTTTTTCGAAAACATTGATGTTCCAAGGATATTGGGGGAGAGAATGGAGAGACTTGTAATATTTTTTAGAATGGACAAAATGTTTGAGACAAACAGAAAGCATATATGGACGAACTCTATTTGGATTGGACGATTCAATACTCTGAGTCAAAACATGTATTAATCATACTGTACAATCAAACAAAAAGCAAATTAATGGTTTCAGGCCAAATTATACTAATCATATTGTATGATTCATGGACCGAATTATACGATCAACTCATCAAAATCATTAAACAATCTACTTTAAGATTTCTTTGTGAGCATTCTTATTAATAGCATATATTAAGAAACTCTAAATAGTTTTTTCTGTTCCTGATGAGTTCCTTTTGAGTTTTTTTAAAGCTTTGGCCTTCCAAAGACTTTGGGAGAAAGATTGGAGAGACTTGTGAGATCTTTTGGGAGGGACAAAATGTGGAGCTAAGGGATTCATCATGGTTATCAAGTTCAATTTAACACTTAAATCCTCTGATTTTTGTTGTGAAAGCTTTTGGAGAAGGGATCTAGTAATTCTCGGAGTTGAGACTTTGTGATGGGGACATAGGAGCATGGAAAGTTTATCAGAGGCGTAGTCGCCGATCTACGACCACGATCGCGCCGATATATTTTTAAGTCCTCATATGTACTTGTTTTAATTATTTGTTTTTGTATTTGCTTTAGTTGTTTTTCCATTTCTATCCCCTTACTTAAGAATGGTCATGTGTATGCTCGAAGGGCTAAGTTGTCTTTTTATTTTCCCGTCCATTGTTTGAGGCTATATATAGCCCTTATGTTTTCTTTTGAAGGTTAAGGAATGAATGATAATTTTTTTTGCATTTTGAGTTCTTGCGAGAGTGTGAGAGGTTTTGGAGAGAGATCCCTTGGAGAGGGAAGCGGATCACCCACCAACCATATAAGAGTCCGGATTCGTGGCTAGTTTTATCTTTTATTTTCTACTCTTCCCCCTTCTGTTCTTCCTCCAACTCACAGTTCACTTAGCTCCAACTGCCGGCTCTCCTAACCTTTCGCCCCCTTCACACCCGTCAACTTCATCCCACCACCACCACCCAAACAACCACCTTTCTCCTTACATAGTCGTCGGCCCCTCACCAAAATCCCTAGCCCAAGCCGCTGACCCCCCTTTGGGTTTTCCCTCCATCAATGCTTGCAATTACATCCTTCCTATTTAGATCTTTATATTTTAGGTAACTCAATTAATCTGCAAATTCAAATCCATTTGAATTTGAAATTGTTACTTAAAATACAAATTCTATTTTAGGAAGGTTATCAAATTTCAACCCCTTTGATTTTAAATTGATTGGGAATTAATTAAGCCCTTCCTAATTTAATAATCCAAATCAAGAAGGCTTAATTTATTTCCCAAACTCCTCCCTCCCCCCCCCCCCCTCCCGCCCCCCCTCCCGCCCCCTCTCTCTCATTCTTTTCCCTTTTAATTCTTTCCAAGTTTAAGAATTAAATAGGGAACAAATTTTCCAATTTCCCTCCTTATTACCTCCCAAAAGCTGAACATATTTCTTCCCTAAGCCTCCTTCATTGGGCCGGCCACTTCCCTCCCTATTCTCCACCTCAATCCTTGAGAGAAACTTCTTTCACTCAAGAGGAATCTTTAAGGGAAGCAAAGACCATCATCTCCACCACTTCAACCCTTAGGAACCGATGAATGGCCGATCCCGACCTTGACCCCGGATTCGTCTACAACGGACAAGGAAACATCGATATTCTCCTATCAACATTCTTCGACGTCAACCCAGAAGTAGACAATTCCACCGAAGAACACCTTGATCGCATCATCTTCACATTATCTGAAGCAATCGAAGAGCAGCTTGCCAACGTTCAGTGGCAAATTACTTATGGTCCTCGACGAGGGTGAACTTTTTCCCCTATTCAAATTATCTTCTAATCCTCTGCTTTTGTAGGTGGTGATTCAAGCACAAGGACTAGTGCCAAACTCTCTGCCTTCGCTTAGTAAACGTAGGATTTGAGTTTGATTTTCTATGTTTCTAATCTCAATGTTAACTTAGGGGTTTTATTGAATAACTACTTAATTTGCATTCCGTTAAAAATCTAAATTACTTTGGTGATTCTAGTTCTTAGCGTGTGATTTGGCCTAAGCGTAGCCACCCCTCTTTAGTTTTCTATTACCGTTTAGTGGCTAACGTTCATAATTATTAATTGCTCTTATTAACGTGGAAGTTCTTATCGCATTCATCTAAACATAGTTAGTCCAGCATCACTTGGGACTTCATGGATCTAATGGGAGGCTAGGAAGCGACATCTATAAGAACGAAATAGCATTGGGTGTATCCATGACCCATGAAAGAGATTGTCTTCTCTACTACCTTGATGAGAGCAAGATAGTGCTAGTGAAATTCCTGAGTAGAGGCTCGAAGAGTGAACATAGGTCAAATGATCGAAATACTATAAATCTGATTTACATTTTTACTTTAATTTTATTTTCTGCAATCCATTTGGTGTCACGAAAATTCATTGGAGATCTAGTTTAAAATCAAAAAGAATATTTTGCAATAATCACATTTTATTTTTGTTTTTTTAATAAATAAATAAAATGGTCGACCCAAAGAATGCGTAACATGTTTTCTTTTCATAAGATAAAAATTAAGCTCCACAAATTATCAATCATTTGTTTATTTGTGACGATGAAATTGAAATTACCTGGCATTTATATCCATGCTTCTGTCTGACTGATTAGAGAGATTAGAACTGTGATCCGCATCTACAGCCCAGCTGCTGAACCATGTAATGGCATAGAAGTCCTGCTTGGTTATGCCATGATCTAGAAAAAGCCTTCTATCTGTGAGATAAAATCAGAAACATTGATCGAGCATATTAGCATGAACAATATAGCCTGAATCAGTCGAATGTGTTGTTTAAGAACAAAGAGTAATTGGCAAGCCAGTCAATATGCAGATGTTTATATAGGTATATATCTGGGAAAATCAATGCAAAATGAGCATATCTGATGAATATATTGGAGGATTATATGGTGAAAGTAATTCTGTTCTAACCCAAAAAAAAAATTTAAAAAAGGCTAATTTTTTTCACAATAAAACAATAGAAACTTAAGGCAAATAAATTGAGGTTTAATGTATAATATCTGTTAATCAACAAAAATAGGCAAGCAGTTTCATACAAATCACAGAAGAAGGGCAAGAGTATAACTGCCTACTTGATTAAAAATAAATGTTCCCAATTTAATTTAATTTTGCAAACGTTTCAACTAATAGACAAAATCAGACTTCTTATTGAAAAATAACAATGATCAATAAAGAAAATTGAGCAAGCCTTCCATTCGGGATAAATAAAATACTTTTGCTCACAACAGTAAGTCCAAAAATGTTCAAAGAGGCTGATGAAGCTAAACATTTCATTCAGATAGCTTAACAAACAAATGAACAATCATTAGGATACTTTAAAGAACATTCAGACCAAAATAACATTCACAAAGTTAAAAAATTATACTGTGAAATAGTCATGCATGACAAACATACTGAACTAGATAATGCTTTAGCAAAATATTAAGGCATGGATTACTACTCGAGTAATGCTTCCACTGGCAAATATGGTGGCAGCATGTAGCCAGAGCAATGCCTTGAAGATGGCAAGTACTTGAAAAAGCTTTCTTGCTTCGATCAGTTTTCTGAGGGTGACAGCAATTGATAGTCAAATCTGCAGCAAATATGAAGAAACTGCTTAATAATTCTAGCTATTACACGAATACCAACAGTACAAAAAGAATAACCTAGAAAAACAAATTGTACAAGGGAACGCTATATTAATTCATTTCCATGGCATAAAAATAATCACCTGTTGCATTACCGCATAGATGTTTTCCAACTGCTAGGTATGGATGACCATTTAAAGATTCTACTGCATGCAAGTTCAAATCTTCAACTGCAATAAAAAAGAAAACTCGTTAAAAAAAACATTACTGAATAATACAGATCATACAGAAAGCAATATACAAATTTCAGCGATATAAAATTTAAAAAAAAGCAGGTACTAAGCCTAGTTTAATATGAATCATCCGCATTGCAGGTTTTAAGCCATCCAAGCAATCAACATAAATCCAAAATTTATCAACAAAAGACAAAAAAAGGAAAACGGTGAAGGAAAAAGATATAACGACCTCACCTGGCCTCGAGTCCACTGATTAAGGATACCTTTCCTATTGCAGATTTAAGCGAGGTGAAAGCAATAGTTTAAGCTCTAATTCTTAACTAATAATTCAGCGAAGAATCAGCAGAGAATCCGAAAAGATCACATAAAACAACCAAAAATAATTCCATCTCAATAGTAGCTTGACATCTATGCATGTTACACAAACTCCGATTTAAACTAAAGAAAATTACTAAAATTCAAATCAAATTTAAATCCGTAAGGGTTCATATTTAAAACTAATATACCACAAACATTTATGTTTCTGATAAGTGTAGATATTAATATTTGGATCCCAACTTGATGCATGCAAATTTCAGCTTATTTTTGTTTTTTATTGTAATTTGAGTATTATAATTTTTGTTTAGTTTTTTTATGTTATCCTATGATGGAAAACATCCAATGCTCATGAGTAGGTGTGCTTGGGCATGGCAAATCTTGGGTGGCTAGCTACTTGGGTTCTTTGGTCTTTCAGCTGCTGGTTGCCTCTCGGGTTGGACTTTGGCTGCTCGGGTTTGGGCTATGTTCTTTGGGAACTACTTGGTTCTAGCTCATAAATGCTTGAGCTGATGTTTAGCTCATTAATATGAAAAGGTATTCCTCTTGTTAGCTCATTAAGTGGAGTTGGATCTTTGCCTTTTCCCCTTCGCTGTTCCCCCCCCCCCCAATTTCTTCCTGGTGATGTTTCCCGTGGCTGGTTCTTTCTCCCTTTTTGGGTGCTGGTTCTGGTTCCCTGTGCTGCCCCTTCGGTTCCTCCCCTGGCTGCCTATCTCGTGGCTGCTTTTCTCTTTTTTTTGTGACTTTTTAGGTGATGTTCTGAAATGCCTGCTGGCCTTCCATTTCCCCTTACCTGATTGGTTCCGTTGGAGGTTGAATGGCTATTTGGCTGCCCCTTTTTCTCTTATAAATTGGAGATGTTTTTGACATAAAAATGTTGTTGAATATTTGAGCAAAGTCACTACAAAATCTGAGGGTTTCTTCTTTCTTGGAAAAGCTTGAGAGCTTATTCAATTTCTCTCTTCCTCCTCTCTATTTCATTTTGGGCTTCTAACCTCTTCTTCTCTCCGCAAGTTCCACTCCACTTGTATCCTTCTTATTGAGCTATTGGAGGTGTTTGTTGGCTGATTTGGTGACATTTGCCGCAGAAGTTTTGTTGGACGCTGGAGCCCTTAAGCACTTATCTTATTTTACCTACTTTTCGTTGCATGTGAGGAAACCGCTTGCCGGTTCGTTTGTTCGGCTTTCGTTTGTTTTGATGTTTGTTTGGATGTCTACATTCTAGTTTGAATCGAGTTTTGTTCTACTTGGCCTAGTGTTCTCCTCTCTTTGCTCTTTCTTTCTAGTTTGCCTGCATCACAACTTCTCATTATTCCTGGATTACTAAACAAAAACTTTTCAATGTTGCACACTCTCATTCAAACTAACAAATGAGTATAAGCCTAACATTTTTTCTTCTCTCTAGCATCCTATACACGAACATGAAATTACAAAAGTAGCCTATACACTTATTATAGGCGGCATGGACCTATTTGGAAAACCGTAGCACACCACCTAAAATAATATGCAAACGCATTAAACCTGTCTAAAGGGAAAAAGTGATATCATGATATGAATTCAACCATATCACTTTTAGATAAAATCAAATGCACGAAAAGAAACAAGGTTTTCAACATGGCGACTAAAAACGAGAGAAGAAAATATAGCATCGAACAAGAGATGAAGCTTATCAAAGATAATAATTTTCTTACTGTCAATTCTCAGACGCTCTAACTGTATACTCTCATTTTGCCGTAGACTTCGATCAGCCTAGAAAAGTTTGGAGAAATCTAGTAAGAACGCAATGTATACTGACTAAACTAGTAAATGAAACTTCAAAATTGGAAGCAAGATTTAAATATTATACCAATAAAGGAAATACAATTAAAGTAAAAGATATATTTAATTAAGAATCAGGACATTATAACGTGGAAAATATGTTTTGAAAATGTATGAAACCAGAGGGCCTCTGATGTCTCGTTAAAAATCAGACGTATCAAATTTGCAAAGGCCAAAAAAAAAACTTAAAAAGTGATATGACACAGCTAAATTAATAAAGGTGGCTTAAAAATAAAGAATGCAAAATTTCAGGATCGGAGGAAACAACACTCAATAAACTCTTAGGGGCTGTTTGGCAACGAGTAGAACTTATCTACTTAGGATTTAGTAAATCTTGTAAATCCTGAATTTAGTAAATCCTAGAATTGTTAAATCATGAAAATTGTTTGGCAAGTTAAGTATTAAATTCTGTTAAATCCTGTGAAACTGTTTGGCAATGTCATCCAAATTTTAAGACAGTTAGTTCATATTAAAAATGAATTTATTTGATTTTTTATTTAAATCATGTATTAAGTAAGATTTTTTTATTAATTTGAATGATGATAATCATCAGTAAGTTTTATTGATAAATAATATCATTAGATACTAGCTTAATTATTAACTATCTTATTAATCATCTAGTTAATCACTTAAATATTCTATTACATATTCTATTAATTAAGCTATTTCTATTAGGATTTAGGCAATTATATTAATTAAGCTAATTATATTTTAATAAGAACGAATAACAGAAATTTCATATCTTGAAGTGTGGCCATTACATATGGCATATAGCCAAAATCAAACATGTGATACTTCCAACACCAAAAACAACTTGACATGTCCACACAAAATTCCAAGTTACAAAAAAGCTTCACTGAAACTGAAGAAACCACAGGACTAAAAATTGAATTTATTTTCACTTGTTGAGGGCACCAGAAGATGTAGTCAGCATAAACAACGCCGTCGATACATTGCATGCAATTAAATCAAGTGCACCTTAAAAAATCATATACAATAATTATGTTAATTACTTAATTAAACAAAGTCTTACACGAGGTTCCCACAACCCATTGGCAATTGAATGTTGTAGTTTGTCTCCCTGAAGTATTTCCCCAACAGTAGTATAGACGTTCGGGCCGTCATCAGGTGCTGGTACTTCACCTAACTCAGTGTCATGTTGCATTTCTATTTGAGACACATTGAAGTACAAGTCATATCCATGGTATAGTCCTATGTAAAACTGCACAAGCAAGCACAATGTTCGCTTGCACCGTTAGAGGAAACTATCTCATACGGGTTAGCACCTGAAATCGCTCTTTCCAAATACCAAATATTCGCTCAACTACGTTGTGTAACTATGTGTGGTGATGGCTATACAACTCATGTTGAGTAGTGTACCGATGGTTATTGTCACCACAGTAGTCACTCAAATGGTAGTAGTATCCTCTAAATGGTGCCAGTAGTTTGTTCGTGTTAGGATAACCGGAATCCACTAGAAAATATTTACCATATGGAACTCAAATCACCTTCCTCAACTGCCCATCGTAGCACCCTCATATTTGTTGTTGATCCCTCCCAACCTGAAGCAACGTAGATGAACTAACGATTAAATGAGATAGCAATCATAACATTTTGTGAGTTGAAACTTTTTTTGATTTCTATAATGATTTTGCAGGCCTCTACTAGATATTGCAGGAATGTGAGTTCCATTAATTGCTCCTATGACATTACTAAAATGTGGCTAGAATTGATGATTTGATCGCACATATGGATGACATTCTATATCTCCAATAGTCAACTGTATAATTCATCTGCTAAAGAGACAATTGCTTGTAAAACTGAGTTAAAATTATGACTCGCCATCTATAATGAGTGTTGGAAGAATTCGAACAAATGTTTGTAAGAATGCGCGTGTGCAACGGCTCGAAGGGAAATTGCCAACTGTTCTGCTACAACAATGTTTCTATTATCCCTGATCAAACCGCAACTTAGCAACAAAGATTTCAACTGTATAAATGCATCAACCGATAGTCGAAAACAAATATATGCTCGCAATGGGTGGCCAGCGAGGATATCAGCAACATACTATTTACCAATATATGTTTTGTTGAACATGGGACGCTGTATTATGGGTTCATCGCAAGGTTTAAAATTGCGTATTCGGGTATTGAGGCGTTTTACGTTCGTGAGGCGAGGCGTAAGCCTCAAGGCGATTTGAGGCGTAAGCCTCAAAATCAAAAAATTGCGTAAACATAAATAATAAATTTTGTATATACATTGAGTAAATAATATATAAACCATAAAATGCACAAGATAAATAGCAATGACATTAACATATCACATAAGAAGTTAAAAACTCACTAGTCATCAGCATTATCATCACTCATCATTCATCACTAAGGTGGTCTTCATTTGAATCATCATTATGATGAGCTACTCTCTCCTCTTCCCCCTCTCCTATAGAGTCCAATATCTCCCAATCAGTTTCTTCTTTTTCATTATTAGTTATCTTTCCTCTTCCCTAAATAGTAAATATTTTTGAACAATATCATAATGAATAATATTATAATACATTAATAAAAGTTTTAAGAAAGAAAATTATATTATTTAAATACCTTTTTTGATTTGTTCTTGAGTTGTGGTGGATGTGGATGCTTTAAGACCATCAAAAAAATCAACATTTAAAATCTTCATCTGTAATTCAGACGCCATCACTTCAACTTCATCACTACAAACCACTCATCATCGATGCCACATCATCGCAAAGCAAAGGATCTTCATCATCCATTAATCCTTTTTTCTTCAAATCTATCTCATCTCTGAGTCTCCTATTTAGACATAAGTACACCAGTGAGTTCATCCTCAATGTCGACACGATTTCTCCTCTTTGTATGCACTTGGTTGTAGGTACTCCCAATTCTTTCACAGCCAGATGAAGAGCATGTCAAACCCAAAACTTTCACAGCAAAACACTGTAATTCTGGAGTCTCATCACCAAATTGAATCCACCACTCAACTGGAGATCGTTTGGCAATTGTATCTTTTGCTTGTTGTAATCCCAAAAAAAATCTTTTTTGTTCCTAAAAGATACCAATTGCAAATCAGCATTTGTCTTTCAGTTGCATCACTTATAGACGATCCATGCAATGATATAATCCCAACTTTATTTCAGGGTTTGTAGACTTGTTCTCTGCATATTGATACTGAGGGTTTAGGTAGTAGCCAGCGGCATGCAAGTGTCGGTGAACCCAAGAGTGGTTGTAAATAAACTTGGTTATTTTTTTTGCTTTAGTGAGTGCATTTTTATATTGAGGTAGATCAGCAAGCTTCTCAAGAATCAAATCTATGCAATGTGCAGCACATGAAGTCCAATACAAATGTTTCCTCTTCTCCATAAGTTTATTACCTGCAGTCTTTAAAGAACTTGCATTATCTGTCACAATTTGTACAAACCAAATGCTCTCCAACCTCATCAACAATGCTATCTAAAATCTAAATATGAACCAGCATCTTTGACCTGGTCAGATGCTTCAATTGACCTTAAAAACACAGTACAACAAGGATTTATAATGAGGATGTTGATCAGACTTCTATATTTGATATCAGACCACCCATCTGACATAATTGATTTACTCCTGTTTGGGCCCAAGTCTTCTAATTTCTTCGATGCTTATCAGTGCTTTCCAACTCCTCCTTCAAAATCCATGTTCTTAAATCATACATGGTTGGAGGTTTGAACCCTCTCCCAAATGCTCCAACTGAACGAATCATGTGTAATAAGCAGTGTGTTGTAACATTAAATGGAATTGCATTTTTCGTAGAAGAATCTGCCTATATCCTTACACACTCTTCTCCCGCACCTCTCTTGCATTTTCTGGGCCACTTCTGTGTAGTAGAGGCATATCCTCGATATGTACACCCATATAAGATCCATAGACCCTCTAGCACCCCTAGATGAAATGGGCTTCATAGAAGAAGATGAATCCCTAACGCTGCGCTCACTCCCGTAGTAAGATCCAGCATCAACTCTATCCTCAAATTGCTTCTGTACAAGATGTTTTGATGTGGTAGACTTATTCATGTATGACTTTATCTCATCCCTTACAGCATCAGGAACTTTGGAGCATGGAGCAACATTCTTGTGAGAGCCTGAAAGGTGTTCCTTTATCCTAGTCACACCACATTTCACAACTTTATCACAGTAATTGCATTTCAGATAGACATATGTTTTATCACTTCCTCCTACATCAACCAGAGTACTATATTTCCATGCTGGATCTTTTCTATGACCTGATGCAGCCTTATCCTTATTTTTGACCATCCAGATTGAGAGAAATGGAAGCAAACGAGTTTTTACTCTTTTATATGACCTGATGCGGTCGGAGGAAACAGCAGCCTCAGACAGAAGCGTACGCTGGTCGGACGAAGAAGACACACAACCCAATCGCAGTCTCGCAGTAGAAGAAACCTCCAAGCAAATAAGTTTGGGTTTAATATGCGTGCTGGATGTGTTCAGTATTATATAATGTCGAGCCGTCGATAAAGCAGAACACTGTGTAACTCTAGCGTATTATGCGTATGTTGCGTACAACCTACGTGAACATTGTTGTGTTTTGGAGCAGATGTAATTTAATGTATGTTTTGTATTAATAGTTAATAAACATGATTTTCTGGGTATAGTTGATTACTAGCGTGTTTATATTATATATTGTGCGTACATAATGCGTTATACTATGCGTTATATATGGGTATAATATGCGTTCACCAAGAGGTTTTGTGCGTGCTCTCTGCGTTAACTTGCGTATTTTGAAAAATATAAAAAATAAAAAAAGAACTTTAATAGAATTTGATAAATAATTTTAATGACTATGTACAATATAAAAAATATAAGAACAAATTAAAAGAACATTATAACAAATACATTTTACAAGAGAACCTAATGTACATCTTCAACAGACACAACATCAACTTTCCTACAGGAATTAGATTGATGTATTGTCCAATATAAATCATCTTGACAACCAAGCCTTCCCTCATTACGTGCGATACTTATCCTCCTCCCATGTCCTGATGCCAATAACTTGTTAATATAAACCTGGTCAGGATAGAGATGTTTATGTTTACTAGTTATTGGCATCAATTTCATGGGAGGAGGATAAGTATTGTGCATGTTTCTTGGCAGGATTTCATTATTGTTTCTTGTAGAGACTGAAGTGCTTCAGCAGAAAAATTTAAATGTGGTTGCTGAGGAGATTGGTGGGGGTCTTGCTGAGGAGGTGGGGTATGATGGGGAGATGAGGGGGGTTGTTTTGATGGGTTGATATGTCATGAGGGGAATCAGGGGATGGAGGGATATCTGGTGGATAATTTTCGACATTAATCATATCCATTTCTGCCGGGAAACGCCTGTAGGACATTACAAATCGATTTTTTCTAAATTAGCAAATAAGTTAGTGTACACATCTGTAGTATAAATACATAATCATCGGCCCATCGAAGAAAACGGGGCCTTTTATCGCATACATAGGAGCATGAAAAGTAGTATGCTCCAAGAACCAAATCTGCATATATGAGAAGAAAATTTTAACACTCACATTGAGCCAAAAATATGAATGAATTTAGCAGTTAGCACTTAGCACTCACAATTAGCAGAGGTACAAAACCGTTGATGTAACTACTGGCTCTTATTTGAAATCTTGAAGGATGCCTTTATAAAACCTCCAACTAAAAACTCCCTAATTGAACTAGCCCAGTTATTGACAAAAAATCATCTGGATATTTGTTATTCTTTGAATACCGAGGGGTTTTGAAGTTGTTAAGTTGAAAAAATAAATTTGAACATAAATACATGATAAACGTTCTTAACATAGTCTCTGGGGGGTTTGCTTGTTCAACTCCATGTCATTCCTTATTTCCGTTGATGTAACCGAAGTATGTGCTAAGGAATGCCAGGATATTTCTTCTCCTTTATTTGGCAGACCAGTAAGAAGGGCCACTTCATCAGCAGTGAAAGGAATGGGTTGACCTTCTATAACAAAGCATTATTTTGAAATGTCTCACCTTGAGATCAGCTCATAAATAAGAGGAACATTTTGCTCAAACCCAAGAAATTCCAAAAATTGTATCATCTTTAAATGTTTCAATGTGTCCTTGACTTCAGGAGTAATTTGCTGAGCAAAGTTATCACAGATTGTTTGAAACGAAGGCATTACATCTATAGGTAATTGGACGAACATATATCTGAAAATTGTAAAAAATGATAAATTAAAAATAAGTAAATGAGATACGCACAAAAAACTCACAACATACGCAGAATATAAGCAACGGTCACGCACAGTGTACGCATAACATACGCATATATTACGCACATCACACGCACAAGAACGCACAGTGCAGGAAATATGGCAGCAAATTATACGCACGCATAAAGTACGCACAATATAAGCACTGAGAACGCAACGTATACGCTTATAATACGCAAAAAAGACGCATTGCGTACGCACAGCCTACGCATATTTACTCGGTGTTTAAAATTTAGTTAGGTTTTATGTTTCAAATTTCAACATAAATTTATCATAAACCCTGAATACAAAGAAAACACGATGGCATCACAGTATCAAACATTTAAAAAGTTTCGAGAAGCCATGCATACGCATAGAATAAGCATAAAATCGGAAAATCTTCAGAGTCTTGAACACCAACGTATAGCATAACCATAAAATACGCATTACGAAACAGAAAACATAACATTAAGTTACCTTTTTCTTTAGGGGTGACAACATCTTAGAAGAAACTGAGTGAAGAATGTTTGATATTGCTCCGGAGTGAATGCTTGAAAGTTCGAAAGTTTACTGTAACTTGAAAATCGAAACGTCGACTCCGCCATTCGACCTTTACAATGGTTTAAATGTTGATGCCACGTCGACATTTCACTAGGCGCGCCACGTCGGCAACTGGGGTTCCGAACTGAAAAAAAAAATATTTAGGTTAATTTTTAAAAAGGCGACGCCTTAAATATATGAGGCGAGGCGCGCCTTATGGCGCGCCTCAGTAAACTTGAGGCGTAAGTCTCATAAACTAAACTTATTGCGTAGGCTTTGAGGCTTAAATGGACGAAATTGCGCTGAGGGCGCGCCTTTTATTGCGCAATTTTAAACGTTGGTTCATCGGATAAGCTATCGTCATCCAGAATCGTTGGCATGAGGTCAAATATTGCATTACTATTTTCCAATTGGGTGTTTAGCATACTGTTCAAGTCATTGGTGATGGGGACATCAGAGCGTGGAAAGTTTATTAGAGGCGTGGCCATCGATCTACGGTCACGATTGAGTTGATGTATTTCTGAGTTGTATTATTTATTTTTTTTATTAATATGTCATGTTGTATTTGCTTTATTAGTGTTTCCATTGTTACTACTTACTTAAGGGATGTCATTTGTAAGCCCAGTGGGCGTTGTCATCTTTTTTATTTTCTTGAGTCTTTGTACGAGGCTATATATAGCCTCATTATTCTCCTTTCATGTTAATGATTGAATGATAAAAAATTTTCACATGTTTTGAGTTCTTATGATAACTTGAGAGGGATCAGAGTGAGATCCTTAGGAGAGGGAGTTTTGTGCAACACCCACCAACCTAGAAGATTCGGGTTCGTGGTCTTATTTTCTACCTCCTTCCCTTCCTCCTCCCCCCACCACCACCGTTAGCCCTATCTACCCTTCCCCACACACGGTCAAACCTCCACCCTCACCGAACCCCTCTTCCCCTCACCCGCCGAACTTCCACAAAAATCCCCACCACCCGCCGGCCCTATTCCCGCTCTCCCCCTCCAAAATTCAAATCTCCACCTTGTGCACCTTCCATAAATGATCCCCCTTAATTTGGGAAGGCTTAGTTTCAATTTTCAATTTAATTTGAATTTGAAAATTTATTTCCTAATTTAAGAAATCTATTTTGGGAAAGTTTCTAAATTAAATCTATTTGAATTTCAAATTCAAATTGGATTTAATTAAAATCTTTCCTAATTCCTAAACCCAAATTAAGAAGCTTTAATTTCCCCCCATTGAGGCCAATTAATTCCCCATAGCCGCCGGCCCCTATAGTCGATTTGGAAATTTATTTCCAAAATCCCCATCGGGGTGGAAAGATTTCAAAAATCCCTCATCCCTCCTTGGCCGAAAATCCCTAGCCCCACCTCCTTAATTTTATTTTCAATTGGAGAGGTTCTTCCTTGGAAATAAATCAATCCCCTCCCAACCTTCATGCCCGCCGCCCCCTCTCTCTTTTTTCTCTTCCTTTAATTTTTCTCAATCAAGAGGATAATTAGGAAGTGTTTGATTCATAATTCCCTCCACCTCCTCTCCCAAAATCTGAACCAAATCTATTACCCTTGCTCTCATCCTTGGCCGGCCACCTCCTTCCCCTTTCCCCTCTTAATTCTCAAGATTATCTCCTCCTCTCAAGAGGAGTCTTCAAGGGGAGCATCGAGGATCGTCTTCAACATGAAGGCCATGCATGGCCGATCCAGATCTTGATTATGGTCTCGCCTACAACGAACAAGGGTTTGTTAGCATCCTGCACTTCACCTTTTTCGACATCAATCCGCACATCGACAACACCGTCGAAGAGTACGTAGAGCGCATTCTGGACACCCTTGTCGAGGCCATAGAAGAGCAACTTGGCACTGTTCAATGGAGGATTGCAACTCAACCGTGATAAGGGTTTACCAATCTTCATTCTCTCGTATTTTCATTGTCTAACTTGTTCTTGTGATATAATTGATTCATGAAGGTCTTGCTCATCTATTTCTGCCGAGCCTAGTAATCGTAGGACTTGAGTTTGATCTCTATGCTTCTAATCTCATTGTTAGCGTAGGGATTGTGTTTGAAAGCTACTTAATTCGCATTTTATTGATATTCTATGTTATTTTGATAAGTTAAGCTTTTGTCAAGTGGTTTAGCCTAAGCGTAGGCACCTCTTTCCCGTTTTATTTTGTCGTTTTAAATTGCTAATAGTTTTAATCATACTCGCGCTTATCAAGGAGTCATGCAATTTCTTATGGCATTCATTAAAAGCATCTTAGTCCTACATCAATTGGTCTTGTCATATTGCAGATACTTCGGCATACCTTTTTAGTTAATGATTTAGTTGCTTCACAAAAAATCCAAGTAGGCAAATTTTAAAATCATGGCAAACGTTACAGCTGCTTCTTTCAGGTTCGTTATATATTTTTTTTAAATTCCATCATGGCAATCAAAAGTCTAGCATTAGAGATTTAAGCCTATTGCTCACTTCTTGTAGGAACACGGCTCAATTGATATAGCATTCTCCTACAAACTTCACATTAAAATGCCACAAAAGAGAAAGGTAACTACAAAATCATTGTGGTTTGGCCAACTTCAGTAAAGAAGATCACTTTCATACAGTCCAGGCCAAAACAAGCAAAACAAACGACAGCACCCCAAACAAATGGGAAAAATTACAGCAAAATGAAGCTGAAACGAACAAGCATTATTTTATATCAGTTGCTGTAATAGCAAACAAACTAGCAGAAGAACAAAAATAACTAGCAAAAGCTACAACAACCAAATACAATATTATTCTGAGGCAACAAAGTTAATTTGAAAGTAACCATGCTGAGGAGGCATAGAAACAGGGAGGGAGCTAAGAACCTTTTCGATCCAACCACGAAGTACAGGATCATTCCACTTCATAAAAATAATCTTATTGTTTGGAATTTCTAGGAGAGCATCTTAGAACGCAAGAAATGCTTCAGTGATGATATTCTCAATTGTACCAAATTTATCAATACAATCCAACATATCAAATTGGCTCATTCTTGTTTGGTTAGTTAGGATCCTCTCCGTATTAGTGCTATGACGATTGAATGAGTTAGTTATTTTAACTTTTTCTGGTTTTTTTTTTATTACGTGGTATGAGTTCATCTATTTCTTCACTTGATCTTTTTGAACGACTTTGCAGTGTTGTTCTCGCTAGCACTTCGAGATCTTCATCTACTTCCACAAAACTAACACCATTCGTGGCCATAAAATCATCTCTATTTGGTTCTACGTCAGTTGTGGCTTCCTCTACTTCTGGATTAGCGGTGGACTGTGCAGTATTTCCTATTGCGATGTTGTACCCACAATTTTTTTCAAAAACCTCGTATTAGTGAAAAGGATTTCTTCAGAACCTTGCCGTTTTTGGGTCACCCTAGTAAAAATTTTAAATTTCTTTAGTAAAGAGTTTTTAAAAATTTATAATTTAAAGGGGAATGAGTAGTTTAGAATGAAAAGTAACCTATATTAGCTCATCCCACACTTCATCAGTAGCTACCGGCATATGCAGATTGGTATCCTAGCCCCAACCACTCCAATTTGACAGTTGATAAACGATACGAAAAATCAGATTTCATGTTTTTGTAACTGATCATTAACACAGATTTTGAATAAGTCGTGCCTAAACGACGATTTAAAGCATGCACGACATCGCCCCACACTTCCTTCTTTAGTATTATGTTAGTTATAATTCCACATAATAACTTCTCTAATAGTAGCTCGCTAAGAACATTGTTATGAAGCTCTGGTCACTTACGTGTTTTGTTAAACCCCTTGTGTTGGCCCATACTAATCAACATATCTTCCTCAGCATGTGTGTTATCGCTAGCCTCTCCTTGTAGCATGTACTTCCCCTTCAATAATAATCGATTCATTCCAACTATACAATTAAATAAGCTTTAATTAATTCTATGATAATTTAGGCATGAGAGTAGTTCAGTGCAAATATTACTTTGATAATGAAGATATATCATTGCGACTATGAAATGTTTTACATTGATTGTTAGTACATCTATAAGGTAGATATTGGTGTTTGAAGAGTCCTTATCACTCAGGTTGTTTACACCGTGGAATTGGACAGGTATTGAAATCTCTTAAGAGCCATCATTCTAAGATGGCCCTTGCATTTTTTTTTATGATTGAGACATTTCTACGACAATTTTATTACATCGATCTGTGGGGAACTTTTTGCCTTGAGAAATCCTAAGTCGTACTCATTATCAAGGGCGCCTAAGTTTAAAAACATGTGATGCTTCCACACAATCTGATATCAAAAATGAGACTACGACACTTTAAACATCTATTACAATACTACCAAATGCAAAATAATTAAGTATTTTGATGATTGTGTAAATAATGAGGCATATGTTACAAATTTAAATGAACAATTAAATCCTTCTCAAATCCGGCGTTACCGAAAAAATAATGGTTCCAAAAATGAGGCATATTACTTCTATATTGTACTAAGATGAGCAAAATAGATCAAGAATCACGAGTTAATGAATAGGAAAATACAAAGAACACCATTCGTGGGCAAGTAAACAGGAGAATACATGCCTTACCTGAATGCGGTAGGCGTGACCGGTTGAAGCCCATCGAGCGGATCACTAGTTCAATGGGTGAACCCTAGGCGACGAGAGGAGATAGATGATAAGAGATGCTAGGGAGAAAATCATACTCTTTATAAAATGGTATCATGCGACCAGTCGTGATGGAGAGCTCATGAAGCCATATCTCAAATGGGGCAACTTGTTGCAATAAGACAAGATGCTGCAATAAAATTAAATACCTACCACCGACCTACCACCTCAGGTAAGAAGTAAAGACAGGATGGAGAGCACACAGCATTGAGGGATGGAGAGGAGAAGCCATGGTTCCAAATGGGCCAACTTGCTACAAGAAGACAAGACGCATGCCTTCCGACCGTGGTAAGAAGTTAAGTCCGCCTTCACCTAACTCGAAAAACAATAGCTCCTTCTTCCTTTCGTGCGCCTTCTTCGTCCAAATCCCGTAAATCCGCTGATCTCCAGAATTTACTAAACTCGGGATTTAGCCCAAAAAAGGCGCAAACAGAGGATTTATTCCGCCATGAGATTTACGTCAAGTGTAAATCCCGTTTTGCAGGATTTACACTAAATCCTTCTCAAATATGGCGTAAATTCGGTTGCCAAACAGCCCCTTAAAAGCATAAATACTTCCCTAGTAATATATATATATATATATATATATATATATATATATATATATATATAATAAGTCTAAAACCACAAGGTTGTTTTTGCTTTGCACTGCCTAGTGCACACAAGATAAGATTAAAGGTTTGACAATTATGATGCTCAACAGGGAGTAGTACAGATTACGGACCATTAGGAACATAGAACAAGTTAAGAAGGATGATTGTATTTGAGCCATATTCTGAAAGGGCACACACACAAATGTGAGCACAAGTACAAATTAACACAATTTATATTTCCTTGAATAAAAATAAAGTTTACATCAACAATTTCTGCTCTATTCCAGAATTCTCAATTGAATATGAAAAGAAAACTGTGCCAAGCAACTCTTCTACCAATCTCAAGTTTGAGACATCTAAGGTATGTTCGGTAAGGTCAATGTTGTCCTTAAAATTAGTTGTGAAATTGTTGCATGCAAAGTAGAGATTTTAAAAGTTGATGGGTATATTACAAATTTTTACCAAAAAAAAGAGAACAATTTTCCTACGGCTGGCTGATTTCAGCAAGTCCAATTGTGAAAAGCTTCCTCTCATCACAGAAATTTGTTTACAAAAATGTGGTTGTGGTCTATAAAGAAAAGTTGCAAAAAAATTGGCTCATGCACACCTCTAGTCTTTTAGAGCACCAAGACTCTATTCATTTCAATGTTTTACGAAATGATATACCTGGAAGGTCTAGCATTTGCACTTCACTACCAATTTAACAAAAAGTCAAAAACAAAAACTTTAGGAAGAATAATCATATAGAATCCTTCTTTATTTCTGCATCATAAGATCCAGATTTTAGTTGTTTATTTTCAGCTATTCATTCTTCTATCGCTAAACATTTTACAGACAGATCGCTGCTCAATGCAAGCTCAAATACAAATTTGGAAGAGTCAGCAAAATATCTGCACATATTTACAGTCTTGAACATTTTAACAAACCAAATAACCAACCTTGAGCTTGTAAGACCTGCGTTCCACTAGAAAAATTCTATGGATCCCATAAGAATCTGCAAGCATATGAGTCAGATAACCTCTCCCTGCTCCAAACTCAACCACCGCTGGTAGTTCCCCTTTCTTCTGAACAAAATTATTTCCTTCACCTTCCTCAAGCACAGAGCCTATAATTTCGTCTTTTGGCCTATGCAATATCCCGAACTTCTCCATATTGCCAAGAATTGAAGCCTGCTGCAACACATGTTTCTCCTGATATGGAATTTTGCTGTCAAAATAGCAGCCAACTATCCCTTCAGAACTTGAACCACTTCACATTAAATTACTTCAACTACTGAGACCAAACTCGAATAATGTAATTTAATCTTCCCACCTGTCTATTTGCCGCCTCAGCCATTTCTCACAGGCTTCCGGCATTAGGTAAGAATCCTCCAAATATCCAACTACGGCAGCGTGTAAAGACTCAATTTTTTTAACTAAAGCAAGGAAATCAAGAATATTAAGCCCATAGATGGCCCTCCTCTTGGCCTCGGAGCTGATGTCATCATCTGCAAAATCAATAAAGCCGCTGTTGATTCCTTTTGAGTAGTAAGCATGGGCTTCTAAGGCAATAACCTGCTTCCTCGACGGACACCTCTTGAGGTGGGACTCGAGGTTTTCTTTAAATACCGAGCTGTGAAAAATATAAATAGGTCATCAATAAAACATAGAAAGGAGGGGGATAAAGAGAGAGATGTACTGCGACGGATCGAGTGGGCAAGGGAGGCGGCGATGACTGGCGGAGGAATCATGGTTGCCGCAAAACCTGGAGATTGAGGGGGATGCGATCAATGAAGTTGAGTGTCGACTGAGAGGAGTGGTAGAGAATGAGAGGTAGGAAGATATGTATTAGGGTTTTACATGGATAAAGGTAGAGGAGAGTTGGCGCAGTAGCGGCTCTTGTTTGGAAGCCAGAACTGGCAACGCTTCTCCTTCAGAGCATTTACTAAACCATTTCCTCCTGCTGCTTCGTCTCCGCCGACGGCCGTGCTGGAAATCGAAGACGAAGATTCTGGCGGCGTCCGGAGGCGAGACATGGAGGTGACCCTCGAGTTAGTCGACTCTGCAGCGGACAGCAGGCGGCAACGGGATCCCTAACACATATATAACCTCGGAACTGGATAAAATCATAACAATGCCATTTGGATTGTGTTTTGAGAGAAAGCAGCGCCCGAGAAAATTTTGAGACGGAGCTCTGCTAGGAATTTTTTTGCAGGTCTGTGGAGTTCTTCCTCCCGCCTGGAGGTTTTTTTTTTTTTTTTTTTCCGAAATTTGGGCAAAGCCTCTATATTAAACAAATTTAGGTTACAAGTAATGCAAAAATGCTAAGGCCTATGAAAAGGCTTACTTACAGAAGACCAAAAAAGACATACTTCGTCTGAGTTATAAAATGAACAGGGAATAACAAAAATAAGAGCAGTAGCTCACAGAGACGGAATCAGCTACACCTGGACTCAGAATTATCGGTCAGTCGTGATCCCCTGGTTGCCCCAAAGGCCGTCCAAGGGGAGCCTGTTATTGGGTACATCATCGTCCAAGGCGTTACCCACAAGCAAGCTAAATGAGTTCCAGCCACAACCACAATTGCCACAAGGAGGAAATCATAGCAGATCCAGCAGATGAGCAGCATTTTTCCATTTGTAAACGTTCTCTAAAACAGCACTTTTAATAACAAAAGCAGTGGTGATGAAGCTATGAGAAGAAGCCCCAAATCTCCTATCATTACGTTCCCTCCATATATAATAAATAGAACAACAGGCAGCGAGGAGGTAAAATTTTTTTTCCAATCTACTGTTAGAGAAATAAGCCTCAATCCAATCAAGAAGTTGTAGCACATTAGGCCTAAGAAGAAACCCGTGCACAACAGGTAATATGTGAGTGATAATAGAGAAAGAGTAATAGCACTCAAAAAACAAGTGAGAAACACCTTTCTGGGGCGCAATGGCATAATCTACAGATGGAAGGAATAGTAATGTTACATTTAAGAAGCTCATATGCAGTTTTCAAACCTCCCATAACAGCCATCCAAGAGCAAACAGAGAACCGAAGAACAAATTTCATATGCCATATCAAATTAGACCAAGCAAAAGTGGATTCTTGAATGTAAAAGCTTTTAACATACTCCCTAAAGCTTCCAAAGGAATTATTTTCCCAGCTAAGACAAGGAACAGCAGAATCATAAATGCATATAGTAGAGATATAGTTTTGTAATTGAGGGGGAAGAGAGTTAGGAAGAACCCAACTATTTCCTGAGATAAAATCTCTAAGATGAACCACCATATTTGTAATGTTTAAAAAACTTAAACCATCTGGAACTTCGGAGAGGGAGCGGTGATGGCACCAGTGATCCCAATGCAGCAAGATAGGAGAATTGGCAGCAATTTTAAATTTAAAAAAGGGCTTGGCAGCCATAGCAGTACAACGGATGGACTTCCAAAATTTAGAATCTCTAATGTTATAGGGGTGCCAAGGGGACTTATAATAGCTAATAAGCCAAGCAAATAACATTGAAGAGCTATTATACATTCTTCCTATGACAGAACAATTAAATGCATATTGCAGAGAGTTTAGAGACGGAATACCCAAGCCCCCACACAACTTAGGCTTGCAAATTTTGTCCCAGGAGAGCATATGGATCTTCTTCCTGCCATCCATCTCACCAAAAAGAAGAAATTTAGAGGAGATCCTCTTAATGAATTTCAAGATTGATTTTGGTATTATGGATCCCCTAATCCAATAAGCTATAGAATTAGTCATAGTAAACTTAAAAAATTGCAACCTTCCAGCTATAGAAAGAAGTTTAGCCCTCCAACCAGACATTTTCTTTGATAAGCTATCAATTAAAGGCATAAAATCTGTAATCTTCAGAGCTTTAAAAGAAAGGGAAATGCCCAAGTATGTAATGTGATCACAAATATTATGAATAGCTAAAGCATCACAAATAGCATGATTGTTTCTCAAGCACTTAGGAAACATAATAGAGCTCTTATCCAGGTTAATATGCAATCCCGAAGCAAGAGCAAACTTCTTTAGAACATTAGTCAAAACCTGATAGTTATCAACAGAAGCCTCCCCAAAAACTAGAACATCATCCGCATAGAGGAGATGGGAAATGCAAAAGCCATCCATAGAGAATCCTTTAAAATCACTTGCATCTAAGAGGTTGGAAAAAGCATCCATAACCAGGCAAAAGAGATGAGGGCTAAGGGGGCATCCTTGCCTTAAGCCAGCAGAAGAGGGGAAATAACCTTCTAAAGCCCCATTAAGAATAACTGAAAAGTTAACATCAAAGATGCAAGATTTGATCCAGTTAACAAATTGAAGAGGAAATCCAATCTGTTGAAGTCTAGAAATAATAAACTCCCTAGCAACGGTGTCAAATGCTTTGCGGATATCAAGTTTAGCATAAAAGATTTTTGTGCTATTCCTATTGCAGTAAGTAAGAATTTCCTTTGCCAACAGAATGTTATCGGTAGAGATTCTTTGTTTCACAAAGCCAGATTGGTTGGGTTTCACAATGTAAGGCATAACAGGAGATAATCTGTTAGCTAAAATCTTAGCTATGCATTTATATAAAATATTACACAATGCAATAGGCCTAAAGTCAGATATGCCGGAGGCATGTCTATGTTTGGGTATGAGGGCAAGAGCAGTGGACTTAAGCCCTCTCGGCATATAATTTTTTGTGAAAAAAGAGCTAACAGCTTTAATAAGCAAAGGACCAATAATGTACCAGCCAGATCTGTAAAAATGAAAATTGAAACCATCGGGTCAAGGTGCAGAGGTAGGGGATCCAAAGAGTACAACATGCTTAATCTCTTCAATGTTAACCAAGCCAGAAAGAGCAGAGAGAAGGTGATCTGGAATGCTATAGCCTATAGGAAAAATAGACATGTCCAACAAGGAAGGCGGTGCAGGATTGAAAAGTTCCTGAAAGTAATGAATAGCACTTTGAACTCCAACAGATGAAGGATTAATAGAAGAGGACTGAGTAAGATGTCCCAAAACTTGATTCTTGCGTTTCCTATTTCTGATGCTAGCGTACAAAAAATTTAAATCATCTTCCCCGTGTTTGAGCTAGTTCACTTTTGCTCTTTGAATGTTCAAGGAAGCCACCAGGCTGGAGAAATCAACAATTTTGGAGTTGATATCTTTCAATGAATCATTGAAAGATAAATTATGAGGATCTACAAGAAGTTTGTCCAGCCAAAAAGTTTGAGATTTGTGAAGCTCTTTGAGGTGAGAAGTGACAGAATTTGAGCTAGCCCAGGTTTTCGTTCGAATGCTGCCTTAAACATTTTAAGATTAGCACAAAAAGCATTAATGGGATTACCAGATTGAGGTTTAGAAAAAATCTCAATAAGTAGAGCCCAATAACAATCTAGTTTAGTCCAATAGTTTTTAAACAAGAATCTATGATTAGAATGATTCAACAAACTAGTATGCAAAATGATAGGACAGTGATCCGAGCAAGAGGGACTTTGGTAAGAGCAATAAGAGTTAGGAAATGCAGTATTCCAAGCCTCATTAACCAATGCTCTATCTAATTTTATGTGAATAGGAGAGTCCGCACGTTGGTTAAACCAGGTGAATTTGCTCCCAATAGAATGAAGATCCTCTAAGCCATTATCAAAGATCATATTGTTGAATTCAAAGAGATTCCTGGGAGTTAAGGGGACTCCCCTTAATTTTTCATAAGTATACCGACTGCAATTGTAATCTCCCATCAAAATCCAAGGAACATCAAACAGGGGGGCAGAATTCGTGATGTGCTCCCAAAGGGCATTGCGATCAGCACTATGATTAGAGGCATAGACAGCAGACAGATGAAACACAGGTTTACCTCCAACAAATACCATGCCTGAAATAAGTTGAGTGGTGATAACAGAAGGTTGAAAATGAAGTTTATTGGAGTTCCATTTCACCCAAATGCGACCAGAGGAAGATAGGGCAAAATTATTACAGCTGCTTTCATAATTGAAGATAGAATGAGAAGCTTCGAAGAAAGGATCAAGCAGAGAGGAGCTATGAATCCTATTCTCCAGTATACAGAGCATATCCAATTTGAAGGAAGAAACAAGACGCTTACAACAAAGCACTTTATCAGGGCGGTTAAACCCCCTGACATTCCAGACAGCAATATTTGACAAAGACATTAGTGACCAGGGTGAGGAGGGGGCTTTTTGCCTTGCTTCCCCCTAACTGGTTTTTTGGATGAAACAGATGCAGTGACCTGTTTTGTCTTCTCTTTAGAATTCTTACTAGAGTCCACCTTAGTATCAGCTGGCAGAAAATTGGATGAGGACTGAGAATCCTCCTGCTGCTGCAAAATATCAAATCTGTTCGGAGAGATAACACCAGAGGGAGGAATAGAGGACTGAGGAATCTGAATTTGGCCTAAGACATGCTCCTCAGTGTTCGGTGAATTAAGATTAGGGATAATTGCAGTGTCAGTAGGATATGCAATCAAAACAGAGGGGGGCTGTTGAGCAATAGAAGCAGTTCTATTTTCTGTTGGAGGCGGAGAGTGTTTTTGGTAGAGTAATTGCAATCCCAAACTATTAGGATGGGAGGAAGTGAGCAATGGTTCTGAGGAGGAAGTAGGAATTTCCCGCTCTTGAGCTGTAATAATTTGAGTAGGGGGGATGTCTTGAGGAGTCCTAACCGGAGCAACAACATTCTGAAAGGGGAGAATTGTGTTGGATGTTAGCAGGAAGCTTATGGTTTTTGGGGTTTCTGCTATTACTTCTACCTCTCATGTTTGTGGCATTGAGAGCAGCAGCAGAAGGATCCTCTTTATCACTATTCGCAACTTCAGGCTTAGACGGACACGAAGCAGGAAAATGAACTAAGGACTTAGAGTGAATGCAAGGGGTAGTCCTCCATTCGTACTGTACATTTAAACGGACTACATCCCCATCCAGAGACACCGCAATCTCTGAAGGATAGGTGGATTCACTGTCGACAAGCATACAAATTCTCACATACGTAAGCTTGGTCCTCTGGGAAGTCAGATTATCCGCAGCAATAGGCACCCCAACTTTGCTAGCAATCCTCGATATGCCTTCCGAATTCCAGCAAGCCAGTGGGAGGTTGTGGATCTTGATCCAAATCGGCACAGAAGAAAAATTTTCTTTTTTGGGCTTGAACTTGGGGTGCCATTTCTGGAGGATAAACGGCTTACCCAGCAGAAACCATACGCCTTTTGCCCAGACCAGCTCGTAGTCTTCAGGGCAGGTGAAACGAATGAGGAAGAAACCATCACTAAGGGAAAGCAGTTGCAATGAACCGTGAGAGGCCAGGTTTTCTTCATGGCCCCAAGCAGTGCCTCATAATAAGGATGGCGCCCTATAGAGTAGCCAACTAAACTTAAGCTCCAAGAATCAGCACCCAAAGCTAATTTCTCACCAGAGAAATGAATGATTTCTGACTCAAAAGGGTGGAAGGAGAAGCGAAGGTCTGAAGGAGATGGCTCTGAAGGAGCAAAAAAATTTGTTTCCATAAGCGTTGCGAGGAAGACAGAGCCCTACCAGAAGAAGAAGGCAACAGAGGAAACTCCGAAGATGCTGGGGGAGAATCCATCCTAAAAGAGAGAAAGGCGAGGAAACCTCCGGCAGAGCTGGAGGAAGAGAGGAGAAGAAGAGAGCAAAATGGCTGGAGGCAGGAGGGAAAAAACCCTAGCATAGCCTCTTCGTTAGTTTATTATTGCCTGGAGGTTTTCTCTGTTGGTTTTATTCTTGAACTATCTGTTGGCAAAAGGTAGGATTTAATTTTAGGGGGATTTAATAAATTTTGTAAGTTCGAATTTAATAAATGTTGAGGGTGTTAAATATTAAAAATTATTTGATATAACAAATGTTAAATTCTATAAAATTTGGAGAAACTTTTTAGTAATATATTTTATAATTTATGATAGTTAGGAATTTAAATATGAAAAAATAGTGTTGAATTACATCAATAAGATAATTATAAATTTAAGACAAGTGCATACAACATAATAAATCTAAGTCGAATATTAATTACACTAGTAATTAGTTAATTATTATTTAAAATAATTAATTATTTAACTACTATTATACTAATAATTGTTAAATGAATTTCTAAGTGTTATTTTAATAAAATTGTATACTTGAATATCTCATTAATCAATTAAATATTCTATCAATTAATTAATATTTACATTACTAGTTACATAATTATTTATTTATATTTCAAATTATATCATTTAAGCTAATTAGATATATTCTTAATTAAGAATAAGTTTTTGTTCTTCTCTGGCATTACTTGGAACTCCTTAGTCTTGTTTAGGGTTTGCTTTTCCTCTTCTACATTGCTTCGTTGAGGTAGAGTTTTGAAAGAACTCATCAAAACTGCATAAATTATGTATCCAAAATACCACTTTAAGATCAACATAATTCTTCACATTACCTATGCGACAAAAAAATCATGCTCTTAGCAACTAGTAGCGAAGAAGAATCGCAGAGGAAGATGTCTATTGGAGGAAGGAGCCCAGCAATTGCAGAGGAAGATGAATCGAAGAGGCTAAGGCTTCGTTTGCTTTTTTTGTGCTTTTGTAAAAGGCAGTTTTAAAAAACATTAGTTCAGAAAATGGAGTTTTCTAACGGAGAAGCATGTATAAAAAGCTTTCTCAAAACTGTAGAAAAATGAAAAAAAAGGAGTTATTAGGGACGTGATTTGACAAACCAAACAACACAAAAAAAAATAAATCCTCCATTTCTAAACGAAAAAGGCAAAAAAAAGCTCAAACAAACAAAGCCTAAGGCGACAAATGAGAGCAATGCTTACCCTTCATTGCGGCAGATAAGGGTGTTGGCAACTATGACGACTAATTATTACGGACCCGACGTCGGGACACTCAGTCCAGACGCGACACCACACCGAATACATTGGACCCCGAACGTAATAATTTGCCCTCCATGACATGGGCATCGCAGGAGATAGTTCTTGCGAGCGTAAATCCCGCTAAATCCTCCAAACCGATGGATTTACTAAATCCCGAATTTACGTCATAAATCTGTAAATCCGGGATTTACCTAGGGATGTAAGGAGCACTCAAAAATCGTTTGGTAGGATTTACCATGAATCTGGCATAAATTCGAGCGTAAATCTAATACCAAACAACCCCTATGAGTTTTTTGTTTCTTTTGTTCCTCCTACAAATAACCTAGCTTATTTTTCTAAAGAAGATGTCATAGCTGCATCTAGGGGATGACTCTGGTTGGCTATTCCTTAGGTAAGCGAACATATTATGAGGCTTTGTGTTTTGTAATGTTAAAATATTGGAAGTTGAAGTACTCTTTTTTCTTTAAGTGATAGTTTCTTCTTGTTTAAATTTTCTTTTTATGAATATTTTGATTTGAAGCGGACAGGGATACCTTAGTTTTTTTTTATGGTAAACCATTTATCATTCAATGTTGGTCGCTTTTTTTTGTCCTAAATATGAGGAATTTTTTTCAATTCCTCTAAGGTTCAAAATCGAGTCGAGCTCGGGCTTTCAAAACGAGCTCGAGCAATCGAGTCAAGCTCAAGCTCATTAAAGAACTAGACAAACTTACCTAGATTATATAGATACTCGACTTGACTCATTTACACCCTTACCCCAACCCACTCATAGTTGAAATATGCATCATCCCCAATGCATGAAAAACAAAATAAAATAATACAAATGAATCTTGAAAAGGGAAGGGACCAAAACTTCCCAACATGAGCGTGCTACTCATCATCTTCCACTTTTTTTTATGTTGTCTTGGTCGGACATTGTCTCATATCCTTGTTCACAAAAAGAACATATAATTAGAAAAATTTATTTGAATAGACTACGCAAATAAAGTAAAGGTTCAAAATCTTTAATTTGCCTTTCAAAAATGCTTGGTTTAACATTCTCAAGTTAACCAGTAATCTAGTTTAGAACTACTCATGGTTTTTTAGTGGAGAGATTATTGGGTTTAGACATCAGACACAGCTTATGTTCGGTACTTCACAATACCTAGCAGTACTGAGCTTGGTACTGAATAATACCGAGTTCAGTACTTCACAGTACCGAGCAGTAGTACCGAGCTCAAAATTGCTCGGTTCTTCACAGTACCGATCTCATACCAAGCTCAGTACCGAGTAGGGGGTGATGTGGTGCATTTTCATTGGGCTCCGGACATCGTCCAGTGACCGAACCCAATAATTTCCCCGGAATTATATACCAACACTTTCTATCCTAGGGAAATTCCTTTTAAGAATGTATTTGTCATGCCAATATTTTGGCTGCATTTGGGATGATTTTCTTATACTAAAATGAAAATTTTTATACTAAAAAGCTGCTTTAAGAAACAATAAAAAAAAGTCCCAAACGAAGTCTTTATTATTTATTTGTAGAGTTTGGCATTTTCATAGAAGCACCTTTGAATTAATCTGTCGCATTCAATTGCAACAATCTTTTATCCTCAGATGTTTGCATGCCAAAATTCAATTTCTTGATGGCCTAGAATGTGATTGTGATACTAATTAATTCAAATGCATAGGAGTTGTTTGATTCAATATAAATTAATTATATTAAAATATTCTTATAATATATTTAAAATGCATTGAAATACTATGGATAATGGTGGTTGAGAGTGGATAGAGCGATGGGATGACATTGGCAGGGGGTGGTGAGTGAGCTTTAATGGATGTAAGCTTAATGATTGACAATGACGAGTAGCGAATAGTGGCACCAATGATAAAGGGCAATGACATGAGGTGATGAGTCTTAGAATTAATCTTGTTAAACGTGATCTAAATTTCTCCAAAACTAGGGGCTTGGGCACCATTCATGTCTTCACCTCCTTGCTCACTATCAACTATGGTTCTCTTCCTTGAAAGTATATAGGTGTGAACATCTCCTCCTCTATACAAAATGTTAGGATTGTCATCCCATTCTTAATAAACTTACTAATTTGCTTAGTCGATTGAAACATAAGTATTTATCATTTGTTAGTAGATTGTAGCACATGTAAACAACAAATTGGAATTATTTACTTTATTGGTTGAGATATGTAACCATCTCCAATTGTGTAACGAAAAAAAAAATCATTTTTTATTTTAAACTTTTCATACCATAATGAGGAGACTGATATGATGAGTATCAAGGAAGGAAGGTAAAATGTGATGTTTGAATCTGCTTCGGTGCAGGGTAAGGGGAATGAGGTAATTAAATCCCTAGATAAAGAGGATTTAGCTGTTCACTCCTCTCCGATCAAAAATTTGATGTCAGGGATGGCTAATGACTCGGAGGCGTCATCCTCTATTAAAACTGAAGGTAAACATATTTTCTTTTATTGCTGAAAATGGTGCGGAATTTCAGGATCATTCAAATTTGAATTCTGAGATGGTAGAACAAGATAAAGTTATAATTGCTGATGAAGAATTGCAAATGGAATCAGGTGGATTTGCAAAAGGATCGGTAAATAGGATGAAGGCTGTTCCGAATGTTGACAAAAACAATTTTGGTTAAAAAATTTTTTGGTTTAAGACCAACCATATTAAAGTGAACCATGTGGAAATAGTTCCCGATGAAGTGGGTGATGCAAATGTGGTTAAGTTAAATAAGGATAAGGTATGTGAGAATGTTAAACTTCTTAAAAAATCTCTTGTGTTGAAGGTGTTTGGTAAAGGGGTTCCATTTTCTATTTGTAGCATTGAATTGAGGAGACAATGGAATATATTTGGAACTTTCCATCTCACCTTATTGGGCTTAGATTGGATTTTGTGTTCTTTTCAATCTTCTCAAATAATGGAAGAAGTTTTATGTGGAGGTCCATGGCTTGAGGGGGGACACATAATTGGGATGGATAAATGGACACCTCAATTTTCACTAACATCACTAAAAGGTTTATCATCACCAATTTGGATCCAGTTGTCTTATCTACCTCTACATTGTTGGGATGAGGTGAATAATACAAAGATTGTTTCTGAGATAGGTGTCCCATTATTCTTGGAAGGTAAAATGTTTAAATGGGGGAGACGAGAATTTGTAAGAGCCTGTTTTTGTATTAACCTAGACTCTAAACTAGCAAATGGTGTTTGGGTTGAGGGTTTGTATGGAAATTTTTTTCAAAAAGTGGAGTATGAGAAAATTTCATCTTTATGCTTCAAATGTGGTAAAATAGGCCATAAGATTGAAATGTCTCAAGATGCTATTATTGGAGATCAAAATAAAAGGCATAATGAAGTATTGAATGATGGGAACAAAGACTTGGGTAAAGAAGAAATGGCTTATTATCATTCTAGAGAATATGGTCCTTGGTTACATGTAAAGTTCAAGAATAAAAGGAGGAACAAGTTTCAAAATTAGAATTCTTTGGCTCATCCTGCTGTTGGAGACTGTGCTCATGGTCATATGGAAAATTCAAATAAATTTGAAGTGCTAACTCATGATTGTGGAGTTGGGGATAGAATGGAAGTGGAGATTTCAGAAAATCCTATTTTGGGTGAGCAAATGTTATTAAATCCTGCAGATGCAAACATTGAAGGGAATGGTGTAGAAAAAATGGCTCAGATTACAGAAGTTTCAATAGTTGATCCAGACGAAATTTAGAATTCTGGGAAAAATAGTGTATTGGCTGAACGAAGTGATGAGGAATTCTCTACATTGAATGTTGCTGAAGTTAAGCAATTCAATTTTTACAAATTACCTTCTGAAGTTAAAGGTCCTGTCTTGGAGGCAGGAATTTCTAATTCAGGATTGTGCAAGGATGCATATGTTGCTAATAAGGTTCCAGTTCAACTAGGAGATGGTGAGGTTGTTCAAGATGCTGAAGGTTGTGTTGTGGATAAATGGTTCGATACAATGATAAATCATCAAGAGGAGCTCAATGAAGGTAAGATAATGGATGGAAGCAATGAAATAAACTCTAAATCTGAATATGAATTCAGAGAAGAGATTATTGAGAGGATAAGTACTCCTTTGTCCAAATTTGGTAAAGTAAATAATGGAGAAAATCTGTTTGAAGATGGGAAATTCCAAATCCCTCTAAGTCAAAGAAAAACTTTAATAAAGATTCAATGTTGTTTGGTTCAATTAAAGGAAACCTTAGAGGAAGGAAGATGGGCATTCTTGGTGGCAGCATTAGAGCCACTACACTATTTAACCATTGATATGAGTGGTGAAAGTAAAGTCCAAGAGTGGTTGGTGGATTGGTTGATGATGGTGGAGCTTCTTAAAAACACTTCTTGGGGAGTTGTCAAGATCATTGATGTTGCCTTGACAAATTTTTTTTAGCCTATGTTTCATTTCTTTTACTTTGTTTAGCAAACTCGTTTTCTCTTTATTTATTTTAAGCATAGGTTGGGATTTGGAAAATGGAACTAAACTAATGGAATTTAAGAACCAATCTATTTATTATTTTTTACTCAAGTGGGAAATCTGGGATACTAATCAACCTTTTAGGTTGTTGTTTTATCTTTGGTATCCCCTCCACCCCAATGGGTTTAAAATGATAAGTAGAGGATCTTATTTTCATTATGACATTTCCTCTTTTCCTAATATTTTCATTATGCTTAAATTGCTTGCTAATAAGACCTCCTTTTTCTTTATTTTAAAAGGAGTATCTAGTAGTTTCTTTTTTCTTTGTAATAGTTTCTTTTTATAATTTTAATAATATATGCATTTTCTCAAAAAATAAATGGGGAGTATTATCTCATGACATATTACAAATCTCTATAAGGAGAAAAGCGGGATCAATATTTTATCTTCTGGCCCTGTCAATACTTGCGAAAATTCAAAAAGATTCGAAATTGTGCAACTTTAACTCTTGCTTTACTAGTTGATATCTTAACTATTATGGATTCATTTGGCAGAAAATTAATTTTAGATTACCCACACTTTAGAATTCTTTACAACTAATGACAATTAGAATTAAGAGGTGATTATCTTTTAAAATATGTAACAACGGTAACCTATCTCTCTACCATATTCCATGGCTTAAAGTAACTTGCTAATATGTTAATCACATATTCTACTTATTTTTTTAATAATTCTTGCACAAATATGATTATCATATACAATGATAATTCAGTGCTACCGTAACCAACATCTTCCATTGAGGCTATTTCCTCCGACGAGGTTTGAAGGATAATAATTGCTCAACTAGTTAACAATATCATATGGTACAATATGCTAACTTTAATCACACCACTACACTTACCTATGGATCTCCGAAAGGATTCTGCTTAGCAGGGAATAGAATGCAAAGGGTACGACTGCACTATCCCATAGGACAAAACGATCGTATGCCTTTACACTATACGCAAACAGGCCAATGGAAGAGCAAATAAGATTATATATATGATTAACCATGAAGGATAGCGGCTTTTGCCTACACACATCGATGGATAATAATATATATGACATGATCAAAGTCACGAGATTTCTCCTATTCGATATATTAGCTCGAATAGGATTTATTTGATGTGTGGATCGATTTTTCAAGGGCACAACCCTCTATGGTTAATTACATCTTAGGTCTTGATCTAGGAAAACTCTTGATTACGGATGTTGTATTATTCTCTTCTTAATTTGGTGTACAGTAAAAGTTTCTAAGTTCTATTCCAAAGAGGACAAGCTCTTCTCTTTATCTTTAGTGATAATTAGAACTTTTTAAATGTATGAAAATCAGATTAAAAATTTTGAGTTTAAAAGATCAAAGATTAATTTCTTATCTTAGTAGAAATGACAGATTCAGAATTCATCAGAAGTTTACAACGTAATGGGACTTACAGCTTAGATCCCACAAGGGATCTAAGTAGCCTCGACCAAGATTTACCACCCTACTCGAAAAGGTGTATCAGCTAAACTCCACCTAGTGTATTAAATCCATTTTATCCGATCTTATGCAAATGTAAGAGTGGTGGGAAGCACATAAAAGGAAATGGGTATCAAACCCGACCATGATTGGTACTATGCATATGCAAAGTGAACTATCCCTCTATATTGCAAAAGAAAAATTTATATGTTGACTTAAGGTTTATGCATGTGTAGGTAGGGCCAATCAGGACTGGCCAATAGTCACTATGAAATAAATAAGGCTTACTTATTATAATTTTAAAAAGTGATATTTTAAAGGAGTCATGCATTAATTTTTTTAGAAAGACTGGTTAATTTTAATCCTATATTTACATTTTATCTTGCTTAAATAAATTTTAGTTTTATAAAAAAATTTAACATCCTAAAGAGCCTGACATTGACTCCATCCGAACCACCCCAAAGTAAAATAAAGTAAGAAACCTAGGAAAAAGCATGTAGTTCTAATGCGCAAGCAAAGTAAACACATCATCAAATCAATAATATTAATCAAAGTGTCCAAAAGTCTGTGGCAAGTGCCATTATATAACCCAAGAAGTACTAAAAAGTAGGGGTGGTCGGGCTCCACCGACAACAAGCTGGATTCTATTCCTATGAAATGACGCAAGTCTTAAAAATAAGGTATTTTTATCTTCATCTTATTTCATTCAAGTTCCTCGTGTTGCATCATCTAATAAGATATCCAAATGAAAAGAAATTCCCTATAAAAGGTTTTCTTTTCCTTTGGATCCCTAACATATCAAAAATACCCCATTTAAAATATTTCACAATACTTTAAATCAATTTATATTTTATAAAAAGAAAATGACATTGAGCCCCTACATATATATATATATATATATATATATATATATATATATATATATATATATATAAGCATAATTATAATAAATAATCACACACCATCCAAAACCTAGTTCTTAGGGTCATATTCCCAAAGGCTTTTAGCATTCATCGTAGTACCTATTAAAGAGTGCATTTATAATAACATTATTTTTTTATATTGCCCTTTAGGAACATGGCTATCTGCAGAAGATATTTCTATAAAATTTAATCATATAAGGCAAGTGCCCACTAATCAATCAAAAAGGAAAAGAAAACAACAGAAATAAGCCAAGCTAGAAATAATCATCACATCATCATATATGCAAAATAAAAAAGAAGGAAAGTGTAAAAAGTTATCATAACTACACCCTAACCTAGGATGCCTAAAAAAAAATGTTCTATCCAACACCTAAGTGTGTGCAAAAAGGTGTACCTAACTACCCTAAATTTGGTGAGTGATTTGAGTTATAAGATCGAGTTTTCATTGTTCAATTTATTAACCCTCCAAGTTTTTATTTAAGTATTTATCCATTTATGATGAATTAATTAAAGCTTAATTTTGGGAGTAAAATTTTAGTTATTAAATTATTAAGAGCCCCAAGGCTTAGGCATTAACCTATACTAATATTATAAAGAATAGAGGGGCAAATGGCCCATCCTCAATTAGGGGTGTAAGTGAGCCGAGCTGGCTCATGAGCCGGCTCAAACTCGACTCGTTAACGAGCTCGCGAGCCGAGCTTGAGCTCGAGCCTACAATCGAGCTCGTATGATAAACGAGCTCAAGTTCAAGCTCAACCGACTCAGCTCGAAAGCTTATTAAGCTACTCGATATAATTATATATATATATATATAATATATATATATATATATATATATATATATATATATTATTTATAATATTTAACAGCTTATTTTTTTATAATATCAAAAGAGCTCAAGCTTTAGAGTCAAGCTCAAGCTTTATATTTTATAAATGAGTCGATATCGAGCCCACTAATCAAGCTCGTGCTTGAGCTCATTAAAGATTAAATGAGACATGCTTGATAAGGCAAATACTCAACTCAACTCGACTCGTTTACACCCCTATCCTCAATCCTACTCCTAATCAAGGATAAAATTATTTAAAAGGTGGCGATGGTTGGTTAATCCTTCCCTTGGTAATAATCTAAGACTCGAGGAATGGCTATAAGGTGACACCACTAAGATGGGCTTTCTACCCACCATAAGAAGAAAATCCTAGGGTTCCTATATCTAAGGTAAATTAATTTTTTAAAAGCTAGCATAAGAATAGAATGACACACTACTTATAGAGGTGTATAGAATTTACCTGACTTAAGGTGTAAAAGTTGGGTGGTTAAGGCAACTAGTTTGGGTCCCTAAAGATGGCTTTAAATTTTTAAAGAGGGGACAACTTATAAAGACCTTTGTATTATTTCTCCTTAATTTATGAAGCACATGGCATTATCACAATGGGCTCGAGGAACTAGCCTTCTTAGGACAGTTAGTCTTGCAGCTCAAGGTAGTTCATCCTATATATCTCATGTATATTAAGGGAGAATGTACGAAGGTGAATATAAATTAAATAAGAGTTAAGGCACTAAGGTTTGACTTGAAATTCATTTGCTCCTCCAATGAGTTCATTTTGGTTTACTTATAGTTAAGGGACTTTAGTTTGACTTTGAATATTAGTGTCTTAGTGTTTTATTAAACGTTAGAGAGTTGGTTGGGAGAATTTTACTAATTTTAATTTAGTTTCATCTTGGTTAATATAGATTATCATATATTATTAAGTTAAGGGTTGATGAGAGGTATGTTTTATATGTTTTTGGAATCCATTTAATTAGTTAATAACTTTAAAGTTTTATGTTGGTTAGAGGAAATGTAATGGTTGTAGGTTAGTTAAAGAATTTTTAAGAGTTTTGGATTGATTAGAGGAATTTTAGGAGTTGTATTAGTTTATGAATTCAATTAAGGATTTGTATGTTTGTTATACTTTATTGGTCACTTTTCGTACTTAATACTTAGGTTTGATATGCACTTCTTATATTTTTGAATTAAGTAAGATATAGGTTGCAAGATTTTGTTTATTAGTATTTTATTACTGCTTATTTAAGTTAAACGATAATTATCCTTGTTAAACAAGGGTCATGAAGTTTATTTCACCATCCTTGGGGCTAAGTTAATAGCCTCGTAGGCCCAAATTACCAGATAATCATCTTTTTGTTAACTTTATGTTTGTTGTTTAATGAATTTTAGTGGAAGGTTATCATTATAGTGGGTTCATTAATGATTTAAGATTAATTATGAATTTATTAGTGTATCTTACTGATTGATTTTGTAGCTTTTACAGGTCATTTATATCATTTTTGGAGCAAATGAAAATCGTAGCATAAGTTCTACACTATGTTCGAACAGTAACTAAATATGCTAATAATCAAAAGACATCATAATCATAAAACTAATAAGAGAGACTACCTAATATACTAGAGCTCACATTTTCATTTTTGAACATTTTTCTTATCATGCTTGTGAAAGATATATTTGGAGGTCCAAAATCATTAAGAAGTATTTTTTATAATTATTTAAATATTTTTAAAACCCAATGAAAATCATCCTAGTGGTCCTCACTTCATGTGGGAAAAACAATACATACGACACAAATAAGTGGCCTACACTATCAGCCTAAAAAGACCATAAGGGTCTTTAGGTTTTCATTACAAGGGGGGCATGCTTTGGCTCACAAGGCCAAAACTTTGTTAGTGAACTGACCTATGGCCGGGTAACTAAACATCCTAATAAATATGTTCGGGTGTTAAAGTAAAAGAATAGTCCATAAAGTGTGTACTAAAGTATTTTTCATTCAACATGCATTTGGAGGTCTTTACAGGACTATCAAAGTATAACTGACCCAGGTGTGCCTACTCAAAAGCTCCCATGCAAATGACTCAACGACCAATGAATACGCAAAACTCAAGGTACCTCGCAAGACAAAACAAAAAGAGAAATACATGGGTGAGCGTAGATGCCATTCTTTAAATAGATGAAAGTAAGCAAAATTTGTGACTTTAAAATTCATCTCAAATGCATAAATAAAATAATAAAAAAGATAGCATATGTGAAAAATATACTGACATGTGAGGTAATGTACGTATTTGAATCGTCAAGTGAAATCATACATATAGAACATGAAGATTCTTTCCTCTAATGGTTAGCAAACAACTATCAAAACATAAAATATTTGAAATCATACTAGCAAGGGTAAAGAGAATTGCACATGAGACATGAAAGTCTACTGGTTTACTCACACATACATGAAATACATGAAAGCTAATCAATAAAAATGTGCAACTCTATATTACATGATTTAGCATATTCATAAATATCTTTACCAACAAATCTATGGTTTCGCTCAACATATGATATTTAAGCATGACTTTGAATGTAACACTTTTTTTTTTTTAAGACCGAGCTTTACTAAATATATTCATGCTGATGAAATCATAATAGACTTATATCACTAAACATTTTGATGAAATTGCAATGAAACCTTACCAAGAACGTTCATATTAATGAGATTATAAAATAAGCATTCTACCAAATGGAATGGAACATATACATATATTCGGCACAATTACAAGCATGTGTGATGACCTTGATATGAAACATATGAGCTCACAAGTACCGAGACCAATTATATGCTTTTCTAAGGAGGATCATTCACATATATATACCAAGATCAATTATCCAAACCAACAAGCAATCTAACATTAATGGATATGGAACATATATAATTCAACACTATAATATGAAGACACATGGAAGTTCGATAGCATAGATATTGATCTTTATATCACATAGTATTAACTTGCATGAAAATTAAGTCCCTCCCGACAAATTTGCAAATCTCATTTGTTAACACATACACACAATGATGAATTTGATTTCTTAAAAAGCATACATCTTATGTGTACTTTTTTTCTTACGAATTGATATGGCATATCAAGTGGTGTCTTACATCATGAATAATTAATGGCCACCTGATTCGACTAGATGCGAAGCAGTTACTATTTGAAAGATATTCACATAAGGCATATCCTACTTTAATTAGTACACAAATTCTCTATCGAACGAGGATACATAACATAAGAGAATGGAGAGGACATGGACATAAAAGTTTAATAAAGTCACAAAACCATTGAATCGAATAGATAGAACTGGTCACATCTATATCTGGCATTCAAACATAAAAGTGCGTGTGAGATTGCCAAACCTAATCAAAGCTTCTCTATATACACATACATGTTGGAGCATAACAACACATTTTATGAGAATGAACAATGTGTTTTACATGAGTTTTGTCAAAATCATAAGAGATTCATGTAGGAAATCATAACCAACTCATACTACAATCTTCTGAATGATTCGATATTAATTTTGAAACCATAAGATGTATACCAACAATATCCTATATCATATCCTTATAAATTAAACTACGAGTTCGGTTAACTATGAAGAATTAATGAAGTGTAATCTCCTTAAAGCAAGGTATTTAAAGAAAATATTTCATGGAGATAATTGGTATATATTGGAGAATGAAATACATGGTTAAGAAGCAAATAAAACTACACTTGCTTGCCACATTTATTATTATTATTTGTAAAGAGAATTTTATTATTTCTTAAAAAGAATTAACTCAACCACCTTGCATGCATCCCTTCTTTTTTTCATTGAGAATGACACACCTTCTCAAAGCTCACAACCTACTCATAAAACAAGTATTAGATATCAAAAGTTTGTTCCCAAACGATATAAACCAACATAAGCTTTCTATTCATCTCATGAAATAATTCATCCAAAGCAAAGGTATTCATTTAAAGGAAGAGGCCAAGCATGCAACCAAAGCATAGATACATTGTGTTGATCTAAAACATGCTTCATGAAATATAAAACTATCCCCCTATTATAAACAATAACCCAATCTCATAATAAAATGTAAATAGTATTTAGAAATTTGAGAATGCTTATGAATGTTGTATACAAATTGTTAGTACGGGAATATTCATAGTCTCCACATCACATTAAGGTGTAAATATGCTTTCCAATCGTTATTGTTTGATCAAATATTTATGTCATTTCTAAAGAGGCAAAAATACAAACACCTGATGTACAACTTTTTAAAGAAAAAAAAATAACAACAATATTTCTCAAAATTTTTTCAAAACCTAAGCAGAAGGAAAAAGAAGACTTGCATTACATGATATGAATCATAAACAAATATAAATTTCATTTACCAAATATTCATGTTCCAATAACTTACATTAATGCATAAACCATTTACTTCTAATGCTCTCATTCCAAACAATATACATCCACATAATAACTTGACTCTAATATTCAAACAAATAGAAATCATTTACAAGTGTACATTCTCCTTACATAGAAAGGCGAGGAAAAGGATAGGAAAGATCGAGAAGAAAGGAGTTAGGAAGAAGAAGAAGAAGTAAGGGAGAAATAAGAAGAAGAAAAGGAGGAAAACCACCTTGCCAAATAAGAAGGATCGGCGGCTAGGGATGAAGGTGTCGGAGGGACTTTGGGCTCCTCTTGCTTGTGCAAACCCAAGGGAGACAAGAGCAAGGAGGCGGCAGCTCCTCTGCTGGACAGACCAAACAAAATGATCAGGAATGAGGGAGGGACTTCGACCTTTTTCTCTTGCTTGTTTGAATAGGGAGTGACGGAGAGAGGGGGGTCGGCATCGGGTCTGGTCTGAACAAAGGGGAGATGGAGAGGGAGAGTAGGGGGCTGACCTCTAAGAGCATGTGCCAATCAAAAAAAAAAAAAAATCTTCCTCATGGGAGAGAGGGTCGAGAGGTCTTAATTCGAAGAAAATCCATCTCTTGGGAGCCTTCTTTAGTAAAATGAATCCCCCTCCCGAAAGAGGAAGCCCGCCAGTTTGTGTCATCGCCTCGAGTGAACGTCTGAAACACACAACGAGTGAAGCGACCTCATGTTGTTATCCTCTATCGCACCGCGATAAGATTTCTGCCTGTGAAGTTAGAGAGAAAGAGGCGTAATAATAATTTTTTGGATTTTTGTTTAACGTTTGTAATCGTTGGCTTTCATTCGATCTTTCCATGGCTTTTGTGTGAGGTTTTCTTTTGACTTTTTGGCTTTGGGAGATGATGACTCCATCGTCATCAATCCCCCTGATAGCTTCCATCCCTAATGTCTATTCTCAGTCCTTCAAGGATGTCATTTCTGGCTCTTCTTCTTCTGCACCTATGCTTAACTTTATGCACACCTATTTCAAGGGCTGCCCATCTCTTATGTTCGATGAATCGATGGTGTCTTAGTTTGCCGCTCAGTTGGCCGCCCCATTTGCTCTTACACTTGTTGGTAAATTCATTTTGTGTAGGTCTAACTTAGATGTTATCCAGAAATTTTTTATAAGCTTGAAACTTTCAGGTGCTTTTCATGTGGGTTTGCTGGATCCTCATCATGTTGCGATCTAATTGACGAATGATCATGATTATAGTCGCATCTTTGCTAGAAGGTCTTGTTGAGTCTAGTGAATAGGTTGTTAAACCTAAGTTAATGTCCCAAGGCTACCAAGAGGGGGGGGGGGGAGGGTGAATTGATATTTTAAAACTTAACCCTCTTTTTAAATTTTAGTTGTACCGAAATTAAACTTTTAATGAATTTTTTTATAGAAAAGTTTTTCAACCACAAATTTTTTAAAACAAAAAAAAAATGCGGAAATAAAAAGCAGTAAAGTAAACGACATAAGATTTATAGTGGTTCGGTCTAAACCAGACCCACATCCACTCCCCAGAGGCACCCTCTGAGTATTGCATTAATACTAATAGTGTCTCTCCTTTTGCACCCACAGCAAGGCGGAGAAGCCTTTACAAACACTCTTTTCACCACTACCCGGTGCGGCAGAGAACCGTCATCCTTTTACACAATCCCCAGTGTTGGCAGAGAACCGTCCGTCCTTTCACACTCTCTTAGTGTGGGCAAAGAATCCTTCGTCCTTTCACACTCTCCTAGTGTGGGCAGAGAACCCTTCGTCCTTTCACACTCTCCTAGTGTGGGCAGAGAACCCTTCATCCTTTCACACTCTCTTAGTGTGGGCAGAGAACCCTTCGCCTATTCACACTCTCTAAGTGTCGGCAGAGAACCGGATCTCCTTAACAGATCTTCTCACAAGAAATCTAGAAAGAAGGAAGAAAAGAGTGAAGTAATCCCAATTCACAAGTAGAGATTCTTACCTTTAAACAACAAGTGAAGCCTTCACGCTTCAGTGGTAGGAATCCTCCTTTGAATGCTCTCTCACACTCTCTCCTTGACTTTTCTTTCAATAGGCATGAAGATCAAATGGCAAAAAGATTGGGTGGCAGTCTAATTTGGACTATATATACAAAAGACAAGAAAAACCGCCCAAAAACTGTAAGTTTTCAATTCTATACGCAGTGGATCGTCGCGTACGATCGTTGATCGTCCTGAATGATTTTACTTAAAGTGCTGGAAACGACCTAATGTAAATTGGTAGGAACTATGTTTGTACACGCTCATCGTCCCGTACGAACTATGTTCGTCCGGTACGAAATGATTATTTCATAGGTCGGTTTCCAAAAATTCTTCAGGACGTAACCAAATGACATAAGTCTGTTCAATTCGTCCTGGGACGAACAGGTTTCATCCTGGGATGATTTTAAACAGAGAGCTTCGTCCAGGGAAGAAAATATATTTCGTCCTGTACGATCTCATACAGAGAGTTTCGTCCCGGTACGAAAATTAATTTCATCATGTACGAACTCATACAGAGAGTTTCGTCCCGGTACGAACCTTATTTTTCGTATGGACGAACATTGCGAGTGAGAATCCAGAGAGTTTCATCCCGGGACGAATATTAAATTCGCCTGGACGATTATGACTTAGAAAATTTTCTCCTCGCCCGTTCGAACTAGTGCTCTTCTGAGGGTTAATTGACATGATCGTCCCGTACGAACAAAGTTCGTCCCGTACAATCAGTTCATAAAATTTGTCCCCCAAGAGTGTGTGTTGTGATTTTTCACTCAATTACAATCACTCCCTTTCATTTCAAAAACTTGTAATTTATAAAAGAATAATTTGAAGTCTTCATCGCTTGGAGTTAATTTTCCTGAAATGTTAGTACACACTAGAGCAAAAATAAAGCTTCCAAAAAATGTTAGGAGATATATAAAAATAATAATATTTGAAATCATCAAAATAATACAAGTTGCAAGAATGTAAAACATGCAAATAGCAACTCTCTCTACAGGTCCTACTATATTCAAGCTTGTCAAATGCATCTTCTCAAATGGACGCCAAACTTTGATGTGAGGGAAGAATCTCCTACTGCACCTATTTGGATTTCATTCCCTAAATTGAGACTTCATTTTTTTAATTCGCAAATCCTGTTTGGACTTGCATCGATTTTTGGGAGACCTTTACAAATGGATCAAGCCACTATTTCTATCTCTCGACCCTCTATAGCTCATGTTCTTATGGAACTTGATGTTTCTAAGAAACACTCAAGTGAAGTTTGGATAGGTTTTGAGTTGAATGGATACTTCCAAAAAGTAGAATTTGAAAATCTACCTATTTTTTATTCTCATTGTAAAATGCATGGCCATGGTGTTAATGAATGTTTTAGGTTGCATCCTCAACTTCGTAAAGATAAAGCTATGTCCAAACAATCTCAATGAAATGATGGGTCACTTATTGAGAATAATAATTTGCCTTCTGCTGATATTGAAGGAAATATATCCAATTTGGGTGATGCTCCTTTAAATATGCTTATTGATCCTTCTCCCCTTCATACCTTACCCATTCATACCTCTTCAGATCCTACCATTGTGGATGCTCCTCCCTATGTGCAGGTTAATGCTATCAGTACATAGTTATCCCAATGATTATGACAACTTGGAGAACCAAGGGCTAACTTATTCTCTTCCTCTAAATAATGCTAGCTCTGATTTGCTGGTAATGGATTATTTGTTGAATACTAACAAATCTTCTAATGTTGATGTTGCTTTATGTAATGTTTATGATCAAGGAGATGTGTCTGAAAATGAAGGGAATATTAGATATAATAATTTGGGGCCTAATGAAAAGGCCTTGGTTGAGAAAGAGAATGTAGAACTTGGCCTGAATAATAATGCTAATGAGGATGGAGAATTATTGGAGGAAGGTGAGCATCCTCAAAAGGGTAAGGAAAATGATTTGATTATTGAATGTAAGTCACCCTCTACCTCTCTTCATAATTATGATGCTTTTACTGATACTGATGAATTGGAATTTTCTGCTAAATGCTTTGCTAAAGATAACAATGATATTAGTTTCATTAAAGCTCAAAATAAGCATGGTAGGAAGAGCAAGAACCTTGTTTTGTAATCGGGTAGAAATACACATTCACAAACTAGTCATTAACATTGTTTCTTATGTTTAAATCGATTATTTGGAATGTTAGGGGTATTGAGTATTCTTCTTCTGACTTGCAGGTGAAGAATTTATGTAGTATTCATGATATTTCTATTTTTATTTTACTTGAACCACTTATCAATGTTTATAATTTAGTTAATATTGCTAGATTTTTAGGTTTTAAGCATGCTACTGCAAATTGTGCTAATAAAATTTTGGTTTTTTTGGACAGATTTGGTTCGTATTGTTATTCTTGGTAATTTTACACAAGTGCTGCATTGTAATATTAAAGTTTTAAACCTTAATTATTATGCATCTTTCATTTATGCAGCCTCTTCTCATGGGACTAGAAAAATTCTTTGGGAGTAGTTATCTACCTTTCATTGCATTTTATTTAATGATAACTAGCTTAACTCCTTTAGTTCTATTTCTGTTGAGCATCTTAGTCGTACTCTTTCTGATCACTCTCCTTTACTCTTTGCTCTTTATACTGGACATGTGAATTCTTTTCCTCAATTTAGATCTCAAAATATGTGGCTTCAGCATGATTCTTTTTAAGTGTTGTTCATGATAATTGGAATGCTCATTTGCATCTTGATAACTCTATTATGGGCATGAATAAACTTTGGCTCAAGTTGAAAAGACTTAAACATCATTTAAATTGGTGGAATCACAATATTTTAAAAAATATATTTACTAATATTTTAAATGTTGAAGAGGCTGTTAATAATGTTGAGCTTAGCTGTCAAATCTCTCCTTCTGATGATAATTTTACTTTAATTAGAGAGGCTAAGGCTTGTCTCTTTAAATTACATGCCTAAGAGGAAACCATTTAGAAATAAAAGCTGCTGCTAAGCATCTGGTGGAAGGTAATAAAAATACAAAATATTTTCATGCTTTGGTCAAAAGGAAACGTGCCACAAATTCCATTAATAAAATCAAACGTGAGGATGGTTCTGTTATTGAGAATGCTGAGGAAATTGCCTTGTTGGATGTTCAACATTTTCAGGATAAGCTCAATAAGGCTTTTATCCCTAGAAATATTGACAACCTTACTATTATCCACAATCTCATCTCGTCGGAGGATAATGATTTTCTTTCTAAAATTCTCTCATGTGATGAATTAAAAGATATTGTTTTTGATATGAATGGTAACTCTATTGTTGGTCCGAATGAGTTCACTTCCAATTTTTTTCAAAAAGCTTGGGATATTATTAAAAATGATCTCTATACTGCAGTTTTATATATTTTTACTAGTCATGCTATGCCTAAATTTTTTTCTTCTACTTCTATCGTTCTTATGCCTAAGAATAATGATGCTAGTAATTGGAATGATTTTAGACCGACTAGTCTTTGCACTTTCTTTATTAAATTGCTTTCAAAAATTTTGATGACTGGTTTAACTATTGTTCTTCCTAGGATTATTTATCCTTTCCAAATGGGTTTTGTTAAAGGTCGAGCCATCTATGATAATATTTTGTTGGCCCGTGAATTCTGCCATGATTTGGATGTTAAGGTGAGGGGTGTTAATTCTATCCTCAAGCTTGATATCTCCAAAACTTATGATAATATTAGTTGGCAATTCATTTATAACATCCTGCAGTTATTTGGTTTTAACTTGGTTTTCATTAACCTTATTAGAAATTGCATTGAAGGCTCTTTTTTCTTGATTATTATCAATGGTAAGAGCTCTATTTTCTTTAAATCTTATAATGATTTAAGGCAGGGAGACCCTATATCTCCAGCTCTTTTTATTATTGTGGTTGATTATCTTTCTAGAAGCCTTGCTAACCTTTTTGAAAATCACCCCACTTTTTTGTAGGATTAGGGGGGTTTTCCTATATCTCACTTATTTTTTCCTAATGATTTTATCATTTTTATGAATGCATCTTGTAATAAGATTAATAAGCTTATGGATTTCTTTTACTATTTTCAAATTATTAGTGGCCTTTCTTTGAACAATCAGAAATGTTGTTTCATTGTTTCTAATAATATGCTTAATGATTGCATCTCAGCTATTAAAGAACTTATTGGGTTTGTGCATGGACAGTTACCTATCAAGTATCTTGATATTCCTCTTTTTAAAGGTAGAAATAAATCTTTTTTGTTTGATGATTTAATTATCTCTGTGCAGAATAAACTTTAGTCTTGAGATTCTAATTTCTTGAGCTTGGGGGTAGGTTTACTCTCATTAGAAGTGTCCTTTGTTCTCTCCCTGTCTATTCTTTCCAAACTTTGCTTCCCACTAAAATGGTGTGTAATAGAATTGATAAAATCCTTAACAAGTTTTTTTGAAAAAGCACTAGTAGTAACACTAAAATTACTTGGGCTTCCTGGGATAAGTGTTGTGGAATTTTAAAAAAGAGCGGCCTGGGTTGTAAAAGCATGGCTGACTTGGCCCATGCTTTTTCCTTCAAATTATGGTTTACTTTCTTGCCAAGTTGTCTTTGTGGGCTAAATTTATGATTTTCAAATACTGTGTGGGGAAGAATCCTACTACTTGTTCTTTTAATACTAGTGATTCTAAAGTTTGGCAGAGGTTGTGCAAGGTTAAGTGGGAGGTGGAGCCTCATCTTTCTTGGGGTCTTGGGGGTTGCAACATTTCTTTTGGGAAGGGTTAATGGTTAAGTACTCGTTCTATTGACTCCCTCAATAATTCCACTTCTACTCCTGTGGCTAAGGTAAATTGTTTCATTAATGATAACTGTTAGGATTATGATAAGCTTGCGAATGTGATTCCATATTTTATTATTCAAAAAATATTCAGCCTCCCTCTAAACTTGGAGTCGAAGGATGTGTTATTATGTAAGTTGTCTAGTGATGAGATTTTTAGGTTAAAAGATGCTTGGCATGTGTTTAGACCTAAGAATGCTATTACTACCATTTTTTTGATGATTTGGCATAGAAGTATCCCTTCTATTGTTGCTACTTTTATTTGGAGAATTTTATATAAATTCATTCCTATGGATGACAATTTGATCAAAAGAGATTTTATTCTTCCGTCCAAGTGTCAATGTTGTTATCATTTGGAAAGTATGCATCAAGTTTTTTATTTCAGGTCATTTATCTGTTAAATTTGGTGTTATATTGATGATATCTTCAAATTAAATTATTTTAATGTGAATTTGTCTATTCATGCTCTTTTTAATGCTTTGTTTGTGAATTCTAAAGGCCACATTAGAAATGTTACCCCCTTCCCTGATTTGTGGTTTCTTTGGATGGAGAGGAACATTTCTCTTTTTAATGGCATTAGAATAGACTCTCTCAGGGTTATTAAGAATGTGAAAGATAAATTGTTGAGTTTGTTTTCTGTTAACTTGCTCTCTATTAAAAGTTTCAAAATTTGTTATGATGTTGCTTCTGACTTAGGTATCAGGTTGGAGGCCACTTTTCTTCCCACTCATCCTCGTTCTTTTTCCTGGGTTAAACTAGCTTTGGGTTGTGTCAAGTTGAATGTTGGTATTTCTAATGAGGTTAACAACATGGGGTGTGGTGGTATCATTAGAGATTGCCATGGTAATGTTATTCTTTCCTTTGCGGGCCCTTTGCTTAATGACAATCTTCTTATGGCTCTTCTTACTGCGGCTCTTTATGGGTTGAGAATTTGTATGTCCCTTGACATATTAACATTGGTAATTAGATTGAGTCCTCTTATAATATTCAGTGCATTTTTGACGAGGTGGACTCGGTTGTAATTCTGGGTTTTTTATATTGTTAGGGACATTAAACACTTGATGGTTTTTATCTCTGTTTTTTGTTTCTCATGTGCTTAAGGAAGGTAATGCTTATGCCAATTGGTTGGCTCATTTTGGTTCTGGGATTGATTGCTTCATTGACTTCTTGGAAGCCAATGTTCCTACTCTTTTAAAAGGCCTTTTAAAATTGGACAAAATTTGCTTACCTTATGTTAGGAGCTAATTTAGTCCATGCTTGCTTATCTGTTTTGTGTGTTATGCCTTTTCCTGCTGGTTATTTTTGGTTTGGGGGGTTTTATCCCAGGTTTGGGATTGTTCTTATGATTATTCTTATTGGGACCTTGCTCCCTACTTCTCTATTATGGTGGTTTTTATCTGGTATTATTTTGGGTTCATGAGGTTGAGCGATGATAGTAAGTTTTTCTTGATGGGTATCCTGTTTGCTGCTCTCCTTCCTCAGGTTTTGGCTTTGCCATATTCCTCTGGTTGTGGGTCTTTTGGGTTTACGAATATCTAGATGTGGCTGTTGCCTGGCTTGTTGGATGGTTTTCTTTTGTTGAGGCATTATTGGGCGGCTATTTCTATTCTGGTTGTTAGCAGGGTTCTCCTTGGTTGGTTGTTCCTTTTATGCAGTGTTTTTTGGGTGATCAGTGGGTTTTGGTTTGGGCACTTGGGTGTGTTATGATGGGTTGCCTTATCTTGTCGTGACTGATGGGGATTTTCTGTTGGGTTGAAGGTGCTTTTCTAGATCCTAGATTGGAATCCCTTGGATTGTAATGGTTGGCTTATTTTGGAAATGGGTGGTTGCTACTTTGGTTGGTTTTGTCTGGTTCAACCTGAATTTTTGCGGGGAGGTGGTGCTGGCTGGGCTCTTTGACTGGATGGAGCGGCATAAAGATTTACCTTGTGATGTTTGCAAGATCCATTCTTTCCTGAGCTCTTACTGCCCTAACCACTCTTGCCTTGACTATAATCCTTTTGGTTTGGTTGATGTATTTTGGTTCCTTGCCACTCTTTTTTAGTGTGTGTTGGGTATTATGTTAAGATGTTATGCTTTGTGGTTGGTCTAGTTCTGCTCTTACCCATGGCCTGCTTTCCTGGGTGGCTTTTCTATCTGAATTTTTGGTTGTCGAGCTGGAATTATATCCATATGGTTGATTTCTGGGGTTATTTTAAAATGCATTCCAATTGTATTTGTGGCTTTGTTTTGCATATCAATTGGGTGTATGTTGCTAGCTATGATGCCTATATTAATTTTGGAAGGACTATGGTTTTATTTTTGTGTGGGGCTATGAATGATTGTAACTTGACTCTTTGGTGGTATTTTTAACTCCTTCCTTGTTATATGGTTTTGTGTCTATTTTTTGTGCCATGTACTCTTTTTTGTAGGATCTCTATTGTGTAGGTCATTGCGCTACTAGATTTTTGGACATGAAGCTTGCTCTGAATGATAATGGTTGCTACTTTCCTTCTTTTTGGGTGCTTCTGCTTATGCACTGTATAATGTACCTAGGGATTATTGTAATTTTGATTAGTAGGGATCTTGATCTCATAGATTTTTTTGGCTTTTATTTTGTAGCTCTTTTGAGCAATAGAGAGCTCGAGGTCTCTTTAAGGACTTTGTAATTTTTCCTTTAATTAATTCGTAGGCCTCTCAGTGGGTTTCCCCTAAAAAAAAGAAAAAAAAAGAAATGACCTAATATTGACAAAAATTATGATGGTGCTCTTCCTTATAAGTATCTTTATGATTGCATTCCTATTCTTAATAAACTTATTAATTGGTTCAATGGATGAAAACATAAGCTTTTATCATTTATTAGTAGATTATACTACATATAAATAACAAAATGGAATAATTTATCTTACTGGCTGGGATTTTAGCTATCCCCATTGTTGTGCTAAAAAAATATTATCTTTGATTTTAAATTTCTTACACAATAATGGGGTCCCTTGTAAAATGAGCATTATCTCTTGGTATATTTCTATTCTCCTTAAAGAGAAAAAGGTGATCAATATTCCATGTCTTGATATTCTCAATATGTTATGTAAATTCAAAATGATTTATAGATTATGCAACTTCAACACTTGTTTCACTAGTTGGCATATTAACTATTATGAATTTATTTGGGAGAAAATTAATTTATAAATGCCCACACTTTGAAATTTTATGCAAATAATGATAGTTATAATTAATAGGTGACTATCTTTTAAAATATATGATGACATTATATTTATTATGATCCATGTCTCATTTACTCATTTGTTGATATGCTTAACACATATGTTGCTCTTTTTTATATAAAATTTGTATAACTATTATTAAAGAAATCATATGCAATGATAATTCAGTATTGGCCCAACCCGTTTCTTCTATTGTTTGCATCCCATAACTCCATACTTCACAAGCCTTTTTCAAATTTTGCACTACAAAACTCTTTTCTTTAGCTCATTGATTATTATAGGTTATTATCATCAATACAAAAATTAAAGATTTTTCTTTTGGATATTCAAGCCTCTAATCTTTATATATGAGTGAAAGAAATAACAAAAATTTTAGGAGGCGTTGGATAATGTTGCCCTAAAAAAAAAATTTTCAATTAGACTTAAAAGCGTTGAGTGAAATTTTAGATATGACATTCCTAATGAGTTCAACACACTATAATCTCAAGGATATTGGTTTATGAAGTTTCTCAATGGGCCCCTATTTGTTCTTCTTTATTATAGTACATATGATTGTTACACTCAGTACTTATTTTTTTTTAATAGGGAAACCCCGTTTTTTTTTTTTTTTTTGAAACTGCCAATAGCATTTAAAATAGAAAGAAAAACTATTACAACTTAGTTAGTGATAGTAAGACTATCTTTTAAGAAGGACAAGTCTTCAACCTCTTCCTCCGTATTGGGAACTTTATTCAAAGAATTTTGAAGATACTTGATGACATTATGATTTTCCCCTTCAATAATAATCCCTTTAGCTTCAAAGTTCCAATTATAACGAAAAAATTTCAAAGCCCGTATAGCCATAAGTTCCAAAAAACCAATGTCCCAATGAAGACATTTGATACCAAAGGCAAAAAGAAACCTTCCTTTATGGTCTCTAAAAACTCCTGCAATTCCGGCTTCATTTGAATTTAAGAGAGCTGCATCAAAGTTACCTTTAATCCACTCGGGTGGAGGAGGGTGCCAAGAAGAATTAGACAGCTTAGAAAGCTGATTGGCACCCCAGTGGTCCGAGAAGATATTACAATTTGAAGAAGATTTAGCTATTTCAATAGCTTTAGCAGAAAGGAATCTCGTCCCCAGCTCTTGGCCTCCATGAGTGACATTATTTCTACTTTTCCAAGAGAAATAAACCACTATATAGTAAAGATTAGCCAAAAAAGGATTTGAATTTGTCAAAACCTTTATATTATTAATACAATCCGACAAAGAATTATATCTTGGTAATTTGAATTCCCAATTGTTTAATGTTTCAAACAATTGAAATAACTTTCCACAGCTTAATGCAATGTGCTCCTTCATTTCAACTGCTGTGCATCCTCTCGGACAGGAGTTATTTTGAATTATTTTTCTATACATTAGTAAATCAAAAGTAGGAATGCCATTATTTAGTAATCTCCACCAGAAACAAAGAACTCGTGGTGATAAGTTAATTAACTTCAGCCACTTCCGGCAAACATTCTCAGTACAAAAAAGATCATGAATAGTTCTTGCCAAAGAAGCCAAAGATTTACAGGAAAATTTGTACAGAAGTTCCCTGGAGTCTTCATCATCTTCTTTTACATTTTGCACTTGTAAAATCATATTCATTAACTCAATTCCAAAGTATTTTTTAAGCTCAATCTGATCCCATTTCCTTTCTTTAATAAAGAACTCTAGCTTTGGAAAGTCCTCCACCATAACATTATTAAATGTTGGCCATTTAGTTATACTTCTGTTAAGAAGCCACACATCTTGTAGAGTATCAATGGATGAACCTGTAGCTACCTTCCATTTCACCAAAGGATGCAGGGATTGCATACCTTTATGTAAAATTTTCCATGTAACAGAGCAATTCTTTTTCCTGTCTTCATTGAAAATATTGTTCCCATATTTTGCTTTTAAAGTCCTGTACAACAAGGAATTGGATCCTTTAATGAATTCCCAAGAATATTTAGATATAAGAGAACCAACCATAGATGCAGATGAGTGAATTCTAGCTCCCCCTTCATCATAAGGCTTACATAGAACATCCCAAGAGATGTAATGCATACCTGTAGCATTATCAGATTTTTTCCAAATGAATTATCTGCACATCTTCTCTAATTTCTTCAAGATGTTAATGGGAACCAAAGAATGAAATACATAAAAGATAGAAATAGCAAGCAAAACTGTTTTAACCAAAACAAGTCTTCCTGGCAATGAAAAGAACTTGTTTCCCCAAGTATTAATTTTGGCCGCTACTTTCTCAAGAATGAATAAATAATTGGAAGACACCATTCTTCCTAATCAAATATTTATTCCCGAATATTTCAATTCCTACACCTCCTTATATTTGAGAATTTTAGAAAAAGACTTCTTCTTGGCTCTACTAACCGACTTCCCATACATAATAGCAGATTTTTCCAGATTAACTAAAAAACCTGTCCAGTTACAATATTCTTCAATGATCCTTTTTAACATTTTCAAATGTACAACTTTGGCTTCAGAAAAAAGAAGTACATCATCCGCATACAATAAGTGGGAAATCTTGAGAGCCAAAGAAGTAACTTTTACCCCTAATTCCTTGCAATTCTGGTACAAATTATTAGATAAAAGTTGGGAGCATAAGATGAAAAGATAAGGAGAAAGTGGACATCCTTGTCTAAATCCACTCTTTGCTTCTATCCAATTTGATTTGATACCATTGAAAATAATATAAAATTTTGGATTTGAGAAAGCCAAAGGAGATCCAAAGTAACTGAGAACATTCTTTAAAGAATTTCAAGACATACAATCATATGCTTGTTCCATATCAATTTCCACTGCCACCATCCCTTTCTTAGATTTAGAAAATCTAAATTTGTTAAATAATTCTTGAATCAAAAGAACATGTTCCGATAGTGATCTACCTTTTAAAAAAGCAGCTTGATTTTCCGAAATCAATTTATTGATCACCAAAGTTAGTCTATTTAATAAGCGTTTTGCAACAATTTTATAAATAGACAAACATAAGCTAATAAGACGAAAATGAGAAGGATCTACCGGATTTTGGACTTTAGGAATAAGAACCACCAGTGTTTCTTTCCACTTTGCATTCATCTTTCCTGAAGAAATAAAATGAGAAATAGCCTTGCAAATATCCTGAGCAATTAATTTCCAGTGAGCTTTGATGAAGGAATAAGGAATACCATCTATTCCAGGTGAGATATTGCTTCCAAGACTCATAATAAGTTTTTCAACTTCCTCAAAAGTATAATCAGCCTTAAGCAACCCGATATCCTCCATGCTTAATGTTCCCTGGTTCTTCGGCCATCCAGAAATTATACAATCCCTCTCCTTCCACTTTTGAGAGAAAAATTTTAAGAAGGTTTATGAAAGTAAATGTTACAAGTTGCTCAAAAGAAACCACTGCAGTCTTGTGGCTTAAATGCATGCATATATATAATTATATATTTATTTTCTAATCAAGAGTCCCCCTTTATGAATTGGAATTTGGCGAGCATTTTTTTTTTCATAGGAAATTATGATAATGCTCCTTGTGACGTTCAACATGATTTGTCTCGATTATTAAGATATAAATACCACTATGGTGGAACTAATGATCTTATTTATTTTTAATATATATGTGCACCATGTTTTTGGTGAATTTGTCTCCTTTTTGGCTTTACACTAAAATCATTAATGCATTATTTGATTAAAAAAAGTTATTTGAGTTTTGAAAAATATTAATTTTCTTTGAAATAGATTAATTTTCTAGAATTTAAATTTTGAAATTGAACATCTTATTATGAATGATATATTGCCTCGAAAGGTGAAAATATCATTCCCTAATAGGTTCAGATTAAAATTTTTTGAATTCGTCTTGATTATCATAGAAAACTCAAGGAAGAATTACATATGACCCGGAGGATCAAAATAAAATTTAGTCGAGTTTTTGACTATATTAATCTAGATAGAGAGATAATTAATTTCATAATCAAAATCATGATAATAAAATGATATATCTTCCCGAAGAAAGAAGATATCATTTATTATCAATCATTTGAATATGACGGTAATTATCATCGAATTTGATTTTCTCAAAGATAATTAATTAAAGGTTTAAAAAATTAATTTTAAAAATTTATCTAGGTTTCTAAATCTCCTACGAGCGCAAACCCTCATAGTTAATTACATCATAGGGAAACTAGAGTTTCCTATGAATACTCTTAATTATAATAGCGATAGAAATTTTATTAAGGTTTCAAAGCTTGATGCCAAAGGAGGAAAGGATTAGAATCTTCAAGCACTTATTTCTGGAATCAAATAAGAGTAAGAGATACCTAAGATTATGAAATAATTTAAAAGTGCCCTAGTCTATCCTATGTGTTGGGCTTGAATTTGAATTGAAAGGGATTTTAAGTTAAATTACCAATTTTATTAGAAAATTATGATTATATTCCCAGTAGGTTGAGGTTTTATAATTTGAGCCTACCTCAGAATCTAAGTCTAAATTGAGTTCTAAAATCAGTGACCCAAACCAAGCTAAGGCAATACATAATTTGGACTTACCCTAGCCTAGATTGGGGAGCCAGCTAAACCACCTAGGTGCTTCAAAATCATGTATCTAGTCTTTTAATGAAAGAGTGGTAGGAGTGGTAGGAAAATTTAATTAAGTTTGAGGAAACTGGGGCTGACATCTAGATCAAATTTCTAATTAGCCCCATAACTTATGTGATGTATTTGATACTTAAATAAATGTAATTAAGTATTAGACTCGTTTAAGTTTATTTCAAATGTAATGCATTCTAGTTAACTCGAAAAATGCTTAAAAATTAAAATGAATAAATTTTAAAAAGGCTTAAAAATAGATTTTATCCTAAAAATGCACAGATTCCCCTTTACAGATCTGCACCCTCATAGGCTAAGTGGTCTGCCAAAACCCGCAGGCGGGGAGGTGCAGAAAAAAAAAGAAAGAAAATGCAACAAACATGCTTATGAGAACTCTCGGCGATCCCGAGCTTACTTAAAATGTTAAATTTCTATTTGAGCTTAAAATTTTTAATTTTAATTAAAGTATAAATAGTTTGTCCGTACCCTCATGAGCCTTCGATTTGGTTCTAGGCTAAAACTAAATCGACATGCAAGATCGCCAAAAAATAAGAAAAATAGGCAAATCCTAATTGCAATCAACTTCAAACTATCAACTGAATAATTAAATCAATTAAATAAGTAAAAATATCCATAGGCAAATGACTTTTAATATTATAACCAAATGTCTGTAGAAAAGTAAAGTGGCCGGGTAACACTGACAATAACACGGATTATACTCCTAATACTCAAGTGACTTTGAGATTTAGGATTCTTCTCATTCTTCAATTCTTCATTCTTCAGCGAACTTCTTAGATCCATCAGGTCCGAATATCCAAATGAAAAGAAACTCCCCCCCAAAGAGGTATTTTCTTTTCTCCTTAAATACTCAAAGTATCCTAATCTAGATATCCAAATGAAGAGGGACTCTCCCCTATGAGATGTCACCATTATCTTTGGATTGGATATTCTATATCCCACCTCAAAGTACTTTTATGTTATAACACTTAAATATATCTCAAATATATAAAATTACATTGAATGAAAAATAAAATCTAGACTCAACAACATGTAGGGTTATCCTAATAAATAAACAATTAATTTAATATCCCAAGAAATTGTATATATTAAAAATTTAAATACTCAAATTCACATTCACACTTGGCCACGCTCTTTTAATTTTGAAGGGGGACTTAGCATTCTAGAGCACCTACAGAGAACATCGTAAATTTAAAGATTAATTTTATGCCCCTTCAATCAATGCTCTGTATGAGTATGACCACCTGTATAAAATTGAATAAGTATAAATTATCCCTAACTTAGAGGTAGATTTAATGCATAATCCAATCATATTATAGAGTGCAGAAATTAAAGAAATAATCATATCAACATTAACAACCAATATATAATGAAAATCATGAAAAATCCAACACATAATAAAAAAGTAAACACTGGCCTAGCCTAAGACTAGAATTGGTTGTTCTAATAAACCATCTAAAGTGTGTAAATGAGGTTGTGTGGTTTGGATATATCCTATATAAGATATTTGATTGAAGTTGCTTGATGTTCTAAGCTCAAAGGGTTTAGGTTAAATTTAAGTATTAATGGCTTGATGTTAATTTTATAGTGTATTTTGAATGTTGATTGATTACCACATTTATTGCTCACTAAGAGCGTGAAGTTTATTTCATCTTTCTTGGAGCTAAGTTAAATGCCTTGTAGACCTAGGTTACCTAGTGGTAAACAATATGATTAAGTGATTTGATTTAATTAAGGTTTGAAAGTTGATGAATTTTAATTAGGATTGATTGATTGTTGTTTTTTAAAATTAAATTAATATTTTCTGGATTTTAAGTGATTTTTAAATTTTCTAGAATTATTTAAATTATTTAAATGCATTAATTAAAGGGGTCAAATTTTGTGTTTTAGATTAAGATTTATTTCTAAAGTTTTAATATTTTTATTAAATATTAGACATTTTAATGAATAGTTAGATTTTGAGTTTGCTAGATATAGAATTTTCTACTTTTAATTATGTAGGTTTGAAGTTTTAACTTAAATTTTGACTTAAGTTTGATCACATTCTTGACTTTTTTATTTTGATAGATTTTTTAAGGTTTGATATTTTTTATAAATATGATATTTTAATTTGAGTTGAATGCCTTTGAGTTTGATCAATTAGATTTTTTTTTAAAATTAATTTTGATTTTTAGAAATTTAGGTGTTTATTAAATTATTTAATTAGTTTAAGTGCATGTGTGTGCACCCTATGCATGCATATACTAAAGATAATTAACACATATAACAGCTATTCACTAATCCTTTCCCATGATTCTTAATCATATTGACTAAACCTATGTTTAAGATTTCAAAGAGATCTCTCAACATTTAAATATTTGAATATATATAATTCTAAAATAAATAAAAAATAATTATATAATATATATATATATATATATATATATATATATATATATATATATATATATATATATATATATATATATATATATATATAAACTTATATATATAAATATAAGTCTTAAAATTAAAAATTTAAAAATAACTTACAATAATTTTTAAATATTTTTTAAAGATCCTCTAATCTTTTAAAATATTTTAAAAATAAATGTTTACTTCTTAAAAAAATTTTAATTTAAATTTAATTAAATATTAAAATAATCAAATAATTCAAATTATTTAAAATAATTTAATTTTAAATTAAAATAATTAAATTATAGAAATTTTGATATATTATTTAAATTTTTCTAATTTAAATTGAATTTGTTTTGAATTTTTAAAGTTTAAGACAATTAAATGCATTTAAAATAATTAAAAATTAATCAAAATTTAAAATATTTCTTTAATTAAATTTAATTTAATCTTAATGGTTTCTAAAATTTTAAATTATTAAAAAATTAATTTTATTTGAATTTTTTAAAATTATTTGATTTTAAATTTTAATTAAATATTTAATTATTTAATTATTTAAACATTATTCTAAATAATTAAAATATTTTAAATTAATTTTTAATCTTAAGTTAAAGTATTTTGAATTTTTAAAATTCTTAATATAAAATATTTGGAAGGTATGATTAAATTTAAAATTTTAATTATTTATTGAATATTTTAATGATTATTTATATATTTAATATAATTAATTATAATTAATTTTAAATATGTCTTTTAAAATCAAATTAATATAATCTTTAACTATTTTATAAAAATCAATGAATATATTAAAATATATTAATTAAATTTTGAATATATCTTAGGAATTTTTATTTAAATATTAATTAAAAATGTTAAGTATTTAATATTTAAAATAAATTAAAATATGTGAAATGTTTTAAATCAATATTAATTTTAAATCAAAGAGCTTAAAATTCTAGAACGTTTGATATATTATATATATATGGATTTAAATTTGTTTTTATATACTTTTTTAAGAAATCTAATTAAAAACTAAATATTAATTAAAAAAAGAGCTCTGGCGATAGCGGTGGCTGCAGATGGGCACCCGTCAGCCTCTTATTCATCGGCTCAAACCATGGGGGAAATCGTTAGATGGAGGTGCAATGATTGTCCTGCCAGCAATGATTTCCTGAGTGATACTGCGGATGCGGTATCTCTTATCCACGTCGGAGCAGATTTTTGACCATTTGATCTTCCGTGGAAACAAATCAATGGCTAAGATTGAGTCAAATAGAAGTCAAAATCGCAGGATTGACCACGCGGTCGAATGAAACCGTGGAAAGGCTAAATCTGGATCGTTGATCGTGTGATCAACGGTCCAGAAAACATGCCAATAACACATGTTGCAGATGAACCCTAGAATGCATTTTTGGCTCCATTCTTTCAATATGGTTAACCAAATCAAATGAAATGTTAAACATGAAGTCTAAACATGAAAATCATTCATAGGAATCTATTATTATGGTCTAAAACACGCTTAATTAAAAGCTAATTTCTCCTAAGTGTTCTAACACAGGGTTTAGGATTTCACCTCAATTTAAGGATGGATTAAATCATTTAAGATTTCTTTGAACTTGTAGTTTGTCCTCATATATTTTCCCTCTTGAATCCATGATTTTATAAGACACGGATTGCCTGGAATGGACCTTGGATAGATTTGAGGTTGATGTTGCCAGAATCCCATCGCCGGTGAGGTTTGACCGGTTGGATTTGAGTGGGGAGATGTGGGGCAGTTGCTGGGGAGCTCAAACAAACAAGAACTTGGGCTTGGAGAGGCTTGAGGAAGTGAGAGAGTGCTTGGATTAGAATGGTAGCTCAAAGGGAGGTTTTGCCCTATACAATCCTCCCCAGATTGAATGTATGGTCTTGATCAACTTGGGGGCTAGCTAAGATGTTGCCATATTGCTTGGAGTTGTTGGGATGGCAGAGCATCAAAGGACAAGAAGACAAATGACATGTAAAGGTTATTTTGTCCTCTTTTAAGCACATGGGAGTGATAGGAGCCATTTGATCCTAATCCAAGGGCTTAGGAAATGATTTGAGAATGTTTTAAAGTATCTCCCAGCAACTGGAGTGAATTGGAATGAAGAGGATGTCATGTCATCAAAGGTTTTTGTCATTAAATGATCTCTTAACCATTTGTTGACTAATTTGTGAAAGTTCGTTTGGGTTGTTAAGCCCTTATGAACTAACCTGAGGCTAACCAAGAGGGGTGGGGGGGGGGGGGGACAATTAGTAGTTTTAAAAATTCTTAAATAAATAGTTAAATCTTTTTGAAAACTTTTTTAATATTTAAAAACAAACACAATCAACATTTGATGCAAAAATGATTAATAAAATAAATCATATATTTTAACCATACAATTAACCACAAAAATTAAAATGTGAATAATAAAGTGTAGGAATAAAATAGAAAGAACACATCAAATTTTATAGTGGTTCAATCAACTTGACCTACATCCACTCCCCGGAGCCACTCCTCTAGGTATTACAATGAAAATACAATGTCTCTCCTTTTGCTCTCATAATAAGGTGGAGAAGCATTTACAAAATCCTTTTCACTGACCCCGGTGAGGCAGAGAATGCAGACTCCTTTTACATCCTCCTAAAGCAGGCAGAGAATCACAACACCTTTTCCTTCCTCCTAAAGCATGTAGAGAACCTTGATTTAGTGCTAATGAAGATCTCACTAGAGCCACCAAGAAATCAGGGATGACTATTGGAGAAGATGACTTGAATACTTACTTGTAGCAACCTTTGTGAACACCTTACAAACTCCCCCTTATAAGGTCATTTCTCTCTCTCCCAAGCTTTCATCTCCTTCCCTAAGCTCTCTCAGGTCAGGATAACAGCAAAAGATCTTCTCATTAGCAAATAAGAGATCCTATAAAGAAGGCCTTAAAAATTACCCTAATTTTCAACTTGCCGTCAAAGATCGTCTAAGACGATCAATAGATTATTCTTCCAACCAGGATGATCTGATTTTGCTGTACGATTAGAACATAATATTTATTCTAATTTCCCAGGATAATATGGACATCGTCCCTTATGATTAGTTCAAAATCATACATAATCATCCAGTAGATAGTTCAAGACATCTAGGAGATACGTCTGGATGATGAAAAAATAGAATTAATCATCCAGAACGATTCTTGTATCGTTCTCTACGATTAGATCAAAATAAGTGATTATCTTCTAACAGATAGTTTGAGACATCTAGGAGATACATCTGGACGATGAAGAAATATAACTAATCATTCAACATATAGTTCAGGACATCTGGGAGATTCAGGAGAAGACTAAGATTTTTCTTACTAACCGTCCAGGATGATCCTGCGATCGTCGAAGATGATATGATCGATAAATCTAATCTTAATTACTTTCTTTAATCACCTGACTAATTTAGGCATAATTGTAATAAATCGTCCATGACGATATGGGATTGGCCTACACGATTAGACAAAATTCTAAAAAAAAATATTACCTAAATAAGTTTGGCAGCTGAGTATTTTTTATTTGAGCATATCATCTAGGATGATGGGAGTATCGTCAAGGATGATTTACTTAAGTAAGTTTACATGACCCAAATGCCCTAATTAGGGTTTTTGCTTTTGATTGATCATCTAGGATGATATAAAAGTATCCTGTACGATATGATAAAAAATAGAAAAACTCTAACTCATTAAATTTTTCCCCCTGAGTGTGTGTGTGTATAAGGTTACTTAGCTTCAAGATCTATTAAGGTACATTTGACTCAAGAAAAGATAAAAAATGCATTGAAATAGAAATTACAGACTAACTCAATCATAGTCCACCTGATCTTGAACTGATTGACATTCTAAGCGAACTTATAGACCTAAAAGGTTAGTGAGCTGGGAACATAAAATAGATATGCATGAAGGATAGTAGTTAAGGGACAATAATGCTTGTTATCATCAAAATAATAGTATTTAGGTCCATATCTGCAATAGTTTGACCAGTCAACATGCTAAGTCTTACTAAGGTGGCAAAGGGTAAAGCTTGGAGAGCTGGTTGGGTTGTTTCAAAGGGGACTTGATGGCTTGAAATTAGAGTTTGAATGTTTGGAGAGATATTTAACCAAGTGTTGAGGGGTTGACTTAGTCAAAATGACCATAGTTTTATTCCAAGTGAACTTGGATATGCTTGAATGATTCAAAGAGATAGGTTCGAGAGTTTGGAAAGTTTGAAATAGTTAAATGGGTTGGAACGACCCATTTAGACCCTTAAGGGGTTATTGGGTCAACCTAGGTTGACCTAGTCAACCACGTTGACCCAGGACCTGGGTTATGGTTTAATGGGTTTAGTTTGATGTTTGAAATTTACTAGAAATGGTCTCAAGCAATTTGGGTTGAAATGAGTATTCAAACCCCCAAGGGGTATTTTGGTCAAAAGGGTCGACTTGGTCAACCATGATTGACTAGGGATTGGGTCTATTGACTAGGGACTGGGTATGGGTAGATTTGGATTGGTCCTAGTGACCTCATATAAAAATGAGGTCAACATGCATATTCTATTTATTTTGATTAAGGTGTAACTTTCTTTACTTTTGATGTTACAATACTTATGAAAATCTTAGTGTGGCCCTTAACAAAAAAAAAAAAAAAAGTTATCCTGGCAATTCACTCCTTTAATTTTTGGAGCAATTATACACATACGTACACATGCACACATTTACAAATATAGAACAAAAATTTTTCATTTTATGAAAATTTTAGAGAGTTATAGCCAAAAAAGCCCCCAAATGCAAAATAAACTTCACTAAAATGTAAATTTATAACTAGAATATATTTTTTATTAACCATATTGCGGGGAGGTTCATATTTATATCTAGGAAGTGGTTACTCTTTGTTATATTTTCAAATTTGTCATTTTATGTTACAAACTTCTCAATACCCAAATAGTTTTCAAAATTTGGAATTATTTATCTTTAAAAATAGGGGCAACTTTTGCATTATCAAAAAATCCATTCGATCAAGTATAAATTTTAATGCAATTTTTTAAATCCAAAAGCACAAGTACTTAAATAAAAAAAACTCTAGAATAGTCTCCTAGATCACTTAAACTCCAATTTAGGAAATTTTTCTCAAAATAAATATTTTAATCTGATAAACTCAATGATGCCAAAATGTATTGATTCAAGTCAAAATGGACCAAAATAAAACAATTATAAAAATAATTAGAAACTTCACAAATCCATTTGATGAACCAAATATACTTTGAATATTACATTACTTGACGAGCAAATTCAACAAGGTCAAAATCATTTGATTTGATCTCATTTTGATGTTACTATGTCTTAAAAATAATGTACAATAAATAGCAATCAACATATAACTTTTGATGAAGTATTCTAATTTCTCATCCAAATAACTAGAATTTCTCTATCCCAAATATAATTTTAGAACATACTTCTATGAATTTGAGAATTGTTGCAATCTATGATCCCCACCTTGTGAGTTTGATGTTAACAAATATTATTGATTGAGATTTTATTTCTTCTAGCATATATATTGCATATTATTTTTGTTTCTGCGCACTAACATCTCAGGTACATAACACATCACTTAAGATTGATCAAGACTCAAGTTTGGTTAGAATAAGTTATCATTGAAAAGAGTCTGTAATATTCAATTTCTTTTATTTTCTATTTCTTAAGTTTTTCCATGTAAGATTGTATGCAAAATTGACAACCGAACACACACACAGAGGGAGAGCAAAGAAAATTTGAGATGAAATTTTTTTGAACTAATCATACCATACAATTACTATTATACTATTTGATCAGTTTTATAAAAAAAGAAGGTTAACGACTTATTGAATCATTAATGCTTATGAACTAATCATATTGTGTGATGTAGATCGTATTGTATGAATTGTTTTGATATGTAAACCCTAACCACCAAATAAATTAAGTAAGAAATTTTAAAATTGAATTTTAAACTAATCGTACTGTACGATATTTGAAATATTTCTTAAATTATTCCCCGTGATTAGTCAATTAAATCAATATTTAATAAATATGGATAATCATATTAAATATGGATAATCATACTGTAAGATCAAGATCAAACTGTATGATTGACATAGATGAAATCCGATCATCCTAGAGATCGTACTCAATAAAAATCTTAATTTTTGAACTAATCGTATAATATGAAATATATATCAAATTATACGAATTGTTGATATTGCAATGACCATACTATATAATGTGAATCATATCGGATGATTGATAAAGATGATTTCTAATCGTCCCCATAATCATCCTATACAAATAGAGTAGAATTAAAATAATCGTACTGTACGAACTTACGATCGTAATATATGATATATTTTCTGAATTTAAATAGTTCTTTTGAATGATTATTTCATCGTACTAGACGAGTCCTATTTTTTAATAGATAGTACTGTATGAACCCAGATCGTATTGTACAAACAAAATGACCAAATTAAAATTTAGAGTTTTTTGAAGCCTTGTAATTAAGCATCTTGTTAAAGTCTTTTTGAAAGAACTTTTGGATGTTGAAGAAACTCCGAGGGAGAATTTCTTGAGAGAGCTTTGGGCTTATAGAGGAAGAAGGTGAGGTTGTGTGTGAGGTAGGAGTGTGAGGGTTATTCACGTGTACCCAGCATCCTCCTGTAATATTGACTAGTTCTTAAAGTTTCTATTGGGAAAAAAGCTTTAAAGTCAGGGTCTAAGGTTCTCTGCTGTCACCATGAAGGTGAAAAAAGATTGACGGTTCTCTACAATCATCAGGAGGAGAAGAAATATTCTTTGGGTTCTCTGCCTTCAATAGGAGGGTGAAAAAGGATTGAATATCTATTGTCTAGTTCTTCACCACAACGGATTTGGTGGAAGTGATTCTTATAATGGCTTCTCCTCTTTACTATTGGCGCAAAAGAAGAGTCACTATAGTGTTAGTATAATACCCGGAGAGGAGGACTCTGGAGAGTGGACGTAGGTCAAGGTTGACCGAACTACTATAAAATTTATGGTGTGTTATTTCTTATTTATTTTTACTTTATTGTATCTGTACTTAAATTTTCTGCACGAATTTCATCTTTTTGTGCAAGCTACAGTTTGGTTAATTCGTGATTAGCAAAAAAGAAATTTTTCATATTTTGGTTGATTTATTTGTGCCTCAACCACAAAATATTTCAAATTCTTAATTGGTTTCGCATGTGTTAAGTTACTCATTTATATTTGTTTTAAAAAATTGTTATCTAGCATAAAATGAAAGAAAGTTCTTGTTGCAGTTTTTTTAAAAATACCAATTCATTTCACTCTTGGTGCACCTAGGATTAGTTCAGCGAAGTCTTACAACCTCCCTTAACTTTCAAGAATACCATAATTAGATTATAATAATAATTATAAAGAATATATTCTAAAGCTTTATCTACTAGTTGATGTAGAACATTATATGGATAAATATAATCATGATAAAAGCCAAATTACAAGAGCTAAGACTAATGTCCAAGGAAAGGATCAAAGAAAAACCCCAATTAAGAGCCCATAGGTTTCAATATTTTAAATATAATTTATATTTTATTTTTCATATAAAAGCTTGTATGATTAGAGATTGAAGAAGTGTTAAATTATGTTATATTAGAGTTGTTATAATTTTTCTTTATTGAAATGTTCTTTATTGTTATGTATATTATATAATGTACTCATCTTTATTAAAGTGACATGAGTTCTCATTACATCAGTTATTAGGTAGAGATTATTCATAAGGATAGCTTCTTAGATTAATAAATGATGTAAATGAAATACATAAAATTGATTAAATAAAGAAGTTAACACATTGCGATCAACTACATCACATTAAGCTCAAACATTTAATAATTACTACTACCAAACCAACCTAGCCACCACAACGAAATACATACAACTTAAGAGGACTACAAATCATTACTTCTCATTAAGCAATATATGCTTGCATGCTTGGAGATGAGGTTAAGTAGGGTAACAACAGAAGTAAAACTCAAATTGGAGGTCTTGTCATTCTACTCTATTTAAAATCTTTCTTCTTTTACCTCCATACAATAACTTCTTCATGCATTTCTTATAGATGTCTAAAATATAACATTCCTCATCAGAATCCCATATAAAGAATAATATGCTTAAGATCAAGAGGAGGCCTTTCAACAGTGGTTGACGTCTCACCTTCTCTTTCATGTCATATCTCATGATACTACATCTAAAGAAAGTGAGCGCTAACCAGACAATGATCTTGTTGTAAAAACTTTTCTTTGATATATTTCTATTTGGAAGCATTTAAGAAATCTCCCGTTTTATTAGCTTCTACTCTCATTGTTTCAACATAGAAATACAAGTGTAAACGATCCCTATCGTTTGTCCAGATATACATGCAACACCTAAAAATTTCATTTGCCTTCGCCTTTAGCTCTAGCGGGCTATTAGAAGATCTTGTCATACAAGCATGTAATCATATGCTTGTAATATTTAGCAATTCGTTTGTGGGAATGCCTCGAGTCTTCTCAAAACTTGGCCAATATATTATGAAGAAAAAAAGATAAAATATAGAACTCAAGTTTTTGCCAAATCAAACCTAATTGAAGAAATTACACTCAATGTTCAACCCCACTACTAGAATCATCACTTATATAATTGAACTTACATGAGCCACACATTATTAATAAAATATAAATTTCATTTAAAAAAAATATTTATGGTATACATAATCTCATCCATTGGACATTACTATTATACAACTCATATGAAGAGAGATGTTTTGCTAACAATAATATCAAATAAATTACATAACTATCAATCAATAACTATAGTATCCTATCCTACCATCATTAAACTTAGTTCTTCATATATAACTCATTACTTCTCTCACTAAATATTCACAAATAGACTCTAATATTAGAAATTGTAGTTATTTAGTTAATATTGCATTTTTATTAACTTATCCTAACTCTACAATTTTAAGTTAAATTATATACAATGTAGATCACTTAAGTAATAAAATTCTTAATCAATATAATTTGATTTGACAATATTGTTAGACTGCTCAAATAATGTCACTTTCAATAAGAAAGTAAGAAATTCAATACCTTCACTAGTTAAATATAACCTATAATCATAAATGAAGATTTATTTTAAAAAATATATAAAATAGATTGGAATGAATAACTTTGAATACTTTTAGTTTTTTTAATAATTACTAATGAGTTAGAAAATTAAATATTTAATGAAATCTATTTTAAAAATGGGATTTTTACATACCTAACACTTAAAATCTCTCTATTTACTTATCTAACACCTAAAATTTAATATTTTACCCTTCTACCACCTAAAAGTCCTATCCCTCATCAGATATATTACTCTGTTTCCCTCGCATCAAAACTAAACCTTGAGAGCTGTATTTTGCGATGGAATTGTCTTCCTTAGCTTGTGCGAATACATCCGAACAGATGGACGACGATGGACAACGAGGAGGATCGCAGTCCTAACCTGTCCGACCTGCCACTTGACTCGCAATCAGCTCCTAAAATACTCGTTCAATTGGATTTACGCCAGAATTTACAATAGCTCTACTGACGAAGACTCAATCTCTATTATGAGGTCTCCCATAGATCAGGACCTGCATTCCGATGACTCTGTTCCTGATGCAGAACCACCAAGCGGCGATCTTGGGCGCTCTGCCCAGGTTCATGATCCGACCCAAATAATCCCGTGTGGGGATGCTATTTCTAGTGGGAAGGCTTCCTCTGAGATGGCGTATGACTCTAGGGGCAGGATGATTGTGAATGACTCTTCTTAGTGAAGGTGTACAAATGTCCAAGATATATGCACCTCTCATCTTGTTGCTACAGGATCATGCCATCACATAATACAGGGAATAATATATCACATGCAGAATACAGAATTTTAGCTCTAAATTGTGAAGCACTTGAAGCGGGAATAGGAGCGGAATCAGTGGAGTAGGCTCCGCTGGCAACCTTGCAGACGAAAAGCGAATTTTTGACGGGGGTTAGCCAGCTCCAGATTGCCTGAGACATCGCCACCGTTACTCTTGTTCTACCGGCCAACCCATCTCGCGTGAATGAACGGAAGAAGAAGACTCGACGAGATTTCTGATGGGGGTTTAAACGGAGTGGTAGAATTGAGGAAAAGTGGGATTTTAAATGATATATTAGTAAATACAATAATTTAAGTGTTAATATGTATTTATGATAGTTTTAAGGAGATTTACATACATACCACTTTATACTATTCTATTTATATATTTAACACTTAAAACTTTAATATTACATACATACCACCCATAATTCATTTTCATATCAAATATGAGTGGTAGAAAAGAAATATATGAGTGTTAGGAAAGAAATATAAGTGGTATATTTGATATTAAAATAATATATGGTGGTATGTATGTAATATTAAAATTTAGGGTGTTAGATATGTAAATAGGATATTATAAAGTGGCATGTATGTAAATTTCCCTAGTTTTAAATGTCATGTATTTAAAAAATCCTTTAAAATTTATCTTCATATATAGTGATTGCCCTATACATCCCATATGTTTCTCCGCGAGACATCTCAACACGTCTTCATATAAAACTGCCGCGAAGCCCTTCGTAGCTCTAAGAAACCCTAATTCAAGCCTTAGCCGTCTGCGTTTTTGTTGGACCTCCCACCTTTATATACCCATCTTGATCGCTTTCGGCGGCTTCTGCCGCCTCTGTTCGCTGGCAAGATGCAGATCTTCGTGAAAACCCTAACGGGGAAGACGATTACCCTGGAGGTGGAATCCTCCGATACCATTGACAACGTTAAGGCCAAGATCCAGGACAAGGAAGGCATTCCTCCGGACCAGCAACGCCTTATCTTCGCCGGTAAGCAGCTCGAGGATGGACGTACTCTGGCCGACTATAATATCCAGAAGGAGTCGACCCTCCACCTCGTCCTTCGTCTCCGCGGAGGCGCTAAGAAGCGTAAGAAGAAAACATACACCAAGCCCAAGAAGATTAAGCACAAAAAGAAGAAGGTAAAGCTCGCTGTGCTACAATTTTATAAAGTAGACGACTCTGGCAAAATGGTGCGTCTCAGGAAGGAGTGCCCAAACGCCGAGTGCGGTGCTGGGACTTTCATGGCGAACCACTTTGATCGCCACTATTGCGGCAAGTGCGGTCTCACTTACGTCTACCAGAAGGCCCAAGGTGAGTGAAAGTTGGGGCGATGGCTACTGAGGGGAATGATGCTTGTTAATTTCTGCTATTTATTTGGTATTTTAGCTTTCTTTTAGTTTGGTTGGCTATTTGAATTTTTATGAAGAGAACATGCTACTTTGTCTGGTGTAATCGTCTTATTTGGATATGGTGAATTCTGTCTTTCTTTATAAACATTTTCTTTTGGATTAGATTTCCCAAACTGTTATTTGAGCTGATTTTGATGTCTTCTTTTAATCATCTAGAAATTGTTGTGATTGTTGATCTACCTATCATCTATACTCGTTTCACAAGGGAATTATATCTATTTGTTCTAATTGGCGATGGTTTCATTTGAAATTGCGAATGAATCAAATTTATTAGTCAAATCTATATCATCAATAGAATGATAATGTTATGATCATTGTATTAAGTTAACTTGTGCATGAAGATCTATCTTGACGGTTATTTATGTTTTTGGAGAATTAACGTTTTCAATAATGAAAATATTTGATATGATTATTGAACTTTGATAGACATAACTGATTATTGAGGCAAGAATTTGCTGTAAAATGAGGGCAAAACTCATGCAAAAGTTGTTAAAAATATGTATGATGTGAGAATAGCATTTTTGTAATTGTGACATGATCCAGCAATTATTATGGCTAGAGTCTGCTAAAATTTGGAAGGATAGAATGTCTTATGGTTTTATATGAGAAGTGTAAAAATATCACTTTTTGAAGATAAAGTAGTGAAAAGTAAAATTTTCAACATTTTGAATGTTTGGTAGAAATGAGTTGTTAGGGGTGCAGGTTATGATCATGCTAGAGGAATGTTAAAGTTGTCATTGTTTGAATATAACATATTTGTAAAATTAATGTGATTGATGATTTATAATGGAGAACAGACAATCCCTGAATGTGACAAGTAGGATTAGAAATGAAATATAGTTGATCAAAGTTAACATTTTCATATGTTGTGAAAAATGCTTTTGTATAATATGGTTAATTCTTCCTTTTAACTCAAAAAAAGATTAGATAAACTTTCCTCTATAAAAATTCCTCCATCATTTAGAGGAAGGCTAATGATGATGGTAATAATCGATATACCTGATGAAAAAAATGAATCCATTTTTCAATGAGCTGTTTGGTAAGGCAGCTCATGGAATAGTTAGTGGTGCATCTTGGTATGTTATATTGTTTTGTAAATTAAGAAAAGCATGAATTTTACATGTAAGGTTATAATATACTGGTATATGTTGGATTTTTCATTTTCAGAAATCCTTTAATTTGAAATAAATTGTTGATTTAAAACAATTGTTGCTATGCAGGCTTGAAACTAAAAAAAAGAATAAAGTCCCATATTTATAAAAAAAATGGTATTTTTTTTAAAACGTATTCACAAATTCCATTTAGTTGCAGTGACTCTTACACAATACATTTTTCTACTTTGCTTTCTCCTATTGTGCTTTAGGATGTGCTGACTATCGAGATAACTTGAGGCTTCATTATCATATGGCTACTAGGAAAATTTAAATATTGAAAAAGGGTTGAAAATCAAGGCAGTTAAATGTTTAGAATTGGTTCTTAGTTATGTTGCTCAGGTGCAGCTTTTTCTGCTTTGAGTAGTGGTAAATGGGCTTAATTCGTGGTTTTTGAATTTGAACCAACTTGAATGCTCATATAATGTAGTCCCCAAAGCAATTGGCCCACATTTTGTGAGTATTGTAACCATTGATAATTACCTAATGTTTGATTGATGTTTACAAGTTCATTTATTTAATGAGTCAAATAGAAATAAGATTTTGTTTGATCTTATTCGATTTGATAGTAGTTTTATTATTAATGTATCGATCAAAAGCTGGGCATATATGCTATGGGAAAATGTTACATTTAAGGTGATTATGTAAATTTCATGGCATTTCTTGATAAATGCTTGTAGTAAAATGAATATTGCTAGCTAGTGGCTATCTGATTACCTTAAATACATATGAGGATCTTCAGATACCAAATAGGTACTTGTGAAGCCATTGATTGACTACCATCTTGAAAGGAAAAGGGGATTTAGAATTCTAAGGCTTTACTTTTCATTATCCATGTGCTTTCAAGTTTCAAAATATTTTACTTGTATGATTTTTGAAAAAATATTAAGAATATATATGTTGCGGAATTGATGAGTTGTTTAATTATTGAATTTCTAGCTAGATTGATAAATTAGTTGGTAACCAAGATCATTGTTCTGCCAGGTTCACCAGAATTCATTGATTTCTTAATAACAATAAACCACAACAACATCAAGTCTTTATCCCACTATGTGGGGTCGGCTACTTGAATAATTTTTTTTTTCATTTTGTTCTTTTAAGAGTTAAATTCTCATTTAAATCTAATAAAGAAATATCATTTCTAATTTTTCTTAACCAAGTCATTTTAGGTCTATCTCTACCTTTCTTAAGATAAGTTAAATCTAATTCATCTACTTTGCTAACCGGGTCATCGGAAGATTGCTGTTTTATGTGACCAAACTGTTTAAGACGACTCTTTCTAATCTTATCTTCCACTGGAGCTACTTCAACATTTTCATGTATATGCTTATTTTATATCATGTCTCTGAGAGTAAAGCCACAATACACCTGAGTATCCTCAGCTCTTGAACACTTAACTTAATATTATGCTTCTCTTTTAATGGCCAATATTTTGCACCATAAAGCATTGCAGGTCTAACCATCATTTTATAGAATTTTCCCTTAAGTTTGAGGGAGACTATTCTATTACACAACAAGCCCGATGCATTCCTCCACTTCAACCATCAAACTTGAATTCTATTAATAATACCCCCAATCTAATCACTCTGAATAATAAGGCCAAGATATTAAAATTGTGTATTCATATTAATGACTTGATCACCCAAAGTCACAATCCCCACTCTATTATTACTAAAATTACTTTTCATATATTTAGTTTTAGATCTACTCAAACGAAAGCCTTTAGATTCTAAGGTTGACCTCCATAATTCAAGTTTAACTTCAACTCTCTCTCTAGTCGTATCAACAAGAAGAATATCATCAGTAAAAAACATACACCATAATACAACCTCTTGTAAATGTCTAGTGAGAACATCCATGACTAAAACAAAAAGATATGGGCTTAAGGTTGATCGATGTAATCCATTTGAAATAGGAAAATACTTGGTCAAACCACCTTGTGTTTGAACACAAGTAATAGCTCATGCATACGTATCCTTAATGACTTAAATATAAGAATTATTTACCCCTTTCTTTTCTAGAACTCCCCATAGCACTTCTCTTGGACTTTATCATATGCTTTCTCTAAATCAATAAATATCATATGTAGATCCTCATTCTCTCTATACTTCTCCATCAAGCCTCTCAATAAATGTATATCTTCCATAGTAGTCTTACCTGGCCTGAATCCAAATTGATTTTGAGAAACATTATTATCGTGCCGCAACCTATGCTTCATAACCCTCTCCCATAGTTTTAAAGTATGACGCATCAACTTAATATAATTTGCCCAATCTTGTGCATCGCCTTTATTCTCAAAAATAGGAATTAACACACTCTATTCTCCACTTAATTGGCATCTCTTTATTCTTCAAAATAATATTATAAAGTTTAGTGAGCCAAGAAATTCCTTCATCTCTTAAGCATTTCCACACTATTGGAACATCATTAGGTCCAACAACTTTTTCACACTTTATTTTCTTTAAAGCCTCTCTAACGTTGGTTTTACTAATACGTCGATAAAAATAAAAATCTTTATTTTCATTTTGGGTGCTAAGGTCACTAAAGTCAATTACATTCTCATAATCTTTATTGAAAAGTTTAGAAAATCTCATCCATCTTTGTTGAATATTTTCTTCTAATAGAAGTACTTTTTAATCTTCTTCCTTAAATAAACATCACTTGAACTAAATCCTTACTACTCTTATCTTTTATTTGACTAAGTTATACATGTATATTTCGTCCTCCTTAGTATCTAATTTATTATATGAATCATTAAAAGTGAAAATCTTTGCATCACATTTTGCTTTCATAGATTCCTCACAATCCTCTATATATATATATATATGTCTCAATGATCATAATTTTTTATATTTAAATCAATTTTTATAACAAATCAAGATGAGTGTTTGGGTGATTTCAATAAGTGTAGAATGTTTGTTTACCTAGGGGTGTTAGCTTTGATGTAGGGAGTAATTTGACAATTTTAAGCTTAATTTTTTATCAAGATTACTCTGATCCGAAGCTTAAATTGATTTACCTCTTGTTTAATTTGTTTAGTCGCATTTAGGTTTCAATTTTTTATTTTGTGGATCTTAATTTAAGTCATCAATGGTTCAAGTTTCAAATTTGTAATTTAACCAACTTCAAATTGATTAAAAGAATATTGACTGCCAAGAGTTTTCAACTTCTTAATAATTTCATGATATTAAGACTTCGTTTGGGACGGCTTTTTTACTGCTTTCTAAAACGGAGTTTTAATACAAAATTTTTTATTTTTGTACTAAAACTCCGTTTTAGAAAGCAATAAAAAAGCCGTCCCAAACGAAGCCTAAATCTTTTATGGTGTTTATCAGTTGATGAAGATACTATTGAGCATAATCGAGCATCTACTTCTCCAAGTATTGTTAAGCATTGGATATATATTGTGTTTTCTAAGTGTGGCTGAATGTCGAGTTTCTCGAGTATGATCAAGTAATAACACCGAGTTCCTTTATTCTTTTACTGAGTTTTGAATTTTGAGTTTTCTAAGTTTGAGTGTATATCAAATACCGAGTACTCCAGTATGGTTGAATATTAAATAACATGATTGTTGAATTGCTGAGTTCCATGAACATTCAAATGGATTAGTTGTGTTGAGAAATTATTTTTGTGTGGATGCCGGATGCAGCTCTATATCCGGATGCCACAGTACTGAGCGATACTGAGCATCGGTACCGAGTAGTACCGAGTTGTGGTAAAGTAAAAGGGTGATGTGATGCAGTTTTATTTGGTCTTTGAACGGCATTTGATATCCGCACAGAATAATTTTTGAAGTTGCGTAGCTTGGCTTTTTTAAGATCCTCCACTATTAGGCTGTGAAGATGCTGACAATTCTTCGTGGTGTGATCATGATTTTAATGAAAGCACAATATTTTGATGTCTTATATGTTGAGGTTGTGCATATAGTGTAAGACGCTGATGGAAGTATTTTTTTGGTCCTTGATACTGTGCACAAGCTCTGCATAAGGTGGTACCTGCTGAGCAGTGTTACTGGCGATTTTTCTCTTGCTGTAGTTTGATATGTTGGTGGGTTCTGCATATAGATACTTTTTGGTGGAGTTGGTTTGTATTGCTTTGGATAAAATTGGTCTCATCCCTAACTGAAGTTAGCGATTCAAGGATTAAGGGTTGTTGGCTGATGATGGAATTTGTTTTTCACAATGCTATAAGAAATGCTATATTCAAGACAAATAAATAACATAACAAGCCCTAATAAATTCTTGATATAAGATGAATATCGCTACACCATTATTATCTATTTCCAAATGAGGAATGTGTTCTTGTGAAGTCGTAGGTTGGCTGCACCAAATTTGGCCAGAGTTGTTTCGATGAATGGTTGAGTTTGAAGGTTGGGATGACTTCCACCTTATTAGCTTTGAGCTACTGCAAGCCTCCACACCCGAATTCTAAAAAGAATAACATTTTTTGCGGCAGTGACGGAGTACTAGTCATAGAAACTCAAATTTTTTTTTTGTCGAAAATGAAAATAAAAAAATTTAAACAACAACAACAACAACATCATCAAGTTTTTATCCTACTATTTGGGTTTGGCTGCATGAGTCCTTTTTTTTCATTGTGTCTTATTAAGAATCAAATTCTCATTTAAATTTAATAAAGATGTTGTTTCTAACTAAATTTTTTTAATATATGTCAAGTCTAATACATCTACTCTCCTAATATGGTTATTGGAAAGCCACCATTTTACTGGATCAAATTATCTGAGGTGACTCTCTCTCTAATTTTATTTGTCATTGGAGCTACTCTTAACTTTTTTATGGATATGCTTGTTTCATATCTTATCTCTAAGAGTAAATCTATTCATCCACTTGAGCATCATCCTTATTATTATGCTTCTCTTTTAATGGCCAAATTTTGCGCCATAAAGCTTGCAGGTTTCACCACCATTTTATAAAATTTTCTCTTAAGTTAAGAGTTGACTAATCTATCACACAACAAACCATTTCTCCACTTCAACCATTTCATGGATAAGACATTTGATAAAATAATTTATATGAGATTTTTTTTTGTGTGTTAGAAATGGAATTCAATTGGAGATAAATTATTATTTAATATGACTATTTTTGTATTTTGAAGTGTCAAATGAAGAGTTCAGCTGAAAATGCTCTTAAAAGAATATTGTTGTCTAGCTTATTGAATTCATGCAGCAGTTAGTTCTGCATTTTATTATTATTAAAAGTGGATTATATATTGTATGTAAATATTTAAATATTTTAGATTTCTCAATAAAATTTAGAATGTAATAGTAAAAATAAAAATCATTTTAAAAGATTATTTATGAAGTATATCTAGAACAAGAAATCTTTTTTTTTATGTTTATTATTTTGATTCATATATTCAATATAGCAAAATTTTAGTAAGAATGTAAATGCTGTGAGTGATGAAATAGTTAAATCATTATTTATTTATTTCTATAGTAAACAGTAGCTTTGTTTGGAATAACTTTTTTACTTATAATTTTATATTAAAAAAAATTAAATCTCGAGGAAGCCGTAGGAGCAAGAAGATGCATTTTGATAATAAGGAGATGATATTGTAATAATTTAGGTCATGAGGTGGAATCATTTATGGAGTAAATTTTATATAAAATATATTTAATAAGTCTTATATACACGACACACTGTGTATTAATATGAATACTTCTACAAGTAATACATCACACAGATTTTACAATTTATGCTAAGGTAAAAAAATTACTTGAAAATGTAATTAAAAAATAATCTTAAATGAAGCAAAAGCCTAAGCCGTTACTTATAATTGATGATAACTATAATTTAGAGATGGCTCATACAAATGATTAGAATATATATTGTTAGAATCCATACAAATGATTATTTATATGGATTTAATGGTTAACTTAAATAATGTTGAGGTTGAATATCAAGAGGTTGATGAATTGGTTGAGGAAAATATATTCGATAATAAATATGGAGATGAAGAAGAGAGCGAAGGAAATGAGGGAAGTGAAAGAGATGTGAGAGTCAATTTATAAAATTAACTGTGCAAGTTTTAATAGTTGTATTATATATTTTAAATATATATATTTTTTAATTTAGTTGTGCTATTCTCAAGTTTGTTGGGACAGCTTTAGACCATTGATTTTTTCTTACTTTAAAAAATTTTTTAATTAAAAAATAACTTAAACCTTAATTTTGTGCATGCTATCTATTTAGAAAGTCATATTTAATGTTTTTGAAGAGGATTAACATAGGGAGCAAATCTATTATAATTTTGCGATAGAGAGAGCTTTTCATATCAGATGTATATTTTGAGAATTAAATATTAAAACTGTCTTATAAAAAATGAATTAAATATTGTATGTAAATATTTAAATATGACTAGATTTCTCAATAAAATAAAAAACTAAATTGTAAAATAAAATTATTCCAAAAGGCTCTATTTATGAGGCAGGCATATTTAATGCAATTTTTTTTTTTTTTTTCATTTTTCAACTCATCATTCCACATCAGTACATGCAAGACATTGAAAGTGCATGGTACATTTGAGCCTTTTATAGTTTTTTTTTAAATAAAATAATAAAAATAATAGAGCAAAGATATAATAATATGATGATCAATAACAAGTTAATTTTTTTTTTTTTAAAAACATGAATTCCAATAATAATATCAATGCTCGTCATATAACAATAAATTCAGGAAATAAAAATAAGAGTAGAACAAACAAATCAAACTAATAGTGTGTTCGTTCAACTTAACATACTTCACTCTCTAAATAATTCATTGAGATTTTTACTAGTATTCTCTGCTTTGCTTCCAATAAGGGAAGAAGCTTCTCTTCTTCACAGGGTATACGGAAGAAATCTTACACCACACTTCTCTCAAAAAGCTTTCAAACCAGCCCCTCGACTACAATCCATGAGGTACACAAGGCCCAAGTATCTTCACATCCTAATACTACATTATTATTTCAATCCTTAACGA